>OX246743.1:33904627-33999627 GCA_945910005.1 Isoperla grammatica
TTTTGTTTGTCAAATATAATTTGGCACCAACCCCGCCCACATTTATACATTGTGAACACAGATAATACGTAATTATTAATAAGTTATCTGTTTAATGTCAGTGGTCAGTCAGAAGGTTATTGCCTATGTATTTGGGTCTGGCATACCAACAAATAAACAAATATATTTGTGAAGTTTTCAGAGATACGAATGAATTCACGAGTTTTTAAGGAGTAACCTTCGTTACGAAATAATACCGGAACGCGCGTTTTGGTTTCGAAAAGGAATCGGAACTGCGTTCCGGCTCAAATTAACCCCTAAATACACTAGTCGATAGCTTACAGCGAAATGCATTATACGCACGTAACCCGTCTATATGGTAAACAAACGCAAACTAATGTGTCTCCTTAACAGGTTTCTCAGCCGGTCATCTTCCTTGAAAAGAAACTGTTTATTATGCCAATTTATTTCCCATACCAGTTATGCATTATACTGTGAAAGCGGGACAGTATAAACACAGTTTTGTTTTAGCATTTTTACAACTATTTCCTCGGAATAATCATCACTCTACATCCACATGCTCAGTAGGCCCTACAGATGTCGCCAGGCTGTTGTTGACTAGTTGTTTGTAACCATTACATCATAAAACAAATAATAAAAGAGTCAAACATGTAACTGTTATATTTTTCATCGCGTGCGAGTTACAAAAATGAAAAATGTCAGCATTTTGTTAAACGGAAATGTAATGTCGACCTACATAGTGTATCAAAACACCTGCTACAAGTGTGTATTCTGAGTTATTGCGGGCAATTAGAACCAATCGTCTTGCTAGACCAGTATTGTCGCTGTACATTTCTCTGTACAATGCGTTCTTGTCCTCATAGTGTCTATTTCAGGGCTGGACAAACTATGGCCCACGGGTGGGTGAGCGTTTTCAAACGGTACTCCATGAATCCTCCATTTTGAATTACGGATTGAACTAATTAACTTAAAATGTGACAATATTATGAAAAAGGTGCTCAACTCTGTACTATTGGACAAATTATAGACTCAGCATTAAGTGAAATTAAATTTACAGGAACTATACGGACATGTCAAACAAAGTGCTAGTTTTGTTTACCTTTATAATATAAACGACACGAACTGACTCCATTTTCCATTTTGAAAATAAACATTTGGTGTGAAATCAATTACACATGTCTCACCAAGGGAGAATAGTTACTATGTTTTTTATTTATTAAAATTAATGTGAACAACTATATATTCATCCAGGTAAATGAGAACATATTTGGCGGTGTGTGTTTGGGTGGGGGTGGCCGAAAATGGTCTGTATGTTGTATTTTCTTTGGACATAATACTAGCACAAGAAGGTTGCCTACCCCTGCTGCATATATAGACTGTAACGGTTTTAGTGCATATGTATTTGCCCCTGAGAATCTACGCGCGTTCTCTATGCGCGATCTATGCGCGTTCTCAAGGCTAAATTGTTTTAACTCATCAGCTGGGAATTGCATCAGATTCAGAACGTCTAACAATTTAATTTCTTTGAGCAATTGAATTTTATGGTTTGTTTTTGTACTTGCGAATTTTTTGCTCTGTGATTCCGTTACTAACCTAGAGTGTCATGTTTCAAGTGTCATGTTTTATATTGTTCTTGTTCTATTTGTAAGTGTAACGTGCCCGGAGTTAATTAAAGTGCAACAAGCAGCACTTAGAACCAACCGAAGTCAGTAAACCATCATAACTTACAAGTCAGCCTGACTAGTATTCTGTCGGAGCAGAACACGAGCTGTCATGGTCTTTGTTACTTCACTTGATTGATGGTTTAATTAGTAATTGATTCGAAATTAAAACTGCAACAGACAGTATTATTATTAAAACTTTTTGTAGGCTTTCGCGGCCCGAGTCACTATTTAATTCTTGGGTATCGGGTGTCGCCGCATCCATTGTTTATAAAAACGTGACGTTTCGGACTAATTGCATAGTCCATCTTCAGAGGACTTTATAAAAAAATGGACGCGGCTACACCCGACAGCCAAGAATTAATAGTATTATTATTTATTTTGTAGTGATGATGATCATCTGTAATCTTCACTAAAATCGTGATTCCACAGTTGTATGCATACTTCAACGATCTGGCTCCGATTCCCAGTTGAATAGAATCATTCTTCTCAATCGAATCTTTACCGAGACAGAAACAAACTATTGTGACTCACTTCAGGTGTAACTTGAATTATATCTGGAGTTCCAACGCACAGTTTCTTGCGGTTAGATGAGAAAAACTAAATTGCCATTTTCTGTGCGCTCATTTTAATAATTATTATCGCTAGGACATGTTTGAGGTCAAAAAACTCGGCGAGTCGAGCGAGCGTTTTTACGTCATTACGTGCTTTAACTCCAGTCCAACGTTGCAGGCGGAGCGATAAGGCGCAATCGGAGCATTTATGTCCGTTTTACGGATGAGTGACTACTTAAATGGCTTTGTACTCATGCACCATAACGTACTACACTCTATCTAAAGGAGCGCTGAAGTTACACTAAACAAAACAACAATACCTTTTATTCTTTATGCTTACTCATCAAAATGTACATTTTGTTCTCTAACAAAACATTCTACACTCGAAAATTAAACATTTATCAATATACTACACATTATGTATAAATATAGAGAATGCTTGGAAATGAATTGAATGAGAAATGTGTTAGAATCTAAAATATTGTTGAAAACCTATAAACTGGAAAATTGATCTGTTATATATTCTCTGGGTGTAGATAGTGCTCGTTATAATAACAGAAATGCTAATTTGTAAAGTAGAAATCAAAACACTCATGAAAATATAGGTGAACAGAGAAACTCAATCAAGAATACAGCAATTAGAACATGTAGACCTATTGATACTGATAATAATTGTAATAATAATTTTTCGTAGGTATACCCGTTATAGGATGCACATCAGCTTTACCTGATGTGCCCCTCTTTCTTTAGGTGACTAACTAGGTATATAGGGATGTTTGGATAGTTGGGAAAGATTTTTTTTATATAGGCAACGCTTTTAGAGTGTTGGATAGTTAGGAAGGAATACTTCTAATAGGCAAAGCTTTAAGATCTGTATAAACATTTTATTCATGCAACAGTATCATTAAATAACACACTTGAAATTATGCCCAAGATTGCATCTTTAGGTAATTGTATGGGAGGAAACAATTGTGGCATGCATTTAGTGTGCGACTGTACCATCCATTTATGCATTCACGGTAGCCACGTTAGAACATGTTCAATGTGTTATAGTTATATAACTATTAATGTATTTCTGAAAGCGTCAAGGTAAAATATACTGCCTCTCTCAAGCTATAAAGAGTGTGGATGGTATGAACGATTGTATGTATCGTGTAAAGATAGGATCGTTGAGTATGTATTGTACGGTAGAGACCAAACGCCACTGGCTGTTTGTCTACCGCTTCGTACAGTCAACATACGCTAGTCGGCTAGTAGGAGAATGTAAATGCATGCACGCCTCCGTACTATTGTGCACTGTCATCATCACTTGCGTTATGCTACTAGCTGACTAGAATATGTTGATCAATGATCAGTTAGAAGCAGTAGACAATGTCTGTCATACGATACACTTATTTTTGGCTAGTAGGAGAATGTAAATGTATGCACGCCTCAGTGCACTGTCATCATCACTTGCGTTATGCTACTAGCCGACTAGATTATGTTGATCCGTAAGAAGCAGTAGACAGTGTTTGCCATACGATACACTCTCAACGGTAGGAATGTCTGTATTAACAATGTGGCTATCCCTAACGCAATACCGTCGTTCACATGTTGTTGTTATTGTTGGTGGTGTAACACGTATGTTTCATGTTTTCAGCCCGCGCGGGAGGTGGAATCGTGCCTAGTGGCGGCGGCGGGGGTGGGGGTGGAGGTGGTAAACCCCAATCCGGCGGAGCCGGCGTTGGTAACAAAAAGAAAAAGAAGAAGAAAACCAACGCGAAAAAGAAGGACAAAGAATTCAAGGAGAAACTACCGATGCTTCTTATTCCCTTCGTCATCCAAGCGATCCTCCTGCCGCTCTTCCTCGCCAACCTCAAGCTCATCGCTCTCAAGTCGATCATTGTCGGCAAGATCACCCTCTTCCTCGTCGCCTACAACTACCTCAGACGGATGTCGAACCGGAAGAGGGAGGACAACGAGCTTGAACACATCGCCGTCAACCATTACGGCTTCAACGGCGACATGGAATACGGAGCACTCGTCAACCGCAGAAGTTTATGACAGGCAGATGCATTACAGTCGCGCGTTGAAGCGGCTTTGCGTGAGGGC
Organism: Isoperla grammatica; assembly: GCA_945910005.1. Lineage (NCBI taxonomy): Eukaryota > Metazoa > Arthropoda > Insecta > Plecoptera > Perlodidae > Isoperla > Isoperla grammatica. The sequence goes on from OX246743.1 coordinate 33,908,934, forward strand.
CCTAGCCTGGGAGGGATCTCGAGCGAGGAAGGTGGTCGAGGTACCGAAACGTCGAGGAATACACGGGGTGGATACAAACTGAGGAAGGGTCTAGGTTTACCTATGGAAAACGTAAGGGTAAAGACAGGCTTCCGTTTAAATGGACAATTTGTAGGGGAAAACGAGAGTACTCCTCGTCGACGTCACAGGACGAAGAGGGGAATCCCTGTTCAAGGTCAAACGTCCATTGGAGGTCGTGGAATTCTTCAACAAGTGTTTGTCTTCGCTGTGAGGGTTTTGGTCCGTTTCTTGTTGAGGTTTGGGTTGACGCTATTGGGTAGGCTGGGTCAGGCGATCTTAGGCGGCCTGTTTGGCGGAACCACAGTCACGCGGGCTCGAACCAATAGACTTCAAGGCCAAGTAGCCTAAACGAACTATCGCGTGAGTCATTTTTAAACTCAACTCCTTAAGGTATGAAACCATTGTCAAACTTCTCGCGTAAGTTATTAATATGTCGTAAATTTCCATTTTACAATCTACATATTTACATTTTATTGTGTTATTATTCTTCGTCAATTTCTACCTCTAATTATTTATGTTATCGCCTATTCGAACCTTAGATTATTTATTGATCGTCAATATATAACCCGAGAGTATTTATTCCTTATCTATTTTGCACCTTAATTATTTATTTATCGTCAATTTTGTACCAAAAATATACTCTTCTTCAGTTTTGCACAATATGAATTAATAACTGTATTCTCTATTCTCCTTCAACTCTTCACCTAGAAAACTTTGGTCTAGTTGGAGAGAAAGAAACATTAATGTTGTATTCAAGACTATATACGCATATTATACATATTTCTCAATACAATTTAAGTGCCAATTCTAGCCAACTACGAAGGTTGCCAACTTATTTTTGTGTAGATACAATGTATCAGTTAAATGATCAGTTCTTTGTATTTTTGTATCTTTTATTGTGTATATATTATAATGACGTAATCAAATTAGCATTGTGCTATAGATAGATACTGCTAAGTATACGACGGATTTTATTGACTAACGTGACTCTGAATTAACTTTTCTTGTGGGTAAAGTTGTTTGCTTTGTGAGCCAAATATTTGAGAACTATATTTATTTCTTACTATGCGCTTTCTGTGCGCTTTCACTACCAACATTACGAGCGTAACGCTTACTACCGCTACCGTTTCATGAAAACGGAATGAGAAGATTATACATACTTATAGCGAATACACATTGTATCATTCAATTCATTGTATAGTCTATTCGTAATACAGGAAGTATAGTGTACTCACAATACAGCAAGTATAATCTACTCCTAATAACGGAAGTTAAGGGTTGTACATGAAAACATGCCGGTATAATATTTTAGCGAGTTTTGCTGCGTTTTCTGTCTATGAAACGTCGATTGTCTGACAATCGCGAGGCGCATGTGTGTTGAGAGGAACTGTAGGACTCGCATGCAGACGTTTCGACGTACACTCAATGTTCTGGAAGAAATGGGAACATGGGACAGTGGCAAGTGTTGTGTCTCTTCAGGTGATGAGACAGCCGTGTGGACGAATGAGTGATTGATACGAAGTTTATCGTGGGTTCTCGGATCATGAAAAGTATTGAAATGGTAAAAGACGTTTGATCTATACGATATTTCGTTTGTTGGACGTCAAGGATTGATCGATTGAATATGTTGTTCAAGAATAAATATATTTAAATACATCGCAGCAAATAAAATAATGTGTGTATGTTCGAACAAGTGACTACGAATTCAGTGCCCGTATTTATCTTTACATTTTGTACATAAAGATACCATTATTAAATTTAGTACTTATTATTGAAATTATATAGAATCAATAATATTGTCAAAGTACACAAATATAAGTCATCGACAATGGTTGGTTATTCTAACTGAAAATACGCAGTGTTGTATATTTAAAGTTTTCAAAAGTTCCCAAAAAGATTGCATTTTACTTGTATAGCCATGAAAATTTTGCCCTCAAGAACAAGATGAAAGCAATTATTGTAAGTAACAATAATATACACAGCAGAAAACTCATGCGTTTGTGAACCGGAAATGTTTCCAAAGGTTATTATGTAAATTTGTACATGAGCCGGTTCTTATTTATAAAAATAACGTTCTCTTCATTTCATTGTAAAATATTCATCTCAATATATATATCAGTAATTTATTTGATGAAGCAATTGTAATCTTACCACAAAACGTAGGCATATGTACACAAACCTACAATTATGTGTAAGTTTGTATTTATTTTATGTACTATACATTGCGTATTCAATTATAATGTGTAGTTTTTTCATGCCAATAAAAAATAATTTATTTACAAATGTGAAATGATTCCATTCGTGCACCTATAAAGGTAACACTAACACACTGTCTGAATGCGAGTGTGTATAAACTAGAAAGTGCTCATATCCAGGACAGTGTCATCTAATATGTATTCCACTTTCGCGTTGGGTAAAGGCCAAGCATAATCATACATTGTATAGTTACCATCTATCTCGACTATCATAAACCTCAATTGCTCTTGATAGTTGGCATTTGCAGAGATGGTTCAGTCAGTGGTAGCAGATGAGACGTTGAGTCACGTTGGAGATGGGTTGGAGGAGATGGGCGATTCCAGCCACCGGCCACCGGCAGTCCTGACTGAAGGTTTTTTCCGAGGTAATTTCCTCAGTCGTAAAGGCGAATGTTGGGACTGAGTCATACTATCAGCCCTCGAAGATTCCTTCACAGCTATCCAAACACCCTTATAACCTAGTACCCTGAAGAAGGGCACATCAGGTAAATCTGGTGTGCACCCTCAACGGTTATTCCTACGAAAAAAATTATTGCTATTATAGTATGAATCATGACTGCAATGATAGCGACATAAAGCAACTATCATCAATCATCATCTGACCCAATGTTGTTTGAGATTCGATCTACATTCCTTCACAGATATCCAAACACCCTAATAACCTAGTACACCTGAAGAAGGGCACATCAGGTAAATCTGGTGTGCACCCTCAATGGGTATTCCTACGAAAAAAATTATTATTATAGTATGAATCATGACTGCAATGATAGCGACATAGCATGAATGATAGCATGAAGAGGGTGGAGAAAGAAGCGTGTCTCTACTGGTTGACCAGATCCAGCATGATGGCATAATAGCCAAATGTGGGCATTTGAGAAGAAGAAGAAGATAATCCATTACGTCATCGAAACATCGAGACAGAAGTTATGAACTTTAAATAAAATAAAAATAAATTAGTAAATTCACATTTAGAGTCTACCCACTCAGTAACTAAACTGATTTGCAGTGGGGGACTTTAATTTAAAGTGACTAAACCAACCCTGTAGGCTTCGAACACCATCGACGAGTGAGCGATAACCAAAAAGATCGATATTTCAAATACGAAACATATGAATCAGTGATAGGACAGTGCGAACACCTGCGGACAAATGCCAGAATCAACAAGGCCGATTCAGAACAACTTTGAATTTATTGAGTGCTTCGTTGCTAGGACGGCTCCAAAGTCACCGTTTATACTTATTCCTAAGCCAAGAAGTAATGGAATTGAATCCACATTAGAAGTTAAAAATCTTCTTATGAACTTAATTGTCCCACGAGTGAGTTGAATCACCCCAAGAGCCGAGTTTATTAATATTATAACAAAGTGCAACTAACTGTGCAATGTTAATTGCATTCAGTACTTCATTGTTGCAACACCAATTATTAATCCTACGAATTAATTAATATTAATTAAAACCCGTTACCAATTAAATTATTAACTTTGGTTTGTATATGTATACGTGTTAATGAAATATTTATTGTTGCAAGTAATGATAGCTTGGAATTACTTATGAAGCCGTTGGGTGCAACTATATATAATTACATGCCTCTTTTTCTAATGAGTAAGCAGTTCTATTCATTCACCGGTAAACCGCCTGCCTTCTTTCTTCCACCCTGTTTTCACTACGTAGTAATTACTAATTAGTAATTAGTATCAATTTATGTTTCATCTGTAGATTTTTGTACATTGGTGATGATTGATTGATTGATTGGTTGATTGATGGTGTATCATGACTTTCTTTCGGGAGATTGATTTGAACGTGGAAGAACAAAAAATTCGTGAACATATTGAACGGTATTGTAATTATACTTGCTTGGATCTACCAAGTGCATAATTGTTACAAAGGTGCCAAGTTGATTGATTGGCTTGATTGATTGATTGATTGGCTTGCAACAGGACCTGTCCCACTAAACTTAGTGCAACATTTTAAACATAGTGATTGATGATCAAGATTCAATAAAGCAGTGACTTTGTTGGCAGTACAGAGCCAACGGTTTAGCCGCGGTCGCTTAGCTGTTTTCTATAAGCAACATCGGGCTAGGTCAGGAGGAGTGTGGGTGACCGCTCTCCTCCAAAACACTGGTTGGAGGGTTCGAAAGCTTGTATAACAGCTTCGTTCTTCTCGTCAACTGCTCGGCAGTCCAGGTTAGTGGAGGAACCTATGACTGCTCAAAGTTACGCCGTCCTTTCGGATAGGACGTAAAGCCGGTACTTTTCGACAGGAATAGGCTACATGTCGTACCAGGCTTCCCCTCCTCCCTTCCTCATCATCATTAAGCGAGCGAAGCGAGCGTTTCCACGAGACTCTTATGGCACTTCGTTCTGTTTTTTTTTTGTTTGTTTGTTTGTTTTTTGTTTTTTTTGTTTTTATGTCTGTCGATAGCGGTCGAACGGAAAGTCCGCTCAACTTGAAATTTGGACCATCCACAAGCCTCGATGTGGATTGAAGGTGTATAGTTTTGAGGCAAAATCGTTTGAAAAGTTACAAAGTTACACCATAGTTACTGCAAAATATTTTTTTGAAACAAAATGGCGGCAAAATGTGAGATAGCCATATTTTTTTAAACTTTTTTCCGGTCACGAATATGTTCATTTTTTGGCGATACAATAAATATTGGCAAAGTTACACAAAAGTTACTCGAAAATATATTTCTGAAACACAGTTACGGCAAAATGTGAGGTGGCTATCTTGTAGTAAATTTTTGTCCGGTCACGAATATACTAATGTAAACGCGATCCAATACGTATTATAGGCAGAAATTATAATTCTTTTGCTGTCAATAAGTGTTAGTAACGGTGGCGGACCGTATTGAAAACATGACCACGAAAATTCTTAGCAACGCACATTGCACTGCATACAACAATGTCAGAAAGTATAATAGCCATGGAAATAAGAACAATTTTTGCAATGCTCATTCTTGAATTGTTGTTATTTGTTGTTCGTATTAGCATTGAAAACTTTTCGCCAGAAAGTTCGTAGATATTGACACGCTCGCTTATCAACGCGTCAAACAGAGCGTTTTCCTAGTTTACCATAATGTTGCATATTAAATGTGGACTTGTGTGATCTTGGTTCTGATATAGCATATATAACATCATACTTTTGACTGAATTATAAGTGGACACTATAATATGAAATTTGAAAAATGATAATATAAAACTTTGATTGGCTACAAGATGAGTATCTCTTGCATAAACCGAAAAGGGCTAAGAATAGTAAATTTATGTTATTTTATATTGTTGTTATATGTTTTATATTGTTATGGCATAATCGTACAGACAGGTTTTTAGTTCCGTTTAGATTCACTTATTGCATTTTTAGGTTCACATTGCAGAACGTATAAGTAATAATTCAATTATTTAAGACATTTCGAATATGTTTTGAGTGAATTTAATATACATACACAAAATACGTACGGTGTAAACTTGATATAAATTATCTGTTGTAACTTGTTAAATCTTCATCCTTGTATAGGTTAGAAAGAAAGACGATATTTGTTTTCACTTTGAAAAATAGTAATTATTTTACCGGTAGAATGTAAAGAAACCCTTCGGTGACTTGGTTAAGAATAGATTCTCGCTTTCTTGAAACAAAAAGTGAGGTTCCGACTCGTGTGAGTGGTTTAGGGGCGGTGCTAACGGGACTCATCCCTCTGAGATGAGAATCATGTTGTGTTTTAACTTAGGACTCGCACCGTAGACTGGGCGCAGTCTGAACCGCTTACCTGAGTCTGTGTTCCGAAAGTAGGGCGGCCAAGGTTCGGTGCATCTCTGACCTTGTCCTTACTTCTAACCGGCCGGCGCAAGTTCATGGACACATTGAACATGTTACACATGTTAAACATGTGGTTGTGGAGATCGAACTCGTTAAATTCATGTTTATTTATTTATCTATTCATTTATTTATTGATATCTTGAGTGAGAACGATTCAAGATATTGAAACCCAAGATTTGTTTTGTATCAGCTAAACAAAGAATTTCAAAACCCCTAAATATTGTAATTCATTACAGAAGTAATAATCGTAACAATTAAAATATTCTAAAGTTTTTAAATTCATTAATTTTAGTTGATACAAAAAACTCCCTTGTACCTTGGCATGGTTTAATGTTGCGAGCTATACCCGTTGCCGTTAATGAAGTAAATGCCAAGATAAAAGGATAAAGTTGAGTGAATTAAAACCATACATAAAAATATCCAACCCTTGCCTGAGAGATGGGCGCCTTGAACGAACGCTGATGGTAACACTAACACATAAACGGAGACTGGAGGCGGACTCGCCGACAAGTAAGGCAAGGATCGGACAAAACGGGTCTTACCACTCTCCTGCACTCACCTCACCCCTATCGCTTTTTGGCTCAATATAATTTGAGAATGAATGAGATGTTTTCATTGGGAGCGAAGGGTACATACGTCAAAAACCGCAGAACATTTCCATTTTTTTAATTATATCTCAAGAATGCTACTCGAAATCGAAAATCTGAGTCAGAAGCGCGCTGTGTTTTGGTAAGCCCTACAGTTTGAATGAAATATTATAACTATTAGCATAGTTATTTTTATTATTAAATCGATTAGTAATTAAATTCATTTGAAATTAAAAACATTCTGATTATAATGTGACACATTTTTTAGCATTCAGTATGTAGTGCTTACCAAATCACAGTGCGCTGTTGATTCAGATTTTCGATTTCGAGTCCATTTTTGAGATATAATTTAAAGATGAAAATTTTGTCCAGTTTTTGATGTAGAGGTAGGCCTACCCTTCGCTCAGCGAGGGAGCAGTAACGAAGCACAAACGACCGACACTATTTAATTTAATTTATTTGAAATGTTGTAAGGGGGTGGGGGGGTGGGGGGGGTGGGGGGGAAGGGGGAAACTTTAGTTACACTCCAATACACTGCATGTACCTTCGTTTTGAACCGGCCATTGATACTTTCTTTCGACGTTCATCATTACTTTTAATTATTCCAGTTTATGATTATACAAACTTCTCTTTTCTTTTTTTATTATAATAGGAAAGTTGATTCATTTAACTAAACCACTTTTCTATTACAACCCGAGGTAAGGTGCCGCTCAGGAAAAAAAACTAACCTAGATAAAAACCGATATGTTGTGAAGTGAATAATTGTATTCAAGATGCATTAACGAACTATCGGTGTCGGTGTGGCTGGCACACGACACTCTGGCACACGACACTCATTCGGACAGTACGGGTTCGTATAAGTACTAAACAGTGGTTTTAAATAAAGAAACACAAATTTTAAAATGAAAAAATATAACTCCAAATATAATATAATAAAATTAAAAAAAAAATGTTTTAATACAATATATTATTATGTGTATGATGTTAATTAATTGATAAAAAAATGTCAAGATAATCATGTAGTCGTGTTTTATTTCGTACACACATTGGATAATATGCACTGTACTAAAGGAAAATACAGTAGGCCTAATGGAGTTGCCTAGAAAGTGTTTGTTAAAAATAAAAATGACTGGAAAATCACAGCCTCATCAATTCAAATTGTGCCTAATGCTATTGCTAGCTAGCTCAGATCGGTTGAGGTGGATCCCTCCTCGTGGTGACCGGTGCCCGCAAAGAGGGCACTCGTTCATTTATATCGTAATTCCTTTATTCATATCACGTGGCCTCCATCACGTTTCCTCTTCCAATTTTCACATCTTCTTCTTCCTCCTCCTCCCTACTTTTACCCCCATCATAGTTCATACTTGCCAGCCCTCTTTGCAATCCAAACACCTTCCAACCCCTCTCCCCCCCTCACGCCCCCTAGAACCCCCTAACCTGGCCTTCTACATCTCTTATTTTGGATTCCCTAAGGACGACCCCAGCAATGTGCAATGGATCTTATTCGGTGCCAAGTTGTCGAGTATGTAATACACCAAAATAAGCTTACTAATAAATAACTCGTCTTGTCAGATAAAGTAAAGTGGTTTCAAAGCGTTTGATTGGTGGTTTTGCCACGGTGAAAACAAGTTGTCGAGTTAAATATTTCGATGGAAGTGAGTTAATAGATGACCTTGATGGAGGGCGAGAGGTCACCCAAACGCGTGGCTGGCCGGCCGCTGGCCACCATGCAGAGACAGTAACGGTAACTGTGCAAGGTCAAGTAGCTAGCGCCCATAAGTCACCTGTCTGCCTGCCTTGCCCAAGCAATTACTATCTGACAATCTCGGCCGTACCAACTATACTGGCCACGCCGTAAGAAGCAAGGTGTCCCCTAAAATTCTGAGAAGAGACGGTCGCTCCACACGGTCATTTCAACGGTATTCAACTCGAGATTGCCCGATAGCTGCATTGTTATTGTCCACTGTATTGACTGCACCAACCGTGAATGGAATGCGACCCCACCACGTCTGACAACATGCGAGCGATATCATCACTACAATACCTGAGGCAGGAGAACGGGATGCAACTAGATTTAGGTTGGTATAGTTGTCACACGCGTCACTTCACTATTATATAATCCGTGACGACAACACCTTGCAACCATTGGCGTCGCGAGGGAGGCGGGGGGTGCCCTTGTTACCCCCTGGATTTCAGGAATGTTAATATATCTTTTGCAAATATTAATTTCATTCGTCAGAACCTATTTTAACGACGCAAAGTCGGTTAAAAGCCGTGTTGAAATTCCAAACATTTACCTGCGGTGGGGCTAACTGGGAGGTTTACGCCCCCAGACCCCCCCCCCCCCCCCCGTAGTACACCCGAATGGATATTGTTGTTTTGTGTGAGTGGGCCCCCCTTGGAAAATATCCTGGTGACGCCCATTAGTAGAACCTACAGGTTACAAGTAGAGGTGTTAAATGGTGTAATGAATTAGGATTCCTTGTTTAACAATTTCAATGATATGGTTTTGTTGTTGTGATTTTGACAGTAATTAGACCAGAACATAGCAACCATTTTTTACAATATCCATACAGTGATGTAGGTCTGTAAGCACGATCACATAAACCACACCACAGATTCCCCAAAAAGGGTTGCAAAATAGACTGTATCTGTATAAAAAATCTAGTTTTATCCAACCTCCCTTTAGTTAAAAGAAAAGTACATCCGTCCCACGCAGTGACTAATCCTCTTTCCACGGGTTATTGTCGCGCAAAGCGTGGTATCATCATATTATTATGTTTAAATTTCAGTTAATTTTCGTTGTGTTTGTTGTATCCTGAATTATTCTTCCATGTGATTTTTCTTATGGGTTGCCAATAATATCTATCCCGCATCATTCCAAAAATGTGTAAGTGAATGTCATTTTAAAGATAAAAACAAAAAAATTTAATTCTCTTCCTGCTGTAAGTGTCAAACACTCAACTTTGTAAAAAAAAAAAAAAAAAAAGATTTTGAATGCCTGCTATAGTGTTTTTCATCTGAACTTGTTTTTGTTTTGTTTTCTTGTATAGTTTTTGGCCTGCTGTGTATACTTATTAACGCAATTGATTGATTATTTTCTGACAATTAGCCAAGAAGTACCGTTTCTCCGCCAGTCCCCCGATCTACGGTACCGTGAAATTGGTCCATCAGGTTTTCGAAGAAGTTGCGAAAAAGGGACCCGAGGCAGACGATTCGATTTCTAGGTTGTGTACACGATGTAATGGTTTCAGGTGTGACAGAATACCTGACGCAACCGGTTGAATGGCTGGCGGGTAATTTAATTAAAATAATTGTGATTGGCTACACGAAGACCAACGAAGTTCACTTCGGTTAGCCCGAATATTATGATGTGATTTAGGATCGGTCGAAAGTAGAACAGAGCGTCTACAAAAAAAAACTTGGTTATTCTTGGACTTTTTACAAAATAATAAATAATCACGTTTACTGATAGAGATGTCTCGATCGTGCACAATTGACCACTCAAAATAGACTAGACGCATTCTGGTAGAAAAAAAATAAACTATTATGAGAAGGAGTTTAACTGTCGATTGTGCATTGTTGTTTTATTGTTAAAATCAAGCGCTATCTATTTGTTGGCTTGAGTCTCCAATAGGGCACTAGCAACACCAAAAGACAACAATGAAACAAATGAATTGAATCGATGGACAAACAACAAGCTGTCAAAAAATAATTTCTTCTGATTTTGGAAAACAAAACAAAAAACAGAACAAATACACTTACAAAACTTTCACTTAGTCATTGTCTATCATTAAAAGTTTTAAATGGCGAGCAGTTACTATTGCAACACTTGTTTTTATTTCTATGGTTGCAATTTTATTATTTTGACAGCTGATGGTTTGTCCATCAGTTAAATTCATTTGTTCCATTGTTGTCTTTTGGTGTTGCTAGTGCCCTATAGGCCCTACCCCGACCCGCTCCCAGCAATCCTACCTGAAGTTTTTTTATATGTTTCCTCAATGATATTCAGGCGATATATATATATATATTTATATGTTAAGTTTTTTTTGTTGTTAAGTTTTGCGAGTGTGACGCCAGCATCCACACCAGACCAGAGAGTCTACAGCAGTAGAGATTCGACCGGCCGAGCGGAGGGAGGTAGACCCGGTGGAACCCCTGAAGAGGGTGTGTGATATCACATCGAAACGTCGGGATGGAGGGGGTAAGTCAGAACACTCATTCTATAACTCACGTGATAATACCCCAAAAAACAATTATTTAATATATTCATATATATATATCATTTCTTAGATTTTGTTGGTTACAAAATGTAAAGTACGAACACATTTTTACGGTGAAACCAATCCAACGTTTGTTACGTAAAATCGTCCTTTTCAAGACATACAAAAACAAATAAAAAAACCACAACAACCAAAAACACTTGCATACAAAATCAAATTCACTGCCACAGCGAAACATCACTGGGTAGCTCCAAGGTCCGTCGATCCCCTGGCGGAGGTTCGGTAAACCTCGACGAGCCCCCGCCAGGACCCGTATTCTATAACTCTCCCGAAATGGATTCGGTCGGAAATTGCAACAATTTCGGTCGATAGCGATAATGTAACTTTTTTAGTGTCCAATACCGTCGGAAACGGATTCGGAGGTACCGAATCCGATTCAGTAGCCTTTTATACGCCGAAATCATATACGTACATAATTTAACCATATTATTATGTATTATGTCGACAAGCGTCGACAATGCACGTCCCTCACACACTCTCCTCTCGTCGTGCAAACTTGAGTAAACAGTAGTGAGCAGGGCGATTCTGTATGGACGACGATAAATTTAACAGCGGTTTTATTCGTTACTGAAGGCGAATACAAGGCGGTGATTGGCTCATCGCCTTCTTCTAACAACAGCTGAAACCGGCGATAAACGTATCGTCGCCCATACAGAATCGCCCTGCTGTGATTATTGCCTATGTTCCTTTATGCAGGGGTATCGTCTAGTGTCGCCAGCGGTGAACACGAGAACTAACTCCGGCGAACACCGCAAACCCGCGCTATTTGAAAGATGAAACGTATTCATTCTTTCTGCTTCATAATGTAATGTACAAGAGTACGCTAGGACAGTGCGTGCGTGCGTGTATGATAGTGTGGTGCAGGGCACACAAGAATATTACTGTACCATGTACTGTGGTGGATCCTACGCATATTGGGCGGCACGGCACCTATCCTACTATCGATAGCAGTTAGCTCAGCGGTAGCACCTGTTACTCTATTGCTGGAGCTGGAGATAACGACTGCGATTCTCACCCTCTTTATTCTGCCTATAGAAGTTTTGAGAGGTCGTCTACATTCATAAAGTTAATCTGAGATTGGTTCGTAAATCGACTTCGAGTTTATGTAAACTATTCCACTATCCTTATTTGTATTAGTTTGTGAGAATGTGCACATCTGCAGAACTTGTACAACGTTCTCCGCGCAACTTACAGGGATAAATCACACTAAAAATGATCGTTTTTCTTAAAGGGGGGCGGGAGGGGGCTCACTTGGTGATCCTGATGACCCCTCTAAAATCTAAATCTACAGTTTAAGATCTTACGTAATATTTTTATTTTTATAAGCACGCAAAACAAGGATTGCATCTGCTTACTTTCTCCCCTTTCATTTAAATGATTATGTAAAATTTCCTTTCTTCTAAATAGATTTTCTTTTCCTCTGCTTGAACTTTTCTTCTTTCCTATCTTTCTATAACCTATCAGTTTTGTTTAATTGTGATTATTATTGTTCATATAACGTTTCTTTACTGACGTTTACCTCCTCCACAGTTGCGTTCCCGTTGTACTCTGCTATTATCAATCACCCCCCCTCCCCCCCCCCCCCCCTAGAGCCACACTACATCACTCGCGTTAGATGACTCAAGTAAAGTCAGTCGCGCTCAGCGTACGGCGGGAGGTGGATGTGTCGCCGCTGTTGTCATGTCCAGGTAAGACTGCATCAGATTATACCAAACGGTTTAATTTGCATTCTCTCTATCGACGTGGCTGATAATTAATTAACACAACTAATTAAACGTGGTACTGTACAACGATAACGCTGTGTATAAGAGCTGTGGGACATTTAATGAGTTGTCTCTACCTGTCACTTGGTCCAAAGTGATAGCCGCTTCTGCTACCCAGCCAGAGTCGGTATTTCGACGAAATAAATAAATAAATTCTCATTTAGAGTCTACCCACTCAGTAACTAAACTGATTTGCAGTGGGGGACTTCCATTTAAAGTGACTAAACCAACCCTGTAGGCTTGGAACACCATCGACGAGTGAGCGATAACCAATCAAAGATCGATATTTCAAATACGAAACATGAATCAGTGATTGGGCAGTGCGAACACCTGTGGACAAACGACAGAATCAACAAGGCCGATTCAGAACAACTTTGAATTTATTGAGTGCTCCGTTGCTAGGACGGCTCCAAAGTCACCGTTTACTTATTCCTAAGCCATAAGTTTTGGAATTGAATCCACATTAGAACCTCAAAGGGGTGCGCGCGCACCTTGCAGCCAGTGTGGAGGACGCACCTGTGCGGGGGAGCCCACGGTCCAGGGTAATAATATTGGACCAGGGGGGAGCATCCACTGTGAGGGGTCATTCAACCACTACTAAGTGGACAAATGAGACAAATTATGGAGAAACAGATACAGTTAAAATATAGCGTGAAAACGAATACAAATTTTTTTGAATAAATTGAAATATTTTTTATTGGGAATTGGAACTTGAAAAGTGTAAAAAGAACATGATAGTAGGAAATTTTAGAACATCTTGGCTATTTTATAATCCCAAGTCTACAATTTTGAAGTTTCCAAAGTAAAACAAGGGCAGAAAAATGCAAATAAAAATATGTTCAAAACACAATTAAAAAATAGATTTTGGTTAAAAATTAGGATTTTTACAAATCCAAATTTCAGTAAATTATCCAATAATTACTTAAAATGATAGATCTCTTATAACTTGAAGTTACGTACGTGTACAATTTGATCAAAAATCAGAAAATTAGTTTTTCCAAAGTAAAGTTTTAAAACTGTATATACAAAATGTGTTAAATACTATACCTCCCACACACTCCCCCAACTAAAATGATAAGAAAAATTGGATCTGTTGAAAAAAACATATATTTTGTTGTTGTTATTATTATTATACAAAATAAATGTTTTGTGTGACAGGTGTGACCCTCGCAGGTCCGAGGCCACGTCCTGCCCCCAGCGCTGCAGATGTACGGCTGACCCGTGATCCAGAAGGCGCTGGAATCCATCTCACCCGAGTACCAGCAGGAGCTTGACGGTCACCAGATCTGGGCAAAATAGTCAAATATTTTTATTTTATTACAAACTCCTCAAGTAAATATATTATAGAATATAGATACAAAATACAACATACTTTTTTAGCCTTGTATTTTCAATACAAAACGCAATTGTATTTTGAAAAATACTCAAAATTAAATACATTTGCTTATGCTATAATATTATTAGGGAAATGAGGAACCATCTTAACAATAGGAATACAACTTTGGAGTCTGGTTTTAGATATGTTCCAGAAACATGGAGATATGAGGGCTTAACCCTTTGCTGTCCAGTTATTTCGTTTAATATTATTAGTGACATTGTTGGTTCATAAGAAGTACATTTTGGACTGAAATAGGTGGGCACCAGAATTGGAAAATTGAAAAAAAAACAGTTTCTAATTGCATATAACTGCAGGATTTGTGATGTTGAGTCTCGTTCAACACAGGACTAGACCGTCTGTGTTTGAAGGTGTTCGCGCTGTCGACCACCCGTACGGCTGCAGAGTGATTCAGCGCATCTTGGAGCATTGCACACCCGAACAGACGACCCCATCCTAGACAACTACACCAGCACGTGGAGCAGCTGATACAAGTACGGTAAGTTATACAGCACGTGCTCGGTACATAAAGCAGCAGTCTGCAGTAAAACTCAGGCATTGGATCCACAAAGATGCTTAATTTATAAGTTTTCTTGTTTTAAGCAAATAGTCATGATATGAATCATCACATATCGTTCTGAAAACTCATGAAAATAATAATAATGTAGTAAGATATAGGGCACTAGCAACACCAAAAGACAACAATGAAACAAATGAATTGAACTGACAACCACCTGTCGCTCTAACTACCAGAATATGTACTGGACACAGAAGCAACAGTTGGCTCACCACACAGTGACCGGCTGTAACGTGAAGCCAGGGGACCTCATGGGCTCGGGTACAATCAGTGGCCAGGTAAAGACAACAAGACACAGCTAGTCCCAACATTACTAGTCTCAGATTCTTATACACTGCTTCTTTCTGGCACGCTACCCCTTTTACTACTAGTACCCCTACTAGCAGTGGTATTCAAACATCAACGAACATTGTGTGTGTGTGTAAATGTGTGACCTTAAAGTGCCGTTAGGCCCCTAACCTCTTTATCAAGTTGGCTTGTATAAAAAGTTAGAGCATAAACACCAATGTTTTTGAATTTATCGTTATCACCCGACCTATACCAATAGGTTTCTTTGTTTATTCGCGTAAATATTAAGTATTTCTATACGTTACTGTTCCAGTTGTTGCAACGCAGCAACGCAAAGCAAATCAGTAGTCTTGCTCAAGGAGGAGGTATTTTAAGAAGGGGTGGTAGAGAGGATGGCTGGTTAGCTGAGGACAGCCGGGGAGGGAGGATTGTGTCTTGCAAGGCAAGGTCACGCCAGTACCGAGGGTACGGTATTGCCAAGCGTAGTACATTTTATACAACTTTGGAATTCAAAGCATTCTCGGTCAATATGTCGTTGAATATTGTGTTCTACATAGCACTTGAATGTCTAGGTGCTTCGAGAGGTGTTAACTTTGAAATTTGAATATTAACTCAAGTAAACGTGGAAGCTGTAGGCTAGCAAAGAACTTGTTATGGAGTGTCTTCCTATCTCTTTTTCAGAGCTTTGACTCTTTCGGTTCCATGTTGGAGCTGTGCTGGAAGGGGACCAAGACGGTGGCGCTGCTCGACGGAACAACGCGGAAGTTTCTTCAAGATGGCGACGAGGTCATTCTCAGAGGTCGGTACATTTATCATGCATGAACGTGTATTGTGTTGAACATTCGAAAGTGACAAGTTGTTTACTACAAGTAGTTAAGGAGCAATGTTTATAATGTATTTAAATTATTACAGCAATATCAGTGTTTGGTGGGCTATACATTATTAACTTTAATGGCATAGTCCTATGGTTTATAACGATATAAAATGTCTACGTAACACTACAACGTTCATCTGTTGGTTGACTGTGAGCAATATTGCTGAAAAGTAGAGCAGATTCCTACTTTGAGCAATTATTGCTGTAGCAATGTGAATTCGTTGAGAGGCCACTAAACTGCCACGGGAAATGTATGTTTTCAAATTTCAACATATTGCAGCAATATATTGCTGCCAATACGATAACGATGTGAGGCTCTGCTGGGGCGGATTCTGAAGCTTCATGTGGTCACTAATAATGAGGTCAAACGGCTTTGAGTTAGTATAGTTCCTTGTGTTTACAATGCTGTATAGAGTTTGTTCAAATACCGACAGGTACACAGAAGATTGACGGAAAGAACTCTGCCGTATCTCTTCATCCGGGCTGGCTCTTTATGGAGGTAATTTGATTGTGAACTCAGGTTCGCGGTTTGCGCGGAGGAAAGGATAAGCTATGGCTGCCGTAAGAGGCGACTACAATGGGAGACAGTGGTGCTCATTGCGTGATTCACAGCCTGGTGGATATAAATCAGCATTCAAGCAAGGTCTACTTGATATCCGCCTAGCGGACGAGGCTCGTCGAACTCCCAAGTTAGGTCGTCGCAAGGGAACCAAAATTGCCATTTTGGATCCCACTAAAAAACTGTTATAATAAATAAATATCCGTTGTAGATCATGCTTAAAACACCTAAAAGATAAATTTTGATAGAATATAATGATTGAAGATTATAAAATATGACGATGTGTTTTCCATTTTAGGAGGTAATTCTATTTGACAGATCACTTTATTTGTTTTCTTTCACATTTCTCGACGAGCCTCCACTAGGCGGAGATCAAGTAGACCTTGCATTCAAGTATACCTACCTCTAGATGCAACCAGTTCGACGATGCAAAGCGACCATTGCCAAAATTTTAGGGCTAAATCGAGGACCCCAGTGCTAGGTAAACGGGGAGTTTCCTGTGTAAACCGTTGCTACTACGCAACTCATGTGTTGCATTGAATTGTTGCAGGTTTCTGTCAGGGCGAGGGTTACCGAGTTGGTTTCGGTTCTTGCACCGGGACACTGTTGCCAGCCCTCAAACTCTAGAATGTGGCAACGCTGTCCTACAGAAGCAGTAGCAACTGCGATGAGGCGAAGTGTCTATAGGGAACCAAAGTGGGCGTTGACTGGTTCACACGCGTCTCCCGTTCCTATTTAAATAAGCCGTACTAGATTTTTCGTAAGCGCTACCGCCTGTACCAGAGAACGTACAAGAAGCAAATGCACATTCTAAGAAACTGTGAAGTTTTCTCTTTACAATGATATAAAACACTTTTATAAATCTCAAGTTTATATGGGTATACTTTCGAGTTGAAGTGAACGCTGTTTGTACAGTGCAGTGTTGACAAATCTCAAGTAAAAAACGTATGCATATTTTTATAGCCTACGACCGTGACAACAACTTGCACTTGCATAAGCAATGTGTCTACTGTTGCCATGGATTGTCAAGTGCAATAATGTTTCATGGAAATGCCAAAAATATGTTTAAAATTGTATGTTATTGCAACCCGTGAAAACAATCTGGCAACCGCGCTCGGTCGGCAGCCGCCGAGTCCGCCTAATTTGGTGGTATTTTCGACACATTCACACACATATCTCGTACTCATTTAAATTTGGGCTGCGTTCAGTAACCAACTGATAGGTCATATTGAGCAGTATGGACTGTCAAATAATGTGATGTAATTTGTTTTCATAACTTTTGCGTGTATCAAAAGATACAGCGAGTTACATTTTCGTTCCATGCTTACTCATATGGACGCGCGGACCAGTGTGAGCCAAAAACCTTCCCGCCTTCAAAACTTTGGTTCCCTATACAGCCTTGACTCAACATCAACTCTCAGTGGAACTTGCAATATGCCATTATATTTTCGCCATCTTTGAACTTCCGACCGCCATTGCAACCATACTTTAATACACAGCCTTCTCGAATATAATTCGCTATTTCAATAATTTTGCCGGGATATATTGAGGCACAGCTTTCTTGAACGTCAGTTCAATCCGAGGTTCTATCGCGGATTGACCTGTTGGAAAGGCTGTGCATTGAGGAAGTTGTATGCGTATGCCCAAGATGTCAGCGCCCACTAAACGGCGCATAATATTGCCTATACTTGAGTCAAGCACCATTCAAATTTCAGCAATTCTTCAAGCACTCAAGCTACTGGTTTTATACATAGATATCTAAAACAATGATAGCAATGCAAATATAGGAGAGACAAATTTGTTATCATGGTTACTGGTTAATGTCAACTGCCAGAAGTGTATTTTAAATTTTAATTCATACACATCGTTACTGTTTTGTTACTTTTATAATAATGCAAACTGTACATGTTGTTTTATGATATATTACTAATTGTGTGTGATTGTTATACAGTTAATATAAGAATATTGAATTGTTGAAAAAAATAAATTGATATTGTTAATTTTGTATACACCCATAGGTTATTATAGTTGAACTCAATATTATTAAATTGTTTACCACCCTGATGACTTGTTTTGTATTTTCCCATTTCCCACCAAATTGTTACTTATAAAGGACTCAAAACTAACATAGATAGCGCTGCTAAGCAACTTCCTTTCAGCGCCATTGATGAATAATAACAATGAAACAACAATGAAAACTGACAGCCAAACCACTCTTTTTCGAAGTTTATTTTCTTGCCACCAGAATGCATCTAGTGTATTTTGAGTGCTCTATTGGGGGCGGGGAGGGGGGAATATTTGCTTAATAAAATATATTGTAGAGCATTTTCCTATAGAGAAACGTCCCAGTGCAGTGCAACCCCTATGCAGGGCCTTGTAAGTTACTTGTGGTAGTTTTACACGGCAGAATATTTCAGAGGCTATTGGCCACTCAAATATGACTAGATAGATGATAAGATTTTCTCCATTGGACATTCTTACTCTATACATGAAACATGTTAGTGTTTGCATTGCATTAACGGTTAGCCGAGAAAACATGTTTTAATGTTGGCGTGATGACGAGCTATCTGAATACAACAAGCTATGCCATGCATTGACACCAGAATGTTATCTACGAGTGTAAGCAAAGCTGCTTCCATCGTGTGGCACAGCGTAGTCAGAAACGTCGTAGCTTCAAATACTTGAGGTCTGGGGTTCGATACCCGTTACACTCACTCTTTTTTGTTCCACCATTTTCCCGCATTTATATCAATGCATCAACGTGCATGCACACGGTTTATTTTTTAACTGTCAAACGGCTCGTTGTTTCCACAAACGATTTACGGTTTGGCGATCAACCAATCAATCAATACGATCTGATGATAAAAACTCCGAAAATTGAAAAAAAAATTGAAGGCATTTTTTTCTCAATTTTCGGGAATTTTATTTTCAGATCGTATTCTTGGATATTTTTTAAATTCAATAAGACCCTCTGTTCGTAAATCCATCTATGTTAAGTGTAAGAATTACAATAACAATGAATCGAGATACACACATGCATTCATTGAGAGCAGTACAATATGTACCAGTCTAAGCGCTCCAACTTCCATCCTGTGGCGTGGCGTAGGCAGTAGCGACGCCGACTAGTGTTTTCGCGGTCCGGGGTTCGAGACCCGTTACCGTCAAACTTTTTTTCTTCCATATACAGAGCATAATAGTTGAGAAGGGTTTACTAAGGGGAAATTTTTTTTTCAAGCGCTCGTAGCTAAAAAACGGGTAGTCCAAATTTGTTTTTTTATTTTTTTTATTTTTTTTTGGGTTAATTATCTAGACATCCTGAAAACGAAAATATACTGGGGGTCATACTAACAGAGAGACAGGCGCCCAAAATTTCAAATTTTGTTTCAGAAGAGCACAATCGGAGAATTTTGAAATTTTTAATTTTTTTTATTTTTTAAAAAATACGAAACATATCAAGAGAGCGATGAATAAGAAGGAATTGACAACCAAAAAATTCTATCTCAAACCGTTTTCCTGTAAAAATATAAAAATCTCAAAAAATCTACTATTTTGGTTACTTGAAGTTGGCGTCGCCTCACCACGACCTGTGCAAACTGACGCTACCGATGCTCATACTACGTCGCCAAGGATTCTTACTGACCTAAAGTTCGACGCAACGACTAACTAGGTACCACCGTTCATCCACAATCGGTACCGAAAGTGGAACGTGACAAGAAAATTCATTTAATTTCGGCGACGCCTGACGTCGTTCACAACAAACATAGCGAGACGATGATTTTTTTCAAAGTAGACAATTTTTAGATCTACTTTAGGAAGTAAGTTTAAGATCGTCCAAAGAAACATTATAGCCGTAAAGAATATAATTCTAAAAAACAGAGTGTATTTGAGCACGTCTTTGACGACGCGTAGCGTCTCTTGTTAAATGGTTAAGAAAATAATGATTAGAGTTTCTCCATTGGACATTCTTACTCTATACGTTGGACATGTTAATGTTTGGATGTGTATCAGGAGTTCAGAAGGCTTTAGGAGGTTATTATAGTGATGTTCCCAACGTCAAGTCTTGAAAGTCCCAAAACTGCGTTTTCTGTGGATGTGTATCCGGAGTTCAGACGGCTATAGGAGGTTATGATATAAGCTAACTGAATACCCCGAACAATGCACAACATTGAGAGCAATGTATCTTGTACCTCTGTAAGCGCTGCAGGTATCATCGTGTGCTATGGCGTATGGGGAATATCTCCGCTTAGCATGGTCGAGGTCTGGGGTTCGAAACCCGTTACACAGACTCTTTTTTGTTCCACCATTTTCACGCATTTATATCAATGCATCAACGTGCATGGACACGGTTTATTTTTTAACCGTCAAACGGCTCGTTGTTTCCACAAACGATTTACGGTTTCGCGATCAACCAATCAATCAATCCGATCTGATGATACAAACTCCGAAAATTGAAAAAAAATTGAAGGCGTTTTTTACTCAATTTTCGGAGTTTTTATCTTCAGATCGTATTCTTGGATGTTTTTTAATCCAATAAGACCCTCTGTTCGTAAATCCATCTATGTTAGGTGTTAGAATTACAATAAGAATATATCGAGATACATACATGCATTCATTGAGAGCAGTACAATATCTACCAGTCTAAGCGCTCCATCTTTCATCGGGTGGCGTGGCGGATGCATAGCGACGCCGACTAGTGTTTTCGCGGTCCGGGGTTCGAGACCCGTTACCGGCAAACTTTTTTTCTTCCATATTCAGATCAGAATAATTGAGAAGGGTTTACTAAGGGGAAATGTTTTTTTCAAGCGCTCGTAGCTAAAAAACAGGTGGTCAAAATTTGTTTTTTTATTTTTTTTATTTTTTTTGGGTTAATTATCTAGACATCCTGAAAAGGAAAATATGCTGGGGGTCATACTAACAGAGATACAGGCGCCCAAAATTTCAAATTTTGTCTCAGAAGAGCACAATCGGAGAATATTGAAATTTTTTATTTTTTTTATTTTTTTAAAAATACGAAACATATCAAGAGAGCAATGAATACGAAGGAACTGAAGACCAAAAAATTCTATCATGAACCGTTTACCCGTAAAAAAATAAAAACCTCAAAAAATCTACTATTTTGGTTACCTGAAGTTGGCGTCGCCTCACCACGACCTGTGCAAACCGACGCTACCGACGCTCATAGTACGTTACCGAGGATTCTTACTGAACTTAAGTTCGACGCTACGAATAACTAGGTACCACCGTTCATCCACAATCGGTACCGAAAGTGGAACTTGACAAGAAAATCGTTGAAATTTCGGCGACGCCTGACGTCGTACACAACAAGCATAGCGAGACAATGATTTTTTTCGGAGTAGACAATTGTTAGATCTACCTTCAAAATTAACTTTAAGATCGCAACAATAAACAATATAGCCGTAAAGAATATAATTCTAAAAAACAGAGTGTATTTGAGCACGTCTTTGACAACGCGTAGCGTCTCTTGTTAAAGGGTTAAGAAAATAATGATGAGAGTTTCTTCATTGGACATTCTTACTCTATACATGAAACATGTTAATGTTTGCCTTGCATTAACGGTTAGCCGAGGAAACATGTTTTAATGTTGGCGTGATAACGAGCTATCTGAATACAGCAAGATATGCCATACGGTACCTTTAGAGCTGTGTGTTATATACCAGTGTAAGCAATGCGATTTCCATCGAGTGTCGTGGCGTACGTAGAACGTCGGCGCTTCGAGTGCTTAAGGTCGGGGGTTCGAGGCCCGTTACACACACTCTTTTTTTCTCACCATATTCACACATTTATATCAATACATCAACGTGAATGAACACGGTTTATTTTTAACCGTCAAACGGCTCGTTGTTTCCACAAACGATTTACGGTTTCGCGATCAACCAATCAATCAATACGATCTGATGATAAAAACTCCGAAAATTGAAAAAAAAATTGAAGGCGTTTTTTACTCAATTTTCTGAGTTTTTATCTTCAGATCGTATTCTTGGATGTTTTTTAATCCAATAAGACCCTCTGTTCGTAAATCCATCTATGTTAGGTGTTAGAATTACAATAAGAATGAATCGAGATACATACATGCATTCATTGATAGCAGTACAATATGTACCAGTCTAAGCGCTCCATCTTTCATCGGGTGGCGTGGCGGATGTATAGCGACGCCGACTAGAGTTTTCGCGGTCCGGGGTTCGAGACCCGTTACCGGCAAACTTTTTTTCTTCCATATTCAGATCAGAATAATTGAGAAGGGTTTACTAAGGGGAAATTTTTTTTTCAAACGCTCGTAGCTAAAAAACAGGTGGACAAAATTATTTTTTTTATTTTTTTTATTTTTTTTGGGTTAATTATCTAGACATCCTGAAAAGGAAAATATGCTGGGGGTCATACTTACAGAGATACAGGCGCCCAAAATTTCTATTTTGTCTCAGAAGAGCACAATCGGAGAATATTGAAATTTTTGATTTTTTTTATTTTTTAAAAAATACGAACCATATTAAGAGGGCAATGAATACGAAGGAACTGAAGACCAAAAAATTCTATCATGAACCGTTTACCCGTAAAAAAATAAAAACCTCAAAAAATCTACTATTTTGGTTACCTGAAGTTGGCGTCGCCTCACCACGACCTGTGCAAACCGACGCTACCGACGCTCATACTACGTCACCAAGGATTCTTACTGAACTTAAGTTCGACGCTACGAATAACTAGGTACCACCGTTCATCCACAATCGGTACCGAAAGTGGAACTTGACAAGAAAATCGTTGAAATTTCGGCGACGCCTGACGTCGTACACAACAAACATAGCGAGACAATGATTTTTTTCGGAGTAGACAATTGTTAGATCTACCTTTAGAATTAACTTTAAGATCGCAACAATAAACAATATAGCCGTAAAGAATATAATTCTAAAAAACAGAGTGTATTTGAGCACGTCTTTGACGACGCGTAGCGTCTCTTGTTAAAGGGTTAAGAAAATAATGATTAGAGTTTCTCCATTGGACATTCTTACTCTATACATGAAACATCTTTATGTTTGCCTTGCATTAACGGTAAGCCGAGGAAACATGTTTTAATGTTGGCGTGATTACGAGTTATCTGAATACACAAGCTATGCCATACATTGAAAGCTGTGTGTTATCTACCCGTGTAAGCCACGCTGCTTCCATCGTGTGGCATGGCATATGCGTTAGTGTCGTGGACTAGTGTTTCAGAGATCCGGAGTTCGAGACCCGTTACCACCACTCTTTTTTTCTTCCATATTTAGGGCAGCATTGTTGAGAAGGGTTTACATTGGGGGTTTACAACGGGTGGTCCAAGTTTGTATCTGTGTTTGTTTTATTTTTTTGTTGAGACTCATCTAGCCTTGCTTAAAAGTAAATTATTCTGGGGGCCATCGATAGGAGGGGACATAAGTGATATAACCCCCTCAAGGGCCAGTCGACTCAAAAATGACACAATTACCTTTATGGGCATTTATTTTCATGTCCCTTTCTTTGAGACGTTCGAGTTGCAAGGTGAATTCAAAATTCGAGGTGGCCTGAAGGAGGTTTAGGAGGGTAACCAACAGGCAAAACTTGTAGAGACGGATTATACTAAAGCAAACACAAAATTGATAGCACAAACTTACGCATACAAGATTATTTTCAAGCAAATTAGTTCATTTGAGAAATTAAAATTAATAAAATTATTGATTGGCACTTATAAAATGGCATTGTTTCAAAAATACTAGTTACTGAATATAACATTTTAACAACATATTTAAAATCTGACTGTTCAAATAATTGTAATTAACTAGAAATTATTATCTATAATATTATTAACAGCAAAAATACCTTTTGTAGTAAATGGTAAACATGCATTAGTGCAAAATGTTTATAAAGTTATATTATTTTGTGTTACTTAAAGTGCACTTGGTGTACCGTAGGCATTATCCTAAATCACCGTACATTCTGCATAACAAAGACACCTGTTATAGTTATCAGACTATTTGTTGGGTGGAACACTTCAATAATTATAGTATTTATCCATTGAAAATTCAAATCTCATTGGACAACTAGTTCATTTTATGCCTGTACAAGCGCGACGTTCATTTTAACTTTTGTTACTCGCAACCGTCTTATTTTGAGGAATATTTTGAAACAATCTGTTCAAACCTCAACAATAACAATTTTGAATAGGTACTCTAAATACTATCGTGGTTTTCCGGGTACAACCGTGTCAAACAACCGTGTACAACCGTGTACCCGGAAAACCACGATAGTATAGTTGACTCCGGCCGTGAAAGCCTCCGAAATAGGTACTCTAAATGCTTATCAATTCTACAATACCGCAGAATGTGAAACAGCATTATTAGTTGAGGGCAGTTAGGTATATTAAATTGTGGTTAGGAAATGTATACTTATAACATACCGTAATGAGTTTGTCACTTTATCTATGAGTCAACCTCTTATTGCCTTTTTTGTGCATCGAAAGGTGTTATTAAATCAAACCAATGTCGAATTAAAAAGATTCCTTTATCGACGGTGGGAAAGTCTCTCCTTCCAACAATCTTTGAATAGTTTGCTATCTGTCAGTCAGTCTAATAGGCATTCCTAACTCTGGTCCACGCGGAAGGACTTCAATTGTTGCGATGACGTCATGGTGACGGTTCTCTTGGTATCCACGTGTTGCGTCATCGACTACTTCAGCATCCTCTGTTCCAGCGACGAGTTCTCACCGACGTTGCTGACGACATTGGAGCTGTTGACGACGTTGGAGAAGTTGTTGGAGGTGCACGTGTGCGTCTTGAGGGGTGGCGGAGGGCGGAGGAGAGTCGAGAGGGAGATCTTCCTCGAGGTAGACACGGTCTGGGGACTCTCTATGACCTTGAAGCTCCTGTTCTGGCGTTCTGAGCCGTTGAAGCTCTGGCGTGCGGTCATTGTCTCCGAGGTGTGGGAAGCCTGAGAGTCGTCCACTCCAGGATGCCCTGGATGTTATTGTAGGCTTTCTCCACCTTGCTGATGCTCGCGTACCCCTTCTCTGGGGACGAGAGCGCTGCGCCCCCATTGGTCGCTATGCTGCTGTGATGCTAAGACGTCACCGAGGTGTTGCTCTGTCTTTGGTTCGTACTGTCGTCAAAAGTCCAGGTCTCGTATCTGAAAGCAGAGGAAACAAAACAGAGCGTTTTTAAACAAGACAAATACATCACATACATGTATTTAAAGTCAAATGATTTACTATTTCATTTTTTCTTCATAGTGTATTATATTTTATCGAATTTTTAAATTTATAAAATTAATGTTATGATTTTTTCCCAATTGATTTTTATTATTAAATGTTCTCTTTTCTAATGGTCTTCTTATCATATGCCCAGATTAGGCATGTCATTCCATCAAAGTTATTTGTTTTGTTTGTATTCTCTTAAATAAAATAGTTTTTTTTATATGAAAAAGAAGTTTGTGGACCAGGCGACGAGCCGACGAGGCATCGGTTTCCATGTATTGTGCTGCGTGGCAGTGATGTGCGCGGTGAGCCGGTGACCAATCGCAAAGTTTTCAGTCGCGGTGCTGACGCGCGCTGCTACCGCGCGTCAGTACCGCGCGTCAAGTGTAGCGCAAGGGTCGCGGAATGACGTCATGCAATCGTAAATAAAACAAGGTTAAGATTATCTTATGAATTTCAGAATAAAAAACACACGGCAAGAGACATGGAAACAGCAAACAGGCCATTAGTGGATGGAGTCAAAATGACTGGACAGTTGGACACGACCAATGAATATAATAATTTTTCCGCGAACATAATTCAATTTTCGTTTGTTATTTTGTTAACAGGAGGGGTGTTATGTTTCAACTAAAGTAAACAGATACCTACACTCATGCTGTCATATTACATTCTTACACTCAACCACCAGTTGCGTGCACGCTGTTTCAACTAAAACACAAATTCAAAGTGAACAGATACCTACACTCATGCTGTCATATTACATTCTTATACTCACCCGCCAGTTGCGTACATGCTGTTTCAACTAAAGTAAACAGATACCTTTACTCATGCTGACATTTTACATTCTTATACCCAACTGCCAGTTGCGTGCACGCTGTTTTAACTAAAGCAATCAGAAACCTATACTCATGCTGACATATTACATTCTTATACTCAACCGCCAGTTTCGTGCACGCTGATTCAACTAAAGTAAACAGATACCTACACTCATGCTGTCATATTACATACTTATACTCAAACGCCAGTTGCGTGCATGCTGTTTCAACTAAAGTAAACAGATACCTACACTCATGCTGTCATATTACATTCTTATACTCAACCGCCAGTTGCACGCACGCTGTTTCAACTAAAGTAAACAGATACCTACACTCATGCTGTCATATTACATGCTTATACTCAACTGCCAGTTGCGTCACGCTGATTCAACTAAAGTTAACAGATACCTATACTCATGCTGTCATAAAACATTCTTCTACTCAACCGCCAGTTGCGTGCACGCTGTTTTAACTTAAGCAACCAGATACCTATACTCATGATGACATATTACATTCTTATAGTCAACTGCCAGTTGCGTGCATGTTGTTTCAACTAAAGTAAACAAATACCTACACTCATGCTGTCATATTACATTCCTATACTCAACCGCCAGTTGCGTGCATGCTGTTTCAACTAAAGTTAACAGATACCTACCCTCATGCTGGCATATTACATTCTTATACTCAACCGCCAGTTGCGTGCACGCTTATTCAACTAAAGTAAACAGATACCTACTTTCATGCTGTCATATTACATTCTTATACTCAACCGCCAGTTGCGTCACGCTGTTTCAAGTAAAGTAAACAGATACCTATACTCATGCTGTCATAAAACATTCTTCTATTCAACCGCCAGTTGCGTGCACGCTGTTTCCACTAAAGTAAACGGATACCTACACTCATGCTGTCATATTACATTCTTATACTCAACTGCCAGTTGCGTACACGCTGTTTTAACTTAAGCAACCAGATACCTATACTCATGATGACATTACATTCTTATGCTCAACCGCCAGTTGCGTGCACGCTGATTCAACTAAAGTAAACAGATACCTACATTCCTGCTGTCATATTACATTCTTACACGTAACCGCCAGCTGCGTACATGCTGTTTTAACTAAAGTAAACAGATACCTTCACTTATGCTGTCATATTGCATTCTTATACTCAACCGCCAGTTGCGTCACGCTGATTCAACTAAAGTTAACACATACCTACACTCATGCTGTCATATTACGTACTTATACTCAACCGCCAGTTGCTTGCACGCTGTTTCAACTAAAGTAAACAGATACCTACAGTCGTGCTGTCATATTACATTCTTATACTCAACCGCCAGTTGCGTGCACGCTTATTCAACTAAAGTAAACAGATACCTATACTTATGCTGTCATAATACATTCTTATACGCAACCGCCAATCGTGTGCACGCTGTTTTAACTAAAGCAATCAGATACCACAGATAACTAATTAACTTACGCAAGTTAATTAGTTATCTGTGCAGATACCTATACTCATGCTGACATATTACATTCTTATACTTAACCGCCAATCGTGTGCACGCTGTCCAACTAAAGTAAATAGATAAACTCATGCCGTCATATTACATTCTTTTTCTCAACTGATTACATTCTTATACTCAACCGCCAATTGCTTTCACGCTGTTTTAACCAAAGTAAACAGATATACCTATGCTCATGCATTTGACAATAATCAACAATATACAGTAATCCGCGTCACGGCATCTCTTCAATTATTAAAGTTCTTATTATGATATTTTATTTGGTGAGATATTATAAAACGATACAATGACACATAGTTGCTCGTGTAATATGGTGCCAAGTCTTATCCAGTATCCGATCCCGCCCACTTTACCTCCCCTCCTTGCTTCAAAGCAAAATAATCAACATTCGTGAGAGAGCACGTACCAGCACGCCACGTACCAGAGCCAAATGTGTGATTTGCAGAGCATTCGTACTAAACATCTCACGTCTACATTATTACTTGGATCACGCTCATCTTTTGTATCCGCATTAACAATGGTACTGTTAATTTACGTACATAGAGTTTTTGTTCAAATTCGTTCTAGTTCGGACACAAACAATTTTTAAACGGGGATTAAAAATTACGAAAACATTTAGGGACAATTGAAACCCGAGAACAAAAAATATATGCATTAATCTAATAAAAACTCTATGTACGTAAAACAACAGTTCA
This sequence comes from Isoperla grammatica, assembly GCA_945910005.1. Lineage (NCBI taxonomy): Eukaryota > Metazoa > Arthropoda > Insecta > Plecoptera > Perlodidae > Isoperla > Isoperla grammatica. The sequence continues at coordinate 33,937,616 of OX246743.1, forward strand.
GTTTTGAAAATGCTGGTTTAAACAGAATCGAAATAAGTGGTTTTTTGTGCACGTAGTTTGTGTAGTACGAAAGAACTGCACGCCGGACACTCAGAGTGGTACTCTGGCCGCACACAATCCTCTTAAGTTATGTGTCACACTCACATTGTAGATAATTAAACAATGATTAAAACAGGCATTAAAAAGACGGTGTCATTAAACTCGTTTTAGAGATATTCGTGACTAAACACACAAATAACATTGCAAAACCACCACGGCAACACGTCGTGACGTCACGGCGGGGCTGACCAATGAATATACAATGATATTTGGCTATAATTCACAACATACACTACTGTAAGTGTGCTTTTCATTTAACTAAAATAAAAAACGGGGGTTACGGCCCTTGTTTTGAGTTATTTTGACCTATATTCTACGCCAGAGGTTCTCAAAGTCAAGTGAATCACGGACCCCCACCTAAAAACCTACAGTCTTCGAGGACCCCCAACCTCCAAAACAAAACGCATTATGCTAAATTATTCTTAGTTTTTCCCATATCGTTATGCTAGCTCCTCTCCTATGTTATAAGGTTTTCCCGACTTAGCAATCAACAGAGAAACAGCAATGCATGCAGTTGCTTGATGCAATGGTTGCTTTTTCATTTGTAGTGCCTGTTGCAATTTTTTCAATTTTATTTTTTGACTTTTTCATTTCATTGCTTTTTGTTTTAAAAAATTATATTGACTTACCAGATAACTCGGAGTGTTACTTAGCAGTTTTCATTGCTTCATTGGAAAGTATTTCGTAACACAAAACACATTGCGGATTTTGTTCAATGTCTGTACCCGCTTGCACAAATCCCAGGTTTAAACATTCATCACAATATTTGCGTGTTTTGGCTTTATTGGCACTATCACTAGATTTTGAGAAAGACGTCTCTTCAAGGTTAGGTGGGACAAGGGCCTGTCTGCCGCCTCCATTAGTTTCAATCGGCATCTTGAGTTGCACGTACAGTACCCGTCTTTCACTCAATTTGATATTATTAATTTTTATATTGTACATTTAATATTACGTATGTACCAAAAACACTGCACTGAAGCACTTCGCGTGGTGTCTACCTACGCCAACTAGTCTTACTAGTCACTGTGTGAGTGTATACTGAGTCAAGTGGCTGTTTTGTTTTGGTCGCATCCGCGTGATTCATTCCTCCCCCTTCCCCTCGTCCGTCTCTGTAGACGCGCTCTCGGTCTCACGTCAAGGTGACAGTGACAGCTACACTGCCTACTCCTGCCAATTGAGATTGACCAGTACAATTATGGGTTTTTAGTAAGGTTGCCCATCGATGTTAAATTACAACATCGACATCGAAATCAAAACATCGATGTCACATCGCGATGTCGGAAGTGTTTCGACATCGACATCAAACCTGAAATAATCGACATCGGAAAAAAAGTTCCTTGAACAATGTAAAAACTAAAAAGAAAAACTAACAAAATCGTTTCTTGTTCATCACAAAAGCTTCTGGTAAGTTGATATTGTGTTGTAACCTTGTCGACGAGTGGAGTACTACATGTTGTTTTTATTATTATTATTGTTTTGTGTAAAAAAAACGATTCGATTTATGAAAAAAAAGTCGATGTCGGAAATTTGCATCGCCATCGATTATTAATCGATTAATCGATGTCGATGGGCCACTTTAGTTCTCGCTGACCACACTTTGAGAAACTCTGTTCTACGCGCCTGATACTTCTACCTACTCTGCAGTGCAGGCCGATCATTCAATCACGTAGACAGACAAACAAGCAACCAAACGCATATTAGTCGGCCCCCCACGAGAAGAGAGAGAGACAGAGACAGAGAAAGAATAAAAACAAAGCAATAATGTAACAAATAACAACAAGTACCCCCACTACGGGTAGCTCGCAATATTAGCAACACAAAATTAACGATATTTTATTGATAGGCTTGAGAACTCTTCTAAATTTCGAAAAATAAATTCTTACGCGGAATAACAAGAAAGAACTAATCAAATTTCTATTCGAAATCGTTATTTCAAGTAATGTTTCGTTAGGGCAACATATTTTCTCTTGTATTAGACACGATACCGCAGACATCGGCTGGCTTTGCCTCGTCCCACTCTCCAAACATCTCTGACTCATACCAAGTAACAGTATTCGACAACAACCCTATTAGATGTTGAGAGAGATAGTGAAAGATACAACAAATCGTTGCCTATGCTCGGCCCGATAATGTAGCAAGCTCGACATTGCACTCACACACAAGCGTTCAGCATCAGTTTTAGTAAATTATATCAAAATATTACAATTATTGTATCTTAAAAATGCAAAAAAGGACCATACTAATAATAAACTATCATTTTGAGGCAAAATAATAGGCATTTACTTGAAAAATACTTGATCTATATATTGAGTATAGAAAAAGATGTCAGGAACATCCGTGTCCTACTGATGATTATCATTCATGATAATATGGTGATGATGATTCTTGTCGCTTTCCGTTTCTATTGTTGCAATCATACTATTCGAGACACGAAAAAAACCCATGCTTCTTGTGCGGTGTTCGAACCCACGTTCCTTGGTGGCATAAGCTTGACCTAAGCCCCAACCGCATGAGCCACCGGGGACGGCAAATGGGTTTATTCCTGCTTCCAATGCAGAAGGACCGGGGTACCATTAACGGTTCGGTTTGGGGGTTTTAATTAAGGAAATTGATTTAAATCTATCTGTGTATAGAGTTTAGAGCCTCCGTAGCAACGAAGCATCATGAATTGTGTAATGTCCCCCACTGAATTTCTTGTAACAGAGTAAATCGTCTACACAATATATATAATTAAATGATTTTTTTAAATTATGTTGGTTTCAAAATGTGGTAAATGAAAATTATTATAATATGTGTATAGGTCATATCAATACGTCTGTTTACAACATAAATTGGGCCAGAGCCACCAGTACATTATTAGTAATTACAATACAGATATAATGTATACAACCACAACGGGTTGTTCCGCCACATCGGTAACACTGACCAAATGTCATGTGGCGACGTGACGGAACAACCCGTTCGTTATTAGTTTTATTAACGTTAACCCGGGCCAAGAAAGCCTTCGTATTTTAATAATATATAATATCAAAACCCCTTTTTAATAACAACATTCTTAAATTTATAATAAAAAATTGTACATGCAGTATAGTGTGACAATATTGGTATGCACCAATACCCGGTACCCGACTCTATAGTTGATGCAGGGACGGATATTGATTGATTTATGCTTGGTTATATGCACGCTCATCCCTCAACGCGATCCTACTTGGTTTCTCGCTCGACAAACAGAATTCCGTTCCTCACGGTCTTATCAATCTAGCAATCAGAAAGGAATGTAGACTGAGATATTGCAACCATGCACACATAACGAAAACATTGTGCATTATCGATTTTCTTTCTACCAATGGGAGGCGGCTCAGAGGTAAAGAGCGAGACTCAAAATCGGTATAGGGCCCTGTTTCGAGACCGGGCAAAGGCAATTAATGCTGGGATTTGTGTGGTTTATGTGATAATTCGCATATTATTGTTTTTTTCAATTGAAATGTTCATATTGACTTCAGAAACGTCAGTAATAAACGGTAATTTTCCATTTTCCAACGGTCTAAACGGTAATTTTTCATTTTTCCTTTGCGAAGGGGAGGGGGCCGGGGGGGGGGGGGGGGTTCTGTCCTTCCTCCCCCCCTTGGATACGCCACTGTACTTCAATGTTCTACGGAGATCCATTTCAGCTGTCAAACTGTGAAACGTTTACGCACAACAACAGAACTATTAGAAGAGAAGACTATCAGCCCTACAAACTGCAAAAGCTTTTGCAGTTTGAAAATTTTAAACTGATTGAAGTTACACCGTCCTTTCGGATGGGTTGTTAAGCCGATGGTTCCCTTGGTATTGGTATATACCAATTAGAGAAAGAAAATACCGCTACAATTTGTTTTAGTTGACGAAATATGAAATTTAAAAACTGGCAATTCAGTATAAAATATAAAATAAACAACAAACAGGTGTTACCAGTGCAATAGGAAAAACCATATTGTATGTTTAAATTTATTATTCACATTCTCAATACTGTGCAGCAATCTCCAGATATTAGTTATAGTTTCAGTAAAATTACGTAGGGTCAATATTATCGCATAATAGTATAATTTTATCCAAACGTACTACTGTGTTTATCCTTGTTCTAGCTCCGTCATCATTCGAAAGATTTGATATTGAATTCATACCATTTTGAAGATATGAACAAAGTCTTAAATTTTCACACTTTTCGAGCTAATTCAATGGTGACGAACACGTAAATTTCGAAAGGTTTTTATTGTGAGACTAGCCACCCTGGTTGAAATAGCAACTTACCTCGTACAAAAGTCGGTGTCCAGCTTATCTGGGAGGTCGTGGTTGTACAGTGAGTCAGCCGAGTGTTGGCCGGGCTGCAGATTGTCTGCGCTTAGCTGGGTTGCACTGCTAGAACAATTGCGCATATTATAAAACACATAGTAATTGAGTAGGTTTTCACGGACAAGGTCCTTAACATATGTCATTTTTGGGTTAAGACCGTTTATAGTAACAAATAAGAATTTATTCAAACATATTCATAACATTTCTGTGTTAAAACTAATAAACACAGATTGGCAGATTGGTCATTAACTGCACTGGCCCTGCTGGACGAAGTCTTTTGCATATTAAAGACATTGCGTATCACTCACCTTATTACACAGTCTCACCACGTTATACCACCTCAACCTCAGAACCGCTACTGCCACTGCCTTACAAGCAAGCAATCCTTCCCCCCCCCCCCCCCCCCCTCTTGCAAATGACGATTGAAAAACGGGACTTTGAGGGACACGGGTGTATTTTGCCAGCACATTGATCAAGCAATTGTCAGACACGTGTTACGCACCGACATGTCGCCGGCTTTTCCTTCGATCACGGTAGTTTTTTTTTTGTGGGGGGGGGGGGGGGGGGGGGGGGGGGTGCTGGGTGTGATATGAGTCAATCACTGAGCTTTGGCCCGGCATTTGGTGGGCTCAAAGGAACTATGATATCGCTGCTCTTTTTTTTTTAGTTTATTTTATCAAGCTCATAGTTCGAAAATTACAACTTAGTATCAATTTCTATAAATCCAACAATATTCCAGTGGGCGGGGGGGAGGGGGGGGGGGGCGCAGGATGATACTCTTGATCCCCTTTGCAAGTGCAAGCTCAGGGGGGAAGCTACCCCTCTGCCCGCCCCCCCGTGCCCGGTTCCAACGCCGTTGCAATTGCAACTTTCGAGCTCGCCTGCGATTTCTGCGACCGTGTCCCTCTCAGCTAATTATCTCAAAGGTGACCATGTTTTGAATATTGCAAACCGGGACAAACAAAGTGGAAGGATACGAACTCTATGGACAAGCACGGGGTCTGGTCAGTCGAAAGAGGCGAAACATCAATTTTAATTCAAATTTGCTTGCAAAATGGCCAGAAAACAGCTTTCTTATATGAAATAATAAAGCGAAATAAATATCAATACATTATTATTAATACTAATTTTAATTAATACATATTTAGTATGTAAATGAATGTGGGGTGGGTACATTTTTGTAGTCTTGCTATGCCCGGTCGTATTTCTACAGCCGCCTGTTGACGGAATAAACTCGGCTGACGGTGAGTTGAGTGAGTGCGTGATTGTGTGAGTCAGCGTCTGCGAATGCTACCCTCCTTGATGCTACCCGCATGTGTCGAGGGCTAGAGAGCCGACGATCAACTGTAAGCCCCCCCCCCCCCCCCACTATTACAATCGACCGCGTTGTCTTTATTGACAGAATACCGGGACATATTTTCCCCAAGAATTACAAACCGGTAAAAATACGTCTTTTCAATGAATCTCTCGGGACACCGGTACAAGTGTTCCGTTGGATTGGAACCTTAGGTTGGAACACTTGTAACGCACTTTGGCGGTTTTCAATGAAAAAGTGAGTAAAAACCAGAATCAGCTCGTGGCCATAAATACCCCATGGATTTATACAACTCCATGGTGTGACCATTGATTAAACAGTTGGTTAACCGGGTGTGACATTCAAATTTTGAGAGCCGATTATTGCAAAAATCGATTCTACGATTAAATCGAATCGATCGATTAATATAAAGAATCGATTCTTTTCACCCATCTCTTTTTCAAGTTTTAGAAGGCTGTGGAAAGAGAGATTAGTCATCTGTAGAAAGCTAGGGTAGCCCAGTCATTGTCGCTTACGCCTGTAAAGGCATAAATTTTCGGTGATATTTCTTATTTATTGTTTTATTTATAACCGTTTGTAACTATTATGGGTTCTGTACGTGTTATTAACGATGATGCTCACTATCAAACCGAGATGTCCTCTTCAGGAACAAAGCTGGTTGTTGTTGACTATACTGCAAGCTGGTAAGTGAGGTTAGGTGGTACTTCAAACCCAATGGTGGTACCTAGGGCTTGTCTGAGACAATTTCTATAATATGTGCCAGTATATCCGCATTTAAGAGACGTGATTAATGTATTGTTAATTTTTAGGTGTGGACCCTGCCAAAGGATCGCTCCAGTTTTTGAGCAGATGGCTAGGAAGTATTCTCGTGCAGTCTTCTTGAAAGTCGATGTTGACAAGTGTCAAGAGACAGCTTCGAATCAAGGAGTCTCTTCTATGCCTACGTTTATTTTTTATCGCAACAAAACTAAAGTTGACCGAATTCAAGGTGCAGATCCTGCAGGACTAGAGAATAAAATAAAGCAATATTATGGAGGAGATGATGATAATGAACCTGAAGGCTCTATTGATGGACATGTAAGTAGGCCTAAGTTAAGCCTAGGTAATGGCCTAGGCCAGCTAACTAGATTAAGATTAAACTTCTAAAGGCTGCAAATGGGCCACAACTACCCGGTGGCAACCTATCCAAACCTCCCCCCAGGGAATGAATAGGGATGGGAAAACACGTTTAAAATCCTAAACGTTTTAACCTCATTTGAAAACAACTTGTAAACGTTTAAACATTGTCTACGATCGTAGTCAGACTTGTACTTAGGATATAGCCTAGTGAGCCATGTAGAGGCTCTAGTGTCCGTGTGTGTATAGGTAGCCAAATGAGGTCAAGCTCCTTGAAGTTTACCAGATGCCTTAATTCTTACAATGATTTTTTTTTTTTTTAATTTACTGCATAGGCCCTACAGTAATGAATTATTAGCGCCGTATTTGTCAAACTCGAGTGTAGCCTAAGTGTAACATGTTATTTCTGCACTTCATCCATTGCAAAAACTCGGCTACAACCAGTGTTAGGGCAGTTCTTTTTTAAAATGAACTTTCTAAAAGTTCAGTTCACAGTTCAAATAATGAACTTTTAAAAAGTTCAAGTTCTTTTAAAACTTAAAATTTTGAAAAGTTCAAGTTCGTCTAAAATATGAACTAAGTTCTTTTAAAGTTCATTAGTAAAACCAAAACATTTTTCTTTGTCGTTTGCGGCTCGAGACCATTGTCATCCTCGTTTTCCGATTGTGATGATGGCATCGGGCAAAATGAACATCAACAAAAATAAACAAACAAAACACACAATTCTGCACACCTGTTAGAACAGAACTTCAAAGCACATGCGACACTATAGATTTCGTTTAACTGTGTGAAGTGTGAACATAGTTTTCCGCTCCCCCGCCTCCTCCGCGCCAACCCCATTCAACCCAGTACAAATAGCCTTGAGCGTGATGACGTTTCATATCTCGTGTCCAATCAATGAGCAGTGCACCGACCCCAAGGCTTTTGTGGAAGGGGTAGGCGAGCGACTTGACCATCGCCATCGGAGACTCCCAGAAATGAACGAAGTAACTTAGACTTCGATTTGTTATTGTTTTAAAGCGTCGACAGCTGCTCGATCCACGGAAAGAACTTTCAAATGAACTTCCTAAAACTGAAAAGTTCGTTCTCGGAAAGAACTCTTAAAAGTTCAACATCATTTATTTAAAAAAGAGTAAGTTCCCTGAAAAGTTCACAAAGAAAGAACACATTCTCGCGAACGCGTTCTTTTTAAAAGTTCCTTCCCCAACAGTGGCTACAACCTGCTAAGCCTAGGTTGCATGTAACACCATTCAGAGGGTAGGCATATGTGACTTTACATAGGCCTATTGTCTAAAGATGATTTGGCAATATCTGAACACTTCATATCATCTTTATTATGTTACACACTTGACTTACTTTTAACCATGCAATACCATGTGTTATTACTTGAAGGATAATTGTGCTTTTCTTAACCATAGTGCATTCCGTAACTACTGTATCTGTAAACACAGTGTTAACTGATATTACTAGCATATTACGAGCGTAGCCTAAGCATAATTGACTAGGTAGGCTACTAAATACACAGGTAATTTAACAAAATTTTACTCGAGTAGAAATTCCGAGTTGGTCACGTAATCCATAGGCCTACATAGGCTAGGCTACTCGGAGTTGTTACTCTTCTAAAATTCTGTAAATAAGTAAATTGCCATTGTATTATCAAAGGCTGCTTATGCTCGTAATATAAACCGGCCCTTAGGGTATTAGGACAAAGTCTTGGAGGGGTTGGGCCTTACAAATTTACTTCAACATGATGTCTGCATGCAATTTTAAACATATTCATTGATGTAAAATTCTGTCAGATATGTAACAGCATCACTAATCTAACATTTTTCTTGCAGATGGATTTATCGACATTTATTTACAAACAACAGTGCGAGTGTCTGAATGAATCGGACGACCATCCATTCATTCACAGTCAAACTAGTGGCGGTGGATATCTCGAGTCCGATTGCGATGAGCAGGTAAATCACTCAGGCTAGAACACGCCGCGTACCGTAAGTTTCACCTAGTGTGCCATGTTGCAAACTTGCGAGTGAATTAAGCAATGGCACAACTGTGGACTTCCTTGGACTGTTCTCTCATTTACAAGTACATATGAGAGGTCAGGTACAGAGGAGATGGCAGGTGTGTCGGAGCCAATAAACCTGAATTAGTTGTGTACCGTATAATACCTAATCTTGAATGTGTGTGCTCATTTTGCAGCTGATAATATCAATAACATTCACTCAGGCAGTGAAGATTCACAGTTTGAAGATTAAGGCACCGTCAGACAAAGGACCGAAGAACATCAAGTTATTCATCAATCAACCGCGTACTCTTGATTTTGACATGGCAACTTCTTATACTGCTGTTCAGGAAATCAAGTAAGCGTTTTTAGCACTAACCAAAGATGTTTTAACTCCAACAGGCTATAGATTATTTCGGCACTAAATGTTGCAGATATGATCTCTGGCGGCGAAATCGTGAAGTAATAGCTAGAGGGCAACAAAGCCGCTGGATGTCATTTGTCAGTGTCATTTGTCAGTGTTTATATGAGAATGGCAACGATTCCAAAGAAACATAAGCGATATTGTTGCGTCAGTGAATATCCAGCTTTGCTGGATATTTGCTGGTTGCGTTTTGTATCCAAGATGCCTTTGATATTATGGGGATTTTGGATCAGGGGACACACCAAGCATCCGAAGGCCCGAAGTTCATGTTCTGATCATAATGTTAATTAACCACATGCAATTAAAAGACCACCGATTAACACTGCCTCTCTTTCATTGAGGTTCCTTTGGGCTCTATTTGCTTTCAAATATATGTAGGCTATATATCAGAATAAAGTTAAAAACTTACTTTGCGCAATAACATGTTTAGGCGGATCCATGATCTCCTGTCAGTTTGTTACCCTCTAACTGTCGGCCATGTTGCGCGGCAGTGGTGCTATCTCTTGACACATTTAGTGTCGAATTATTTTTAAGGATGTGTACAAACGATGTTATAGGTAGGGTACAGGTACAAATTCTAGATCCAGTTCAGTGTCCAACTGGCAACTAGTATTGCTAATTCTCAATTAAAGTAGCTTTCAGACCATACTAGCCTATACTGGTGACCCCTAATGGAGAAACTTTAATCTCCTGGCAATTATGTACTAGTTGTTATTCTTTTGTCAGATGTTGCTGCTGTCATTGTAGGCTATGGTATGGCATGGTATGGTATAGGCATGGTACCAACATAATTAAGTTTATATTACATAACTTGGATAAAATAAAAATTACAAAGACATAGACTTAAGAGCAAATTATATTTTAGAATTTTGGGTGTGATAGAGCTTTTTGGGTGTGATAGAGCTTGTACTTCATAGTGAGGAAAGTTCGAAATCCTTGCGGCTCTGCGATAAAATCGAGATAAACTTACTATGACTTACTTTGCATTTTAGGTTTTCTCCTGATGACTTGGAGAATGGAACCCCGGTGAAACTGCGGTACGTGAAATTCCAGAACGTCCAGAACGTGCAGTTGTTCATCAAGGACAATCAGTCGGGTAGCGAGACTACTCAGATTGATCATCTGGCCATCATTGGCTCCCCCATTTCTACGACCAATATGGGAGAATTCAAACGTGTGGCCGGGAAAAAGGGGGAGAGCCACTAACCAAGCTTAAAACCTTTTCATTTCGAGCCATCAACTTCCAAAATGAAACTAAATGTAACAAGGAAAATTCAAAAATAAATCATCAATTACTAATCAGAAATTTTCTTTCATTTAAAAATTAAAATGGGACATGATAGGCCTAATAAAGGTAGGCTACTTAAAAAGGTATTTTTTAACTGGGCCAAACCAAAAACCTCCAGACCTTGGACAGTTATTAGAAAATTACAACCATAAACAACCTTATTGTCCATTTAAAATGGACTAGATGCAGTCTAGTGGCACGGAAAAAACTATTAGGCCTATGAGGAAGAGTTTATCTGTTGATTGTTTATTGTTTCATTGTTAAATCATCAAGGGTGCAGAAAAGGTTTCTTAATGCCGGTTCAGACACTTTGCTAAGGATTATGGCTGGAAGTTGAACATACGGAAATGCGTGTAGGCGTTCACACAACACGACAATCGCTAACGACTAGCGCTATGGCTAAGAAAAGTTTACTAACTTTTAACTTCCAGCCATATCCTTATCCAGAATCATGTCCATCCAGTCAGAAGCTAGGATGTCTTTTTGCAAAAACCAATCTAATAGAAACTACTGATGTTATATAAGCTAAAGTTATTATTAACTAATTTATTAATATTATTAATTATTATTATTAATAAGATAGGCTTTCTCGTAGGCCTATTCTTTTCTTGAATATCATAGACATTCGTTATTCTACTTCCTGCGTGTGAACCGGAACGTCTAGGCGCTAGCTCTTAATCACTATCCTTATCGTTAGCTAATGTGTGTGAACTCCGCTATAGCAGTGCTATCTATCTAATAGCTTATTAGCTCCTATTAACTTCCTTATTTACCAGACCTGAGTCCAAGTGCCACTGCCATCATATTAAAAACTTCAAATAGCAATTCAAAATTAACATTTATATTTTCCATAAATAATATTTAATAACAAAATTTGAATACATAAACAGAATCCTGAATTACAAACTCGATTCTATTGCTACCCCTTTCTTTTACCTGTATTGTTATACCTCCTCTGTCGTACGCTCTGCTTCGTTTCCAGTTTCGCTTGTATATCTATAGGTATTAGCATTTTCTTATCACTTTTGCTCTTGTTTGATACTGATTTTGCTTCTTTAGATTTACTTTCATTCTCGTATAACGTTTGAAGCACTAACTTACGTGGTTTCGGTGTGTAGAAAACGTTTCGATTCGAGGTTTTACTTTTACAAGAGTCGAACAAAGATACTAAACCCCAATCTTCTGTCGTCGACATTTCTGTGTCGGCGTTTATATCGAAATTCCACGTGGCATTTCCAAGTTCAATTTTAAACCGTTCGGTTTCTGCCACGCTCATGTTTTTAGTGACATTTAAACTGGTTTCTAACGGATTCTCAATGTAAAGGGGCGAGTGATCGGGTTTTAATACCCTAACACCCTTGACCAAGGAGATAGCTTGAGAACCAAAGTCAAACGAAGCGTAGAAGTTAAAGAATTGAAAGAGAAGTGCCTCAAGGCTGTCCGAAGGCGCTGTCGAGAGGAGACCTTGTAGTGAAACTATATCTCTTAAGAACGTACAGTTGACACCGTCGGAAGTAATTCTTTTGTCTTCCGGTCCTAAAAACACAAACATATATTCCAATTAATGGTTTTAATAGGAAATGCTTATAGTTCCTTATTTTCTATTGTTGAATTATAGATTAGGTAGGCTAAAAGATATTTTTATCTAATATTTTTTAAAGAATTTTTACTGATAGGTTAACTAGAAGTTACACACACAATTCTGGTGGGAAAACCAGAGCAAGACATCATAGTTAGGATCCAATTACATCATATTTAATACATTTATTTGTGTTTGATGATTATTTGTTTAGTTTATTTATATAATATAGTACAAGCAGATCTTTACAAAAACTTAATGCGTAATAGATATTGGATAAAACATAAGCATAAAGAGTTTAGACAAAGATATGACATTCTTTGAAGTTATTTGGAGAGTGTGGCTAAATTGTACTATCCAACTACAGTTCATTGGAAATTATTTGGCCATCAGTACCAACTAGACAACACACACATCTTTAGTAACCACTAACCACTCAGTAACCACTAACTACAAGTAAAACATACAGTTTTTACATTTTTTACAGTTGCTTCCATTAAAAAATTACTTTTTCGTTTCAACATTATATGAAATATAATGCAACTTGCAAGGCACACAATAATTGTATTAAATAGTAGACCACCCATAGGCAGCTGTTAGTTTGTTTTTGTAAAATTACCAAATGATTCAATGTGACCAAATCAAACACAGGAAAATATTAGCGGTAACATTACCGATTCACATCACTACAGTAGGCCTACTACGAACAAAACAAATTGTAAATATGTACAAAGATGGATGATACAAACTTGCAAGCGACATCAGCGTCTGTAGCGAGGGCAGGACTTTGACACTTTGTAGGTAGAAAAGAACGAGCAGCGTGAGACTGAAGTTGGTGATCCATTGGCCGGGCGACGGGTTGGTCAGACCAACTTCTCGGGCCCAACAGCGAATCACGAAGATGAGCGGCCGCACGCGGTAGTCCATGCTTCCAAACATGTATAGGAGTTCGCTCATGTAGACCGCACACCTTGGAAATAACATGTCTTGTCAGTAGGGATGACGAAACCCGACTTTTTTACGACCCAGGTACCTGTTCAGTTCACAATACCCGGGTAGTAAGTAGAATTTTTTTTAATTTCAAAAATGCAATAAAATGATTAAATTAAATTAAATAAAAAAAATATAAAGTGGGATGTCTAATTAATTAACCGCCAAACGTCCAATTAGCCGACAAAGAAAAATATGTCCAATTTTCTGTGGATCAGAGAGATACGTTGCTGCTGAATCTTCAATATAGGTACCCTACATCTTCTTCTTCTTCTCAAATGCCCACATTTGGCTATTATGCCATCATGCTGGATCTGGTCAACCAGTAGAGACACGCTTCTTTCTCCACCCTCTTCATGCCGCTCGGCATTGCGTCACGTTCACATGCCAGTTTTGGACATACAAACAGGTGGCTCCTATCCTGCTCCCCATTTCCACACAGCTTGCAGGTACTCGTCTCAAACACCCCTATAAATGTAAATAAACGGACCTATCTATTGCGTGTGATTAACTTTGGATTTGGCATTCGTTTATGCTTGTAAATAACCAGCGGGGAAATAAAAAAATTCAATTCAATCACATTTTTTTTAAATATGGGGTTTTTTGGGTACCTAATCGGGTAGTGAAACACGTACCCGTACCCAGCCGGGTCGGACGACGGGTATTGGGTAGGTGTCGTCATCCCTACTTGTCAGCTACAGTACATAGTTTGTCTAAATACAAGAAATAGTAATTCACTAATTCAACACTAGGCCTATAGGGCCTATTATGTTACATCTTAGCAGGCATAGGTAAAGAATAAAGATGCTGCATCTGCCTCTAAAACACGTGAATTAGTCTTCAAGGTTATAGTGGGAATCTTCTTTGTAACAAGCTCTCAGGGGCCAGAATATTATTTTCTTATAAATCATAATATCGTTTTCCAATGGCTGCACTGACCGCACCTACACACGCCTTTAACAATTAAAATCACAATGTACAACAATATACGGTAATAGGTGCACCAGTGCGCGCTGAGTGCAGCCCATTGGAAAACGTCGTAAGATTTCTTCACCATGATGGTACATTCACAAACAATAGGCGTAGGCCTATAATAAGAAAGAACCATCTTGGATCTAAAAAACAAGACACTTGTTCTAAAGAAGATTTTAAAAAATTGCTCTTACTAATAATACATAATTAATTTGAACACAAAATGAAAATGGAAATTTGTTAAATTGCATTTTACTTAGGGATGACACAGAAATTCTTCAAATTCAAAACCGGTTGAGGGGGAAAAAAATTGTAGGCCTAGTGGAGTGGATCAGATTTAAAAATGGCCGTGTGGCTTAGGGGTGGTCACTGTACCCACCTGTTTGTCATGGAGAGATCACACTCGACATCCATCAGCTCCTGTTTGAACTTGATGATCGGAACGCGTGCCTGTAAGATCCGCTTCACTCGGCTGCAACCTGGTAGGAATTGCTCGCACAAGCCCCCGATCAATTCCATGTGTCGCTGGACTTCTGTTCGATTTTTGGCGAGCGACGTCTTCGCATGGAATACTAGCCGGATGTCATTGTCGTCCTAATTAACGGAAGAAAAATTGTACAGCGGAACACAAGAAGAGATAGGATACAAAAACAAAATGTAACAATGTAAGAAATGGTTGGGATGGTAAAGCAGGGGAGAAATTTGGAAGGACTGTAGGTTGGAATTTACGTCTCACACCAGTTTCTTCAATTCTTTGTGTGACCTACAATCGAGTGGTACCATACATGTTTTACCATTTCTGTGTTTATTACTGCTTTTTAAATAAAAATAAATAAAAAATAAATTTGTGTGCAGAGTCTACCCATTAAGCTGTTGGATCCTTTCCTCACTTAATATACCATTAAGAAACAAGACTGATTTTCAGTGGGGACTTAAATTTAAAGCGACTAAACCAACCATGTAGGCTCCGAACACCATTGACAAGTGAGCAATAACCAATCAAAGATCTATATTTCAAATATGAAACATATGAATCAGTGATTGGACAGTGGGAACACCTGCGGACAAATGCCAGAATCAACAAGGCCGATTCAGAACAACTTTCAATTTAAAAACTAGGGCATTGGAGTGCGGGGGCGCAGCGCAGAGAGCCCCCGCACTGTAGGGTCCAGTAGCACTGCTGCCCCTATTGTCCCCGTAATTATGCCACCGACTTGATTAAAGCCTAGCCTAGCCTAACTCAAGGACAAGGCAAACAGGCTAGGTACTAGATAGCTACCTTCACATCCTCTTCATCGAAATTAAACGCCACATCTAGGTCACAGCCGTGCTTTCCAAAGCCGTTGACTGACGAGCCAAATGGAAGGGCGTTTGCTCGGGGGAAAATCCCGCTCAAAGTAAGCTCCAACTGGCGTGCAGTTAAAAACCTTAACCTGACCCCGATATCCTTCAGTTGTGTAGCATCGTGAAGAATTGCGATCTGGTCTGAAAACTGAAAATACAAAATTAGTAATCAGAATCCCTTGTATGATATAGCATTGCATACCTAAGTTTTAATTATGGCAGGCACAAGAAAAATGTAGCCTACATTTGACAGATACTACCTGTCGTTATTGTTAAAAATAATCTAGTACAGCATCTAAAAAGTAGAAACCAACTTCAACTGGGAATCGAATCCTAGGTAAGGTGACTCGAGTTTTCCCCGGGGGGAGGGGTAAGCGACTCCTTGCACTAATGTATTATTTACATCAACACAGTGTGGCTTAACCTCTAACATCCCCTAGGCTACTATTTTATTTCTCAGTGCGTAGAATCTAGTACATTATTTATCCTTACCGTTTCAGCACTTAGAAGCATTTTTCTGAGTGCTGCTTTAGACGGTGGTGTGTTGCCGTTGTGTGTGACTAACGGCAGTTTAATATCACTCGATTCTTCGCGAGTTGACAATTTCGAACTCGGTTGACTTGAACTGTCTTTTGCGCGAAACCAAAGAAGCGGTGATATAGCAGGAATAACTTGGCTTGTGTTCATGTGTCTGCACACTTCCATAATATGTTTGACATCCTTCTCATTTTGAAACTCCACAAGGGCAAAATGCTAAACAAATGAAACAACATTAAAATATAACCTTTATGATCATTTCATATGCCCACAACTGGTCTATCCGACCATCATGCTGGATCTCGTCAACCAATAGAGATTCACCTCCCTGTCGTGAAACTTTATGCCCCCCGGTATAGCGTCAATCTTGAACAATATAGTGTAATATAATTAAAAACAATAAAATATATTAAATACAGTTAAAATATATATACATGAAGTAATATAACTACTGGTAAATTGGTACCATACATCTATTCACATCTATTATAATTTATTATTGATATATTAGGCATATTATATTTTGAGGTGGAAAAACATTATAGAAATCACCTTTTTAGATGTAATAAACTTACAATAGATCGTGATGCATTGCCTAGTGGTACGAAGAGAGGACAAAGTCTGTGTAGCTATTTACTACGTTTATTGTTTACCACTCCTCGAGCCGAATCTGTAGCCTACTATTCGATAATCAGTCCCAGTTCGGAATTCGTTTACCACAGATTTTGAGATCGTACTAAATATTACAGGTCGGGTTCGTATCGAAAATAGTAGACGTGGATAACCACCCAAGTGCTAAAGGTACGCACGATGTTGCACTCTTTATCAGACCAATAAAATAGGTATTATAGGGTACGCACAACATCAAAGACAACATTGAAACAAATGAATTGAGCCGATGGACAAACAAGCTGTCAAAAAAAAATATGAAGTTCTGAAGTTGGAAAAAACAAACGTTCAGAACGTTTATAAGACTTTCAGATAGTTGCTGTCCATTACTGAACATAAATTTTAACTGGCAAGCAGTAACTAACTATCATTACAAATAATTGTTTCTCCTCATTATTTGCAAAAATATTACTTTGACAGCTTGTTGTTTGTCCACCAGTTCAATTAATTTATTCCATTGTTGTAGTTCGGCTGTACTTCAGTTGCACGTTTCCTATATTTCCACCTCACTCAACATTCAAGTTCACTTTTTGCAGTTTGGCTATCTTCGAGTTTGACATCTTCGTAGCAGGTAGGCCACGATGAACATACGACGGAAAACCTGACAATATACCGGAAATGGGAGTGGTCAACTAAAACCATCTAGGCTAAAAGTCTTGGTTTCATTAACAACAACAATTTACATAATATGATACATAAGGCAATGATTTGATAACAAAGATGGCCATGAATCGTACAGTGCGTGCTGGCTTGGAGACAGGGTTGCCAAATTTGTCCGGTCAAACCCGGACATGTTCTCTTTTTCGTATGCTCTTCATGCGTCCGGGCGGCATTTTAATAAAAGCATGAAATGTCCGGGTTTTTGGTTTTACTCTGGCCGGATCGCGTCTTTTTCACGAAAAATGCAGGTGTCATGTTCACCATTCGATTCGTCGCATTTAAGCCTCAGGTCCCTCACAACACTGCTTTAAGTATAAATGATATCATTATTTTCAGTGGCATACCGAAGGGAATTTTAGGGATTAACCCCCCGCCCCCCCCCCTACCCACTAGGCTTACCTACAAAAACGAATCTTATAATTTTAAAACATGTAGGCCTATATAGAAGCACAGATAACGGATTGTAGGATCAAGCTTATCTACACCAGGCTTTACACCTATTATGGGTTTCACTGCGAGCTGCGATCACCTCAGGCTACGAAAACACATTTCTCTCACTAGCCCACTACACGCTTATCTACAACAGGCATTAGGCCTACACCTATTATGGGTTTCACTGCGAGCTGCGTTCACCTCAGGCTACGAAAACACATTTCTCTCACTAGCCCACTAAAACTTATCTACATCAGCCTTTACACCTATTATGGATTTCACTGCGAGCTACGTTCCCCTCAGGCTACGAAAACACATTTCTCTCACTAGCCCACTACAAGCTTATCTACATCAGCCTTTACACCGATTATGGGTTTCACTGCGAGCTGGGATCACCTCAGGCTACGAAAACACATTTCTCTCACTAGCCCACTACAAGCTTATCTACATCCCTGTACCCTAATGGGTTTCACTGCGAGCTGCGATCACCTCAGGCTACGAAAACACATTTCTCTCACTAGCCTACTACAAGCTTATCTACATCAGCCTGTACACCTATTATGGGTTTCACTGCGAGCTGGGATCACCTCAGGCTACGAAAATACATTTCTCTCACTAGCCCACTAAAATCTACATCAGCATGTACACCTATTATGGGTTTCACTGCGAGCTGGGATCACCTCAGGCTACGAAAACACATTTCTCTCACTAGCCCACTACAAGCTTATCTACACCAGACTTTACACCTATTATGGGTTTCACTGCGAGTGGGATCACCTCAGGCTACGAAAACACATTTCTCTCACTAGCCCACTACAAGCTTATCTACACCAGGCTTTACACCTATTATGGGTTTCAGTGCGAGCTGGGATCACCTCAGGCTACGAAAACACATTTCTCTCACTAGCCCACTACAAGCTATGTACATCAGCCTTTAGACCTATTATGGGTTTCACTGCGAGCTGGGATCACCTCAGGCTACAAAAACACATTTCTCTCACTAGCCCACTACAAGCTTATCTACACCAGACTTTACACCTATTATGGGTTTCACTGCGAGCTGGGATCACCTCAGGCTACGAAAACACATTTCTCTCACTAGCCCACTACAAGCTATCTACATCAGCCTTTAGACCTATTATGGGTTTCACTGCGAGCTGAGATCACCTCAGGCTACAAAAACACCTTTTCTCTCACTAGCCCACTACAAGCTTATCTACACCAGGCTTTACACCTATTATGGGTTTCACTGCGAGCTGGGATCACCTCAGGCTACAAAAACACATTTCTCTCACTAGCCCACTACAAGGTTATCTACATCAGCCTCTACACCTATTATGGGTTTCACTGCAAGCTGGGATCACCTCAGGCTACAAAAACACATTTCTCTCACTAGCCCACTACAAGCTTATCTACACCAGGCTTTACACCTATTATGGGTTTCACTGCGAGCTGGGATCACCTCAGGCTACGAAAACACATTTCTCTCACTAGCCCACTACAAGCTTATCTACATCAGCCTCTACACCTATTATGGGTTTCACTGCGAGCTGGGATCACCTCAGGCTAGGAAAACACATTTCTCTCACTAGCCCACTACAAGCTTATCTACACCAGACTTTACACCTATTATGGGTTTCACTGCGAGTGGGATCACCTCAGGCTACGAAAACACATTTCTCTCACTAGCCCACTACACGCTTATCATTATCAGCTTTTACACCTATTATGGGTTTCACTGCAAGCTGGGATCACCTCAGGCTACGAAAACACATTTCTCTCACTAGCCCACTACAAGCTTATCTACATCCCTGTACCCTAATATGGGTTTCACTGCGAGCTGCGATCACCTCAGGCTACGAAAACACATTTCTCTCACTAGCCTACTACAATCTTATCTACATCAGCCTGTACACCTATTATGGGTTTCACCCCTTCCTGACCCACTACACCCACCCACACTGTTCGTACACTAATCCTTATATTATTACTATTATTGTACTACTGTCTATTGTGTATTGTCTGTATCAAAATGTATTATTTGTTAAAAGGTTGGATGGAAGATAAGGATAAAGACCATTATCTATCTATCTATCTATATGCATCAATCCTTGAGTATTCCACTCTTTATTAAACGTCCTCTTTTTACCACCACAACTTATGGCAGCCCTACTTGGAGATTTTCTTGAGCTGAACTCGGTACGTACTGACGCGTTTATCAGCGAAATCTCGTACGAACCCAGTGTACGATCCGGTACGTATGGGCTATAGGCCTACGTACCGGATCGTACGGACTTGGCTCGCGTGGAAAACGTAGTAAACTGATTGAAGTTCAAGTTCTTTATTAATCCATGTATTTATTTATACACTGTCAAAACACAGTATGGATATGCAATTGTCATCATGATATATCATGATTCATGATGGCTTGATGGGCCAAATGATAAGAGAAAACCATATGATTTTGTTCTTTCGAGTGCGAGAGGAGTGTGAGGTAGGAGGAAATACCCGCACTAGTCAGAGGAGACCAACTGTGACTACGTTTATCAAGCGAGCCGAGCTCGTACTACTCAGATCGAACTCAATCTATGGTCTCCGTACGGTACTTGTTTATCACGCAATTTCAGATCGCACCCCCCAGTTCAGGCTCAGGTCGGTTGAACAGAGGCGTGGCTGGTAACAGCAGACTCTCATCAGCAATGAAGTGAACATAACCTCATCCGTTACGTAGGGCCTATAGGCCTACGTAATGGAATATGCTAAAGTTGAACGAAAATTAATTAGGCTACATGGAGCCAGAATTTCCTTAGAAAACTGATGGCTGTGAAACAGTTAGAAAAAGCAGAAATTGCAATTCTTTGTCAACACCTACTTAGTAGAAGCCATATCTGCCGCGCAACAGCTTACGAAACGTATACTTTTCATGGCGGTGAGTTCAATCACGAGGTGCATTTCAGCCCGCATACGTTTACCACGCAAATCTGAGATCGCATGACGCTTGCTGGCACGGCTTTTTACCCGCGCCGAGTTGGGTTCGAACTTGGGCGTTTATCACGCAAATTCGGCACGAATTATATCTAGTTCGAGCTGGCGAGTACGAGCTCAGCTCGCTTGATAAAGGTAGTCTGTGTGGGTGAAGAGAGACAACAACAAGCAGACAAGGCTTGTAGATCTTACCAATGGTTCCGGAAGGGAATAGTGGTAAATTCCTTTAACATAACCGAATAAACTACAATACGCATGTAGTTCCGCACAAGATTTTTCCGAATTGACTTGGACAATGATGCTTCTTCGTGCTTCTTTACGACGGTTGTCAACCATTTGATCAAATTGAATGTACTGAGACCGTAAGCTTTCGTTCTTTTCTGCAGTGTATTTTTCTGGAAAAGAAAAAACGCATACTTTGAAAATAGATAGGCCTAGGCCTACATTAATTATGGCCATAGTGTACAGATCTACTAGGTCCTAGGCCTAGGCGCCCTAGGAGTAGGCCTAGCCTATCCAAGATTATAGTAACATATTAAATAAGGTTATGTTACGCATGCTATGGACTACACATCTAGTTCTAGCATTAAATTACCAAAGTGTGCGGCATTATTTTCACTTGTTGATTGAAATACACGTGGAACTAAACAATAGCTTTGTTTTAAAACGTATGAATTTAAATATATAGACGTAGTTATTGAATATTTACAATTTGAATTAAGAAAAATACCGAAAGTAGAACGGGATAACAGCGACATGTTTTTATAATCGAAGTTATAGAAATCGAGTCTCGAACTCGAAGTGAAGAAAGCCCCACCACAGTCTTCTAGATGGGATGGGTCAACTAGCGTATCGAAAAGGCTGTGGCTCTCATGCTGTCGCTTGGTGCTGTCGACCCAAAAACTTTTGGTGTAAAGTCCTTTATCAATTAATGGTTTTTATCAATATTATCTTATAATTAGCGATACAAAAGTAAAGAATTAATGTGCACAGAGCACTATGGTATTATCACTGTCTAATCTTTGGTGTATTATGTAATCACGCGTGTTACAGCGATCACGTGACCTCGGCCATCTTCGATTCGAGGTGCTGTGAAAATAGATTTGACACCCCCCCCCTCGCAAACCCTGTGTTTTGGTCAAATTTCTGTCTGTAGTCTGCCTGCACCTGCAGTCCACTGTTGATTGTTTGATTTGTTTCCTATGTTTTTTGGGGTAAATGCTGCGCTAATGTCAGTGGCCCTCAAAATTGTGCCTGTTTGTTACAAAACATTAATAACTCAGTTTTATTAAGTTTGTGTGGAAGAAAGACTGCCCTAGTGTAGGAAAAAGCGTACGCTTCCAATGTTTGTTCATCAATGAATGATCAATCAATAGGCTAGGTGAGTTGGTGCCTGGGCTCAGGCCAAGGCCGAGCTTGTTTCATAAGGACAACACAGATTAATGCGGTAGGCCTATACCTATTTCCCCGATTTTACCTACACCTGCCTAACGATTGGTTGAGGTGCTAGGCCTAGGCTAGGAACAGCTTGAATGTTATGTGTCTAAGCTTATAGGCAGTGGTCTAGGCCTAGGCCATTGGGTTTGAAATTTCAAACCCAATGCCTAGGCCTAGGCTAGCCTAGGCTAGGCCTAGGCCACAATGGCTAGGCCTAGGCATTGGGTTTGCTAGGCCTACTCGTTGTTTTTTTGTTGTTGTTTTTGATGTTGTTCATCTCGCTGTTGGCTGTATGCCGGTGGCAAGAGTCTCTTTTCTTCCATCCTTTCCTTTTTTCTTCCTTCACTCCATCAACCTCTCCTCTTCTTGCTCCTCCCTGGATTTCTTCCTTCCTCCTCTTCCATCACCCTCCTTCCAGCCATCCTCCTCCCTTCCTCTGGACAATTGCCTTCCAGCTCCCCATCAACTTGGGTTTTGGTTTCAGCCTGTCAGCAAACGCCCTGACCTTCTTTTGCCCCATCACTTTCCCATCCAGCCCGTTCCAATCGACGGTCGTCCTTGCCACGAAGGAGAACGTACCCACATCCGTCCTTCATACCCTTCTTTCTAACTTCCACTGATGATCCCCCCGCTCCCCTGTAACTAGCTCCAATCACTGCACTACTTAACTCCCTCCACCCCTCATGCTTCTTTACTACCCTGTACATTTTTACCAGCCGATCTCTCCTTCTGTCCTCTAGTGTCTCCCATCCGAGACCATTTCCGTAACACTCGTACTCGCTCATCTTCCTTCCGTCCCCCCTCTCTATCTCCACCCATCTCTTCCCCCTTCTAAGCACCTTCCTCGCCGCTCTCTTTTGTACCCCCTCAAATGCATCATTCCCTTTAATGTCATGCGGGTTGACTGCCGCCGCATATTCTAAGCCCAGCCTCACCATTGCCCTGTTAGCTTGTTCCCTGATCTCTCTACCTGCTCCCCTCAAAACCCTCATAACAAAAATGGTATTCCTTATTCCCTTCCTTACCAATCTATTTATCTTATCCCCCCAGTCCAACTTGTCCGCCAACCATACTCCTTCTTTTCCTATGCTTGCATTTTTGGCTTAAGGCCCATTCACGATTAAACTTAACCGCAAACTTACAACTTACAGTAAGGTTTGGCTTATGGAAGATCACACGATTGTTCATGACCAAAACTTAAACTTGGTTTTGGGCTACGGTTAAGTTTGGAACGATCAAACTTTAAAATAAAAATAAACTTAACAGTAAGAAAGAACCAATCAGTGCCAGCCGCAAGGCCTAGGCTAGCTAAATCGAAAATGGAGCCGAAACATGCTCAGAATTTATTTGACAAACCGTTATTAAATGAGTTTATGAAGACCTAGCGTCTACGTTTAAGTTGAAGTTTACTACTAAGTTTTTATCGTGAATGAGCCTTTACTGGGCCATCATGCATTTTCTGGTTTTACAGTAGAGACAGGCTTCCTTTTCCTCATAGCTCATGCCAGGTGGAAGGGCCTACTTAGCCATGTACACTTCCCACATTTAAACTTATCCTGTTTACCTGACCTGCTTCAAACCCAATGGCCAATTGTTGGGTAAGTTCCTAAAAAAATTGTCAGTTTCAGTTCCTCGTGGAAAAAGGAACTAGGTATTTCCAGTTCCAAGTTTCTTTAAAAATTAGGAACTGAGGTGTTGGTGTTCCTAAGTTGCTTTCAATATGGAACTACGTTCCAAAATAGTTTCTTTCCGCAACAACCATTTTTCTTTAGATATTGCCGAGTGGATTACTAACCATAGGTTTTGTAAAAAATGCATAAAATATTGTTGAGATTTGGAGGAATCAAAATGAGGATGAATGTTTGCGATGCAACTAATTTTGAACGCCGCCAGGGTGTAGAGAGGGGAGGGCGGAGGTTTGACCATTGACTGATGTTAAAAAGCAACCACCACACAAATCGTGTCTTCTCTTCTTCTTCTCTTATGCCCACATTGACACATTTATGTCATCATGCGTCTCGCCAACCAATAGAGACAAGCCTCCTCTAGGCCTACACCAGCTATTTTAAAAGGCACGGTAAGAATAGGATCATTTGACGAGAACAAGACTAATGAGATGAGATGAGATGTACAAGACACCTTTTAACAATGAGCCATCAATTAGACCTAAACAATATGCTGTTGCCACTCTTCTGCACTTTAGACGTAGTCTAAAGGCTCATTCACAATCAGTTTTAAGTAGGGAAGACGACGGGTACCCGGGTACCCGATACCCGCCCGACGAAGTCGGGTACGGGTTTGTGTTTTCTCTACCCGTTTACCCGACAAAACCCGGTTCCTGAAATTGAGAACCGCCAATTAGCTAAATGTTTTGAATTTGAACTGATTCATTGGTCATTACGTATTTTATTTTTGTGCTTGGCGGTATTTCCCTAAGAAATAGAATCGCGTCTATAAATAAACTGTCCACTTTGATAGTTTCTTTTGTTCATGCCGCCCGATTCCCTGTTCATGTAGACCTAAGCCTGGCCGCCGGCAATCTTTTAGCATGAACTGCTACTCTACACCACCACCCCCCACCCCCCTTTCTCCCTCCCAAAGCACACAACCATTCGACACTTCAACGGGCCGGTCTGCCTGTGGCCTTGAGCTTGAGTGGCAGCTGTGACGCATTATGTTTCATCCCGCTCCGATCCTCGACCCCCCGCGCTGTTGTAACTTTCTCTTGTCATGGGTGTTCAACTTTTCATCACGAAATATAATGAAACATCCTAATCCCTGCTACTACAATACACTATTTGTGGTGTTATTTTCGACGAGAGCGATATTGAGCGGTTGATTTGACACCCCACACGATTTTTTTTGTTTTATTAGGCCTAGGCCTACCCGGGTAACCCGCGGGTATAGTGAATGGGTACCCGGGTCGTAAAAAAGTCGGGTTTCGTCATCCCTAGTTTTAAGGCGTAAGGTCTAAGGCGTAAGGCGTATGGTTTAATATGGCCAAGCGTATTATTCAGTGTTACTGTTCACAACGCGTCGTATGTTATAAGGCGTAAGGCGCAAGTCGTAGTAAATTGCCCAAAATCCAATTCTTACGTCGAGACTGTTACGACGAACCAATCACAACAAGGTATCTCCCACTCCTACCATACACAGCTGATACACTGCCATGCAGTCATGTGTCCAACACCGTGGTCGAACATACAAAAGGCTGTGCATCGTCATCGCCGCGTCCGTTGCGCATGCGTAGAACAACGGGGCGTTTACAAAATATTGTCATTGTGAACGGTTGGCTTTTCCTACGCCTTGCGACATAAACCTTACGACTTACTCCTTACGCCTTACGACTGATGGTGAACAATGCTTTAGTAAAACAAATAAAAAAATAGGTGCACCACATAGTCCAGCCTATAATCATTGTATTGGCAACATGGATCTTGCAGAGGTTTAGGCTCCCCCCGGTGGGGGCTATTATTGAAACATGTCAGTTGTTTCCTTATGCAACCAATACAAACTTCACTCATTCCCCATGCTTTCACCCTGTATCCTATTGGTATTGAGATGAGGCGAGTGGCTGCTTTTAGCAGAGTGTGCGACTAATTGGAAACCCCAAGGGGGTTGACGGCTTACTGCCAGGTTGGGATGGGCTGACAAGAATTAAGCTGAAAAGCTTATCTTACCTAAAAGTTACCTTTAGATATCCCATTTCTGTCATTTTGAAAGTAAACCATGTTTTGGCACTTTGATCCTTCAAGTTTGTAGGCTACAGCAAAGTAAAAATAAAAGAAACTTATGAAAATAAGTTGTAGTTTGTGCAAAATTGGAACTATGGCAATGCCACAGTTCCTGGCTAAAAGAATGGAACTGTGGCATTCCTTATTTCCTTAAAGCAGTGCCCAGAGTCGTCTCAGTACCTCCCTAGTCCCTATAGTGTCATCCCCGCATGCTGGTTCAATGTTTTGAGTCTCGTCCAGCGCGGTGGATCCAGGCTCGTTCAATTGCTCTGTTCTGAGTGTCTAGAATGACGGGCCGGGGGGGGAATCACTTGACCTTGGATTTCAAGCCACGCTGTGTCACGGGCTCAAATTGCTTATTGATTTTGTTGCAGGGTGATGGGGTAGATTCGGCAATGTCATACACCGAGCTAGAACATGGTTACCAAGGTCTCCGGAAAACTCGCCCTCCTTTTTATACTGCAGACGTTAACGTAAGATCTACAAGAAATAGGGTAAGGATGAAAAGAACTTTTAAAATATAATTTTTTTAGTTTTTTACACTAATGGCATTTTCCAATGGGTTGCACTTAGTGCACACTGGCACGTCTATTGTAGGCTTATTGTTGTGTTTTTTTTGTCCTAATTGTTAAAGGTGCACTCAGTGCAGTCTAATGCAACAATTGGAAAATGCCATAAATAACTTAGACCTACTGCTTTAGAAGCCTGTCAGTAGTACGCCTATATATATTGTCTTTAGACCTATAGGGTAGTTTAATAGAAACCAGGCCAAGATTAATTTTACATAGGTCTACTACTATTAACTTCCCTTTGACACTCAATTTGACCACATCAGTATTAGGCTAATTCTGTACCCATCTAATAACTTTTTACCAAGAGTGGTCGCCTACGATACAACGTGATAAAATGGCCAAACCAGACTGATTTAATTTAAGCCACATTGCTCAGATACAATATTGCGTGGGGCACTTCATATAGGCCTGAGTGTTTGTGAAGCTATAGCGTATCGGTAGAGGGTAGGCAATTAATCAATTGCTGAGAAAATCTCAAACTTTTAATTTGTTTGGGTTGATCAGAATTGCAACTAATTACTCTGCGTCCTTGCATTATCATGCCTACTTACTACCAAATATAAATTGAATTAGTAGTGTATTTTATGTTTTATAGAGCCATGGCTTAAAAAAATTGATGTAGGTAGGTTACTTAATTTTCCTTGTAATCTACTGTTACTGTATGCTTCCTACTTCATTGATGCATGCCCTATTATTTTGACCCAATTAAAAGTATCAGTTGAATACTTAAATGTATCTTGCGGGGATGTATGTACTGCAGATGTACTGCAATTTAAAGCAGGCTTACATTATAATGTTTGAAAATGCAAAACGACGGTCTAGCAAGTCATTTAATACACCTTCTTCCTTCAGTCTCTGTGTAGTCTTTAAACTCTTAATGTTTCCTCTTTTTTTCTAATTGGAAAATTTGGTTACATCTATCTGTATGGTATGCCCACTTGCATACCTACTATAATATGTAAACACTTGGTACATTTGGACTTGTCCTTGTAGACTTGATCCATCATAGCACAAATAACATGTAGGCCTACATAAGTTGTTTTTAAAATGTCCCCCACTGAAAATCAGTTTCTGTACCTGAGTCGGTAGACAATAAATACAGTCAAAAGAGAGAGGAGTGGTCACTTTCCTTGCTGGTAGTCATATTATTCTAGAGAAATTTCGAATGAGTTGTACAAAAATTAGGGCTGTCATTCGACATAGCCAACAAATTCCGACTTTGATTTGATACATTTTAAATCGAAGTAATCAACTTTTTAACACGTAGCACGTTTTGCTAGTGGCAAGCCTGAAAAAAGCCTGAAAATAAAAATTAGAGTAGGCCTACTGAAATGTTGTCCACATACATGTATGAGACTTATGTAAAATTCTGAAACACTAGGCTACTCTTATTTGATGAGCCTATGTTAGTTCCAACTTTTCTGTAGATAATTACCTGTGCTTAGTAGTAGCCTACTTACCTTATAATTTATTTTATTTCTTGATGTAGTTTATTTTCTTTTCATTATTATTTCACTCTTCACCTTGGTTCTCTTTTTCGTTGCAGCTCTAAGCCTCTTTTAGCTTAAGGTGGGCAGTGCCGTAGGAATGGCCACTTTTCCTCATATACCAGAGGTATTCATTGTTGACGTGGACAACACTGCACTACCATACTTGCCGGGTTCTATGGTACTAAAAGCACAACCGTCTCGGAACATATTCGTGCAACCTTCTCTACTTAAACACTAACCGTCGTCTCGCAGTACATTAACCTACCATATAGTATACTCACTCATTCAACACAGGGTGGCCCTTTATAGGTTTACAAATGTAACACATGTGCATTTTTTAGAGAAGGGTAGGGAACCCAACAGCTTGCCTGGGCATGTGACTGTTCACAGCCTAAAAAGTAGTAAACATAAAAAATGTAGACACTTCATTTTTATATTTCTATTTCCTACTAGGCCTATGTCAAAAGATCCAGTCTGGGCACGGGGTAGAATTTGGTTCTGGGTGACTCTGCCAGTTGCAAGAAATGACGAAATTGCTTAACTCAAATTTTCCCTTTGCACATTTAAACTGCTGTAAAACCTATTTTTCCCCTCCTACTTTCACGTACCTTTCCTACAATCTCCTCTGACGTCATACGACCCAGTTGTCGAGTACGTCATTGAACAGTAAATGCCAAATTATTTCGCAAGGTTCAATTAGCTTTATCCACGTAAGCTGTTGGATTATCTATTTCTCCCTAAACGAAGCCTTACCAAGCCATTTGGTGGCTCATGTCATCAAGCATAACACATTCAATATGTAGACCTAATGCTTGGTATAATGCCAGTTGAAATCGGCAGTGCTATTATACTAATTCTTATTGGCTGGTGGCATGTACAGTTAGCCTGTTTCAAATGGTGATTATTGCTTGCCTGGCATTGTCTCACAGTAAAAATTAATTTCTAAAGGGTAGCCCAAGCCATCATTGCATTATATATTAAGTATTAACCATAAGTTAACCATGGATTTTCATTTTTTTTTTTTCTTAATGACTGAATGATGAGTGATGCTTCTAATTGTTGCACGTGCTATTAATACAGTTATTTAAAATACATACATCACTAATGGATGGTATTGAAATGAAACATAGTGAATAAAGAACGCGTAGGTATAATGTACTAAATAAAACGCAAATTGTGATACTGAATGCCTACGTTGGCATAGTTGGCCTCGATTGATTACTGTTAGGTATTGGTCTGGTAAGCCGCGGTTCCTACGCTTCAGGTTCGATTCCTGACTTGGGCATGGATGTCGTTAAGTTTTTTCATATATATCACTTTTTCACTTGCCATCCCAAAGCCCAAATATCATCCATCATTCTTACATAGGTTGGTTCAATCTTGAAATAGGTTATGTAGGAGACAGTTCTGTTAAAGTCACCAAGTCGAAGGTCTATTACGCTGGTATCAAAACATTAATCACTAACTAATGTACAAATGTAGCCTATTGTGTACTTTTTGGTCAGTTTCCTCGAATGTTGTACACGATAGGCACTTGGGCTACTGTGTGACGCTCTTGGTGTGCATCACTGTATGACATGTTCCGTTTTGGTGCGAGTATATCTACATCTACGGCAGGGCCGGGGGTGAAATCTAGCCCAGGGCGAATCTGCCAGTAGTAAAAGGCGACGGAATGAGGTCATCCAATTTTCCCTTTCTATCCGTTGGCCCCTTTGTATCTATACTATATCCCTCCCACTTGTCCCTTTATTCTTATCTCCTCCGAAGTCATATTTAAGCTAGTTAACGAGTACAGTATGTCATTATACACTGAATAATAATTGTGTGTAGCGTAGCTACTAGCTAGGCTTTAAGTATCCTCCATCTGCCTTAGAACTCAATGCCAATAGGAAAAACAGCACGGTAAAACTAATTTCACTCTAAATTTATGAAGAATGTTCTAGGATAATATAAATACGCAATCACACCTTTGTTATTTTTTCCCTCCATTTTAACAAAGTGGTTTACTAAAACATTAGAAAAAAGTAAGTTTATATATAATGTTAAAATGTGTGTAGGCTTCAGGGCAACTCCTAGCTTTTTCCATCTTATACCTAATTAATTAGTTAAGTTTACAATTTGTAATTATTTATGTACTCAAATCACTAATTATTACAAGTACAACTTGCCCTTTTAGTAGACTAGGCCAGGATAGGTCCGTCCGTATTCATAGTCGTCCCCTACCCCTAGGGGCGCCCGTTGTTGCTAAGGATTTGTTTTCTACAGTATCTGTGAAATAACATGCACGAAATTACCTGGCAAAAACGGGCGCCCCTAGGGGTAGGGGACGACTATGAATATGGACAAAGCATAATTTCTTCAGCACACCTCTATTTAGACTGTAGGCCTATTGAGAAAGAGAAAATAGTTAGGCCTAGACAAATACATTTACTACTGGTAGTTATTTGCAATATGTAGTGCCATCAGATAACAACTAAATTGCTTCATCCTATTCCTATGTATGCAAGCAGTTCCCCACAAGATTGGCTTTAATGGTGACTAATGGCTTTGGAATAACTTGTTTTGATACGTTATGTTTTATTCAGCTCGGTCGAGCATTTTGCTTCGCTGTAACTTGTTTACATTCTCAATATAACTTGTAACATTTACTAACATTCATTGATGAGGTATTTGGAGCAAGTCCAACTTGCCATTGATATAAATACATTCACAGCCTAACCTTGGCCTGTTCTATACATAGTGGGTGCAACAATGACACATCTCTCACTGAGGATGCCGTACTAGTAGGCCTATGTTACATGTTATTGATATATTGCCATTGCCAATGCCATTTGGCAGGTTCTTTTACCTTATTTTCATTGTGCATTTTAGGCAAACATTTTGACAAATGCATTACCTACAAGTAAATGTTATTTTGTCAGAGTATTGTGATAGGCCCTACCTACAATGATTGCTTATCATCATCTAGCAAGCTAGACGTGCTGTGTTTGAATTTGGTTATATTACTTTACTGGCATATGTTGCATCACTTTGTTCATGCATTTTTTGTCGTGCTCATCTAAATTAGGCGTTTTATAGTGCATTAACTTCATTTGCATTGGTATATTCAATTGATATAGAAACAGCCTTATTTCAGTTTTTTTTTTTTTTACTTTATAGTTTACCCAAAACAAACAAAATGCTACATCTTAAAGTATTTACAGGCTCAGGAGAAAAGTATGGAAGAGAGTTTGTTCCTAGAGCTAACCTACCATTTTTAATTTCGTCTCAAAGTATAGGGCCTACTGTAGGCCTACTGCCGACTATGATTGGGTATGGGTAGAGCTGTTTAACTGCCGTTTCTTGTTTTCTCTTTCTTTTCTTAAACACAAAATAATATAGCAAAACAACGAACACACAATATTAAAAAACTTCTTAAAAAAAATAATAATAATGAACACACAAGTTTTCCTTTTTTTTCTTCAATTTCTTACCCTTTTAGAATTCAAGCCCACTTCTTTATAGTTTAATATTCCTCAGCCAATCCACAATGTAGGCTTTCACATTGTTTGGTACTGTGTAGCTGGTGTCCTCTCACATTGTATTTAATTAGATTCTTTTCTTGGTAATGTAGGCCTATGTAATTTAATCATTAAACGGGCTGGCATACATATTGTCCCATCAGTGTTAGCGAATTATATATTATTGATAGTGTAATTAAATATGAATTGCTATTGTGTCTACTGTCTTGCAGTCAGTAGCTGCTTATACTAGATACTGTATACAATACAATTAGCCTATAATAAATTTAGGGATGACGACGGGTACCCATTACCCGCCCGACCCAACGGGGTATGGGTATGTATTCCATTAACCGAAAACCCCCCCTAATTTTTTTTTTTTTTTAAATTTAATTTATGATTTTGAATTTAATTTTATCCGTAATTTACCAACATAAACGAACCGCAAATACCAAGTAGTTCACATGATATATAATATATATTGCCAGTAGATGGGTAAGTTCCTTCACATTTATACCTAGCTACCAGCTACCAAGCTACATAGGCCTACGTGTCTTTCTGATCCACAGAAAATGAGCCATGTATTTTTATTGTTCGACCAATTAGACGTTTGGCGGATAAATAGACATCCCGATTTATATTTTTAATTTATTTTAATTTAATTTATATTAATTCAATTTTTTTTCATGTAGTAGTAGGGTATGGTACTTACTACCCATAACCCGCGGGTATTCTGGACGGGTACCCGGGTCACAAAAAAGTCGGGTTTCGTCATCCCTTATTAAATTGAGGTTCACTTACTCGATTCTAATTCTTCTGCCGAGAGCTGTACACATCGTTAGTGTATACATATTACATATTGTACCATGAGTGACCGTCAAAGTCATGTGGGTATAGGCATCATTTGAGGAAGTTTTATCTTATCAACTTTATCAGTGTTTGTATTACCGGCAGTCAGAAAGTTAGTAGACACTAGACGTACCACTTCAATCACATAAGCACTCAAACAAATAACGTAGTATTTACGTACAGTTTCTGTTTACACTGCCACTAGTTGTTAAGCCCAGGTGTGATTGTCTTTGACAATTGGCTTGTCTTGTGGGAAACTCAATATGGTGCTGTAAACACCATTCTCTCTGGGCCTAGTAGATTTGCAGATTTGGATACTCAAAATTACTGAAATGTATTTTTTAATTTTGTTGCTGCTTTAGTACCATTTATGGAAACATTTATTGCGTATATTAGGTACCGACAAGGTCCGCTTGATCTCCGACTAACGAAGGCTCGTTGAACTCGCAAGTCAGGTTGTCGCAAGGAACCAAAATCCCCATTTTGTATCCCACTAAAACAACTGTTATAGGCATATATGTAATAGTTAAATCTACGTTGTAGGTCCTGTAATACAACACTTAAAACAAGTAAAATAATTTTAAAAGAATACAATGATTAAAGGTCTTAAAATATGATATTTTTTCCTTTTTAGGAGGTAATTCTATTTGTTAAATCACTTAATATGTTTTCTTTCGCATTTCTCCATGTGAATAACATGTGATATTTAACATTGTTGAACAAACTGCGAAGACCTAACTTGCGAGTTCAACGAGCCTCCGTTAGGCGGAGATCAAGTAGACCTTGAGGTACCGGTAGTTGTCGGAGACATGCGCTCATTACTAGACTACACTAACTGTTTTAAAGATGGAGTTTTTTAAATTTAAATTTTTTATTTAATTTTAATGTTATTTTACCAGCACCATTGACATAGCTAAGTTGACAATTTTCTGAAAACATGGTCAGTTTACCTAAACTTTTCTAGCGCTCCTTCCATCCGTGTTTCCATGCCTTGGTATTTCCTGTGCTTCCACCTGTTATACATGCTTGGTGATTTTGTTTTTCTATATATATGTACTGATCTATTCCTTGACACAACTGCCTATACATGCTTACTAATATGTTTTAAACTTTTATGATTTCAAACAAATTTTACTGAACAGAATACAATACGGTGTACTCCAGTTGGGCTGTGAGCAATATTGTAACTAAAACAGCTTCTTGCATACAATATGGACGGACCTTCTTTTAGATACTGCACTTACATCTGTAGGAGTAGGCTAGGCTATACCAGTTTGTTTTTTACTCATTATGCCAGGCCATTAGCAGTAGACTATAATTTGTGTACAATCATCAATCAGTGACTTTTAAAAGTAGGTACCTAAGCAGTGCTTCCTTGAGTTAATAGTTGATACACAGATAGCTGTCAACCAGCCTATGTCATCCTTTTTTAAAAGCAGTTCCGGTATCACATGTTAGTTCAAAGTGTGTCCCTTCCCTTGGTTTAAAGCTGAACCTAGCTTAGACTTAGAAGAAAATAATTTTTATGCCCTACATACATACTTAATAATTCATAACTATGTTTGTTGTGGTGGTCTAGATAATTGTGCACTGAGTGTACCGGTGTTATTATCTACTCCAACAGCTGCTGATTAGTGTCATTGTCCTTGAGTGGCTCTGATTGGCTGGTTGTAGTTAGCTATGGTGGGGTTAAGTAGTATTAGTGTTACACAAGAGAGTGAAGGTGGGAGTGTATACGTGCTATAGTGGAAAACTTGGCGGGCTACGCTTATTATTAATAAGACCAGATATTGGGAAACAAGAGCTCAAGGCAGTTGTAGGCTACTCAGTGTAGGTACTGGCAAAGCGAAGTGTGCCACCTTTGTGTGTGTTGTCGTGCGAGCGTGCCCGATTGCGTACTCGTGTGCTTAAACTGCTGGCTGGCTTTCATACTACGTATAGTAGGCGCGTGACACCTGTCTGTGTGAAAAAATAACTTGCACTTTCGAAATGTCCATGCTAATAAACAAACTAATACATTAGGTCCCATAAAATTTGAAATCCTTTTATTGTTTTGTGGCATTTAAATAAGGAATATTTTATTGACTGCAGGTAAAAGTTTTGTTTCTTGACTTTTTAGTTGTAACTGGAAGCAATCAAATGTGTAGAATATTGAAAAGAAAAAATCCTTCCAAAGATACTGCAAATTTTACTTTATAATATTAGCTAATACAACTGATTTGATTGTTACTTATCAAAAATGACCAATGAAAAATGTGTAAATTAACTCTAAAAACCGACAATTGCATATCTACTGCTATTTCACAGCTGAATTCATACACATTCTACGGGGTTCTGCTAATAAGAAAGCAATGAATGGGCCTGCCAGTAATTAATTGCTCACATTAATGCGCTTGCAGCTCGTCATGTACACCTACCTATTTATGTGTTTCTTGTAGCTGTAGCCCTATGTTTGCCCAAGTAAAAATCATAAAATTAAAGCTCTACTTTGTTTACATGAATAAGTTTTGTTTTTGCTTAACTTATAACCCCGGCCATCACCTTGATTACATAGCTCTAGCTAGCTAGTTAAATAAAATTGTTCTGTCCTTTTATATAATTTCGACTACTTTCACTAATGGCAAACTATTTACAATGAATTAAAGTTTGGTGCGTAACATTCCGCGATGAGCTCGGTGGAATGCCGTCGCAAAGACCCGATGGAGTCGTGGACTTGGTGGAAGGATTGGTGGCGGCTCAAGAGATGGCGCAACAAATCGCCGACAACTTGCTTCTGTGATGAGTGTTTGAAAAATGTAGGTCAATCATTGCAATATAACTCTAACCATGGAAAGCTTACTTTTTTTGCCTTCCAATATATTATTGTATATTATATTATTTATGTCAGTGTTTTTTTTTTTTTTTAAACTGCAATAAAAGCTCTCAAAGTGGTCAAGTAGAATTTACCAACCAACGTTTATTCGTAGCGTAGATCAGTTGCGCTCTCTATTTTGGACAATGCAGTTAAAGTAATTACAGTTAAAAGAGTGTTTTTAAAAGCTCACCGAGCGGCGTATCTATGCATCGTTGCTAAGGCATAGGCTTTGTGCTACTGTACGTAAGTTAAGGCATGTCGTTGACTTTTCTCCCTCAAAAGAAAATATTTTGTTTAGAAAAACAATAAATCTACTGCAGTAAAATCGTGGTCCAGTATTTAGGTAGGTGTATGCTATTCCTAATGTACCGCTTTGTAAATAGTGAACCATGTCTGCGTAAACTAGTAGGGCAGCCTGTGATATAAATTATAAATGACCGACAAACAAATAATTTTTTTTAACAAACGTCCAAACATCAAACTAAATGCTAAATATTCTAACTGGTCAAATACTATCCAGCAACTAGATATAATGAACTATATCCACATACAACTTTCGTAATAATTTTAGAAAGATCCGTATTTCCTGTTGCCATTCGAACCTATGGGTTGTGTCGGTGGTAATTCCATTGTGCCACTAAACTCGGTGAGAAAACACTCTACACGCACGCGAACGTGCAAACTTATACAAGTACCCACGCAAACAGGTTCTGCATTGTTGTCCACCGCAGCTGCACGCATGGTTTTGCGCGACTAATATCTACTCGTAAGCTGTGCATGTTTGGCAGCATGGAGGTTGGTTGTGTACATATTAATTTGCGTCTAGTTTCCGCTGCCTGTTAATTTCCTGTTACGGGATTTATGTACCTAGTGTGTGTGTGTTTCAAGATCCATCAATACAGCCATTGTCCCCTCCTATCCAGCCTAAGAAGTTTTAGCAGTAAAAAATAATCCTACGAAACGAGAATGCAAACGGGCGACCGAACGGAAGAGATTTGTTGATCTCGGGTGTCGGGAATCTGTCCGAAATGGAACACACATGCATTTGTTCAAACCTCCATAAGACCCACTCCCGTTTCCTGTGGTGTATTCGTCATTTCCAAGAGAACCACAGCCTCCTCAATGTGGACCCACATACAGTAAGTGGAGCCACTCAATACAATGTGTCGTGTTATTTGAATTGCTGGTTTTCTCTACCCAATATCTCGCCAGGGGAAACGCAGTAGTGTGCGAGTCGTAAAAATTGCTATTATTTATGTGCTACACGAACTTGTTTCAAAACATCAAATTAATTTTCTTCTGAGCAGACAAACTGCTGTATTTAGTAAAAACAGTGTTGTGCTGTGACTGGTTTTTGTTGAAAAAGTTCATGTAGATATGGGGTGGAATTTCCAGAGGTCCACAAATGAGGTTGCCGGGTCTCCATTGGCTACCATTATTTTTTTTCTGGTTGGCCAAAGTTTAGGATTTTTGTTTTGAAATGCAGAAATGCAGAATATAATAAAAAAAAACATTTTTTATTATATCAGAAAAAAACTTTTCAAGCTATTACTTATTGTGTCAAATAAAAATGCATGTCTATAATCGTAAGGCTCTATACTAACCCTCCACAAATCCACTAGTTATCCACTCGCATCTTGTAATTTGTACTCGTGACGAGGGTGTTTGTGGCTGGGGCCGGAGGCAATTTTGCCATAGACGAAGGCAAAATTGAGGATTAGGCAAAATTCGGGCCTGCATTATGTTTGATGACTAAAATTATGCGTTTTGACTTTTTGAGGTAATATCTTGTCATAAAAACAATTAAACAAAAGTCAATTTGGCTACATGGCAATATTATGCAAAATAAAAAACTATTTGTGGACCTCTGAGGATTTCCCTTGAGCAGTTGACATGCCTCTGTGGCAAGATAGTGTTGGAACTCTATTGTACATTTTGATGTTGTGATAAATGTGTGGGGAAACTGCAAAATTGTCGGGAATTGTCACAAATTATTTGTGTGCATTTACAAGCTACCTACCCAATTTATATATTCAATTATATTGTAGTCAATTTCGAAAGTGGGTTTGTTGTGCATATAAAATTACTAAAATCGTAATTCTGTTTAAATCGACACTTTGATGATACGTATGTGTTTTACTTTTCTATTTAGTAAAATAATTACATGCATTTTCATTTCCTCCTAGACTGTACTTGGGCACATGATAGGGCCTATATAATTAGCAAAGAATATATTCTTCATGCATATCCATTTTTCAGGGGAATGATATTAACCAGTTCAGTGGCGACTTTCCCTCGCGCTTGCCGTGCGCTTAGTGGCGACTTATTTCCCCACGCTACTTGAGCGCGGTCGGTCGTAAGACCACCTTCTCTACAAACACGTGTTGCTGACAGTATTTCAATACATGTAGTTCTATCTAGCGGAAAAAGATTGAACTAACTTCTTTGCAGAGAGTGCGGGAAAATTTTAAAGCGAGACTCGTCACGGCCACTGTGGGAGCGATTTCAAAATACTTATGACGAGATATTACGTCCAAGGCGCTACTGGGATATAACCGGCGTGACGGAATATCTCGTCATGACCACGGAACTGGTTAAATGCTTTACTTTTCTATTTAGTAAAATAATTACATTTTCATTTCCTCCTAGACTGTCTTACTTAACTTGGGCTCATGATAGGGGCTATATAATTAGCAAAGAATATATTCTTCATGCATATCCATTTTTCAGGGGAATGATATTAACGATAATGTAAACTCATCAAATTTCTATCAAAACGTTGCCTTAAATCCAAAAAAAAAAAAAAAAATGTGAATAAAATTTAAAAAAAAACCTCCCCGAACGCTCGCCAACGGTTGTGCTGTCCGCAGGGCGATCTCTCCGAGTGCGACGATGTGTCGGGGGAGGAGGGGAAGCAGGTGGTGGTCGGCGTCTGCGCGATGGCCAAGAAGTCGCAGTCCAAGCCGATGACGGAGATACTGACGCGGCTCAAGGAGTTCGAGTACCTGAAAATGATCGTATTCCCTGAGGAGGTTATCCTTAAGGTCTCATTTAACTGAAATATAAGAATGGGTGGAGCAAAATATTCCCACGGCCGTTACTATTATTGGTTGGCTAGTGTTCTCGTTTTATTTCGATTTGGTTGTTGCGTTTGTCCCGCGGTTTTGGGCGAGGTTATCGAGGTGACTTTGTTTCCCATCATTTCCTGATTGTGTAGCCACTCCCTTAGTAGGGATTTATTGATTATATTCATAAATATATTGTTTTAGGAGTGAAGCAGAGGAGGATGTGCTGAGCCTGGCAAGCAAGCACCAAAGAATTCATTGTTAGAGTCTTTCACTCCCCTATCTGAATGACTTGTGCTGGAACGAGCAGTTAGATTATTATATTATTGCTGTAACACAAACTCGGTCGAAACCGTTTTTTTTTTTTTATATATATATATATATAAAATTATTTTACGATTCAAAACCGCGTTTACATTATAAGTTAGCGGTTGCCCGGCCGTGGCGGCTTCGCTCACATGGATTTCAGGATTTGTACAATTATTGAGGTACACAAAATGATATAAGACGTATTTCTTCATTTTCAAATAAGATTCTAAATGCTAATATGTTCAGCTCGGTTCGGTTTGCAACATCTTTCGTGTTTATGTAACCTTATAAAATTAAAAAATCACCCTCACCCCTTTTGCACTTCCCCTAATCAGTTCCCACTTCTAGTCACTCAATCAGTCGGTCAGTCATCCACTCATTCATTCACTCAAGACATGCTCTTTTATAATTATACTATAGAATATAGTTTTAATTATTAGGTAACCCAACGTTTCGAAAAGATTGCATTTCTTATTCTCAAGTTTTTTAAGTCTTATCGTCTAATGTCTAGCATCTGTGCATTTGAAAAGAAGACTAAAAATAATGTTAACCTAGTGGTATTTAATGGGAGATGTTTAAGAGCAGTTAAATTATAGATATCTATTCCCTTTTTTTCTTATTTTTTTAAATATGGCCCCAAATTGTGTATGGATTCTCATCCTCTATAACCTTGCCCAACGCCGACGAGACAAAGCGCAGTTATTTTTTCAGTTTGCATCGAAACGTTACGTAGAAAGCATTTTCTTTGCTCCGTTATTACTTGACATCCGTGTTGCATTTTGTCTTGAACTTTATGGTTTTGTTACACCCACCATAGCACCTTGCGTTGCTCCCACTGCTTGTGTTGCTAGTAGAGTAGTTTTGATGAAGGTAGTCTATGACACATACATGCTATGTAGAAAACAAGGCAATATGGCAATTACTGTTTTTCACTCAATAGCATGTTGTTTAGATATGCGAGTCATGAAAGTTGTCAAGTTTTCTATGTACAGTACATATAACTAAATTCCATGTACAACAGTCGGTCCACAAAAGTGCTTAATTTACACCTGGCTCACCGTACATAAAAATACCGTACATTTCTTTAAACAAAGGGGGGATCATGTATAATAAATACATCTGAAGCATTTATCTATTATTATTTCAATGACATAAAAATCATTATGCATAGTCATGATACAGTATTTGTGTATTGTATAGGGTTAACTGGAATTGTTTTACTTACATGATCATTCTTCTTCTTCTTCATACATAATTTCCTCTCACGTGACTCTAGTTATTTACTCATTATATTGCCTTGCCTTCTACATGCAATATGTAGACAAACTGAACTGATATGCAAGTTTATTTTAGACTAGCTTACAAGGAGCATTGGTTCCATGTAGGCATCACTATTTAATCAATCATTATCAATATTTTAGCACTAAAAGAATTTCTATTATTTAACTCGTGTGCTGTTTACCAGCTTCATTCGACACTGCACAATCTTCCAAAGACCGTCTAATGTAATGCCCCCCCCCCGACCAAATAGTGTCAGTAGTTCCCAATGTAATAGAGCATTGTGTACCTGCATTTGTACGATTGGTCGGTCCCCGTTGCATTTTCACCAAGGATGCACAACTATAATCGAAGAGATGACTGCATTATGGAACGGTAATAAATTTGCAAACATGATTCCGTGATATTACGCCGCCCGACTAAGTGCATCCGCATAGCGATACAGAAACATTGCTTGGACACATCTGATGTGATACTGTTGAGAGTAATCACATATGAGGCCCGAGGCTCAATATTTTGGCGCATCTTTGAGTATTTCAATACTCCAAAGACAGGAGTACTGCATGCTTAAAAAAAATTGATAATATTTTTATGATCGATTACTGATTAGTGATTAGTATCAAAATTTGATTTAATATCGAACGATAATGTTGATTATCGTGTGCATCCCTAGTTATCACTGTATCAAAATAATTCCGTGGGCATTGGCCATTTAAGCATGTGACCCCCCCTCCCCCCCCCTCGCATCGGGCCAATGCTGTGCAAAGGTGCCCTGTATTGAGGTCATGCAGCATGCAAAAAGTATGTGGAGCACGAATATTGATGGAAGGAGGAATGAAATGATACCCCTAGCAATGAGCACATAATAAATTGATATAAAATATAAATGTCCCCCACTGAAAGTTAGTTCTTGTAACTGATTGGATGGACTATAAATACACATGTTTTCATTTATTTATTTTATTATACCGGAAGTAATTTAGCATTTGGGTGGAAAAACCCAGGAATTTCATTTTTTTAAAGCTAAAATTCAGCAGTGCGATTCTGAATGGGCGACATTAAGTTTAACGCAGTTTTCTGTGGTTTTAAGAAGGCCATGAGCCAATCACCGCCTTGCATTTGCCTTCTGTAACGACAGAAAACTACTTTAAACTTAACTCCCCCATTCAGAATCGCACTGCAGATTGCCTTCTTTTGTTCAGAAAGTTTAGCAGCTTAGCATTAAATTTCCTGTACATATAATGAAATTCGTATTGGTTCCAAAGAATCATTTCAGTTTAAATTTGTTATATAGTATAGACCAAATGAGAATCATATTTTCAATTATTAAATTCCGTACATTAAATATTATTTCTTGTTTCACTTGCCCTTGGGATTTATTTATGTGCGTAGCAGTAAATTATATTCCGATAGTATCTGTGACCAGTGGACGTCGGCACAGTCGAGTCTAGCGTCGTCACCGTGGAACAATCACGCCCCTTTAAGTTCCGCCGTGCATGTCAACAGAAGCCGGTAGAAGAATGGCCGATCTGTGACTGCCTCATATCGTTCCACTCGAAGGGATTCCCGCTGGACAAGGCGATTCAGTACTCGAACCTGCGTAACCCGTTCATCATCAACAACCTGCACATGCAGTACGACATACAGGTGAGATCTGTCGGGCTCGGGTGTGTTCTCGACGCTGGCTGGCACAGTGGAATTGATTCAAATCAGATGATTTTTTCATTCATCATTGATATAAAATTAAATTAAATCAACAGCAAAAAACTTACAAGCTTAAAAGTTAAAACTTAACGTATGCTTAGAAACTGAGTGTATTATTTTATTATACCTATTAAGTTAAGTAAGCGTATGTAACTGATGTAATCTAATCTTAAGTATATATTATTCTAAATAGACCACAGCAGCCACCGATTGTGTTCAAATGTATGTGCTATGCATTACAATCAAAGATGCTAATAAAGATATCATATCATATCATAACGACGACGTTACGAATAGTTCTAATCGCCCCTCCTACGCCGACACTCGGGATCCTCATTTGATCCGGGAACGTGCTAGTTTCATTTGTAGTGAAGGGAAATTTTGTCTTTGAATAAAAGTTTAAGGGATATGTTCCACAGGATCGCCGAAAAGTGTACGCGATATTGGAAAGCGAAGGCATCGAGATTCCGCGCTATGCCGTCCTGGATCGTGATTCTTTGGATCCGAACAGTAAGTCCAATGTACATTTTGCTCTTTGTTACATTAAGGCTGGTCCACACAGATTTTGAAGACATAATGCATAAGGTTTTAAGACGTTTTAAAAGACAACAATGAAAACAACGTCTTAAAACTAAAACTTTGTGTGAACGCCAGTACGTGTTTCCTATGATCCAACTTTACGACTACGCGTTAAACCTTAAATCGTATGTCTTAAAAATCTGTGTGGACCAGCCTTTATAGATAGGACCCACTGCAGATAGGGTTATTAATTTTAGTTAA
Source organism: Isoperla grammatica (assembly GCA_945910005.1). Taxonomy (NCBI): domain Eukaryota; kingdom Metazoa; phylum Arthropoda; class Insecta; order Plecoptera; family Perlodidae; genus Isoperla; species Isoperla grammatica. The sequence continues at coordinate 33,979,935 of OX246743.1, forward strand.
ATGCTAGTAATAGAAATAAGTCAACGTTTTATCGGTTATTGATCAGCTGTTAATGTGGTTGGAGGTGTGGACATGCTGCACTACTACCAACCATTGTGGGTTCAGGAACATGATGAATCTATAGCTGTAAGGGAAAAGGGGAATGTTGATGCATCAGTTTGAGTAGTTGAGCATGGGTATACGGTCAAACAACTACCTTCGAAGCAAGGTTGACGAGTTTGAGAGTGGAAAGTAAAATAAACAAGTCGTTTTGATGCAAGACGTTTTGAGTGGAATCGTCTCGTTTATTTGGTATACTGTTACCTTATAATATCTTGTCAATGCTAGTTTCAGCTCTCAAGTTCGTCAGCTTTGACATTTAAGAGACAATACAAAAATAACTAGATGGTTCACACGCGGTTAACTTTCAACTCTCAGACTCTTCATCTTGCTCGAAGGTAAGCTGTTGGATCTTATTATTACTAGGGATCTGTGGGGCCCCGAAATTTTGGGTACTTTTCGGTAGTTGTATTGACACAAAATTCGGGTATTTTAATAACCAAAGTTGGGTCGGGTTGAGTCAAAACATTTTTTTTTTTAAATACCTGAAAAAGTGCTAGTATAGTAACTTATTTGAAGGGTCATTAATAATTTTGTGAGTTTACTCATTGCCATGTCTGACAATTGAAGAAATTAAAACGATACATTTATTGCTTGTCAGGCTGTTTTTTGTTGTTGCGTTGCATCTCGCAAGGTGTTGTGTGTTGGATTGTGAAGGGGGGGGGGGGTCACAAAAGGTTTAGTGTCAAATTTGCCCCAAAAAAACAACCAAACACCACCCCTTTTTTTTTTTTTAATTTTTCAACATTTATTTTATGTGAATGTGTTAGCCTAACTGCTTTGGATATTTACTATTTAGCATGGGGGTGGATAGGAAGGAACTCAAGTCTCCACCTTCGTCGGGTGAACAAGGCTACATCAGGCCAAAACAGGTTCAACGTTATTGTATGTCTTTATGTGGTTTTTATGTGTCTACCAACTCCAAAGGTCGTCAACAACAAGGTAAGCTGGTGGTTTTCTTCCTAGCCACCCCCATTGCTCAACATTTATTTTAGTTATTTTAATTTCATTACCCGACCCGACCGAACCTAAGAGTACTACCCCGCAGACCCCTAATCATTACGTTGTGCGACGTACGCAGACCCGCAGCCGTTTGCGGTGGACCATGAACTGGTGGAGTCGGAGGATCACGTCGAGGTGAACGGAGTCGTCTTCAACAAGCCGTTCGTAGAGAAGCCGGTCTCGGCCGAGGATCACAACATCTACATCTACTACCCGACGAGCGCGGGCGGGGGCAGCCAGAGACTCTTCCGCAAGGTGGGTATACGCATAGGGAGGGGACGTTGGAACGTGGGAGTGACTTTAAACGTTTTTATTTTTTACGCCGCAGCTAAACGTTCTTGATAAAGTGTATGTTAGTGCAAGTGAAGTAGGCCTATGTATGTATGTATACAATGTATGTATAAGTTTGTTTTATTTCTATAATATAATATTAATAGTACAAATAAGTTGCAAAAACTAAAGCTTACATTTATTAATTAGCCTTTCGGGTACACAGGAATATTTTGAGTCATTCAAATTATAGTAGTTACAAAAGAAAATGTGCATAAATTGTACTGTCATTTTCATTTTGGTAGAGGGATGATGAAAACAAAGCGCGAATTTTAAAAGAGGTGTTAAACGTTTTAAGTTTTTAAAATTGTTTGCCCAACCCTAACATGCACGTCTATCGTCCTTATCACACAACTCCAGGTTTCGTATTTAAGGCGAAAGGGTAAACCGCCAAAATTAAAGTGTTTTAGTAAATCCTGAGAACGCTTAACAATATTAAAAAAGTGATACATTTCCAAATTGTGGTTTTGTAAGAACTAAAAAACTGGATAAATTTTTTTAGAAATAATTAACACTTTTTACAAGCCTAGGCCTACATGTCTTTATTTATTTTTTGCATGTTGATCGTTGTTATATGTTTTCATTAAATCCTATGTATATTTCTGGTCATTATAAACTTGGCTGGCATAAGTAATTAATGATAATAAATAATAATACAACCACTTTTTGTCATAGCTTGATTAGTGTTACCACATGAATGAATTAGACTGCTACAATCAAATGAATGATTTGATTTATTTGTATGTTTCCGTTTCGTAGATTGGCAGCAGAAGTAGCGTTTACTCTCCAGAGTCTCGCGTTCGGAAGACTGGCTCGTTTATCTACGAAGACTTCATGCCGACAGACGGGACTGATGTCAAGGTGAGTCTAAGGTTGCAAAGCAGGGCAGCAACTTAGGAAGTCTAGGCAAATTGATTGTGAAGATTAGAAAACTTTATTAAGGGGTATAACTAGGCCTGACTAAGCAGGGATATCATGATTAACCAAAAACCAGTTTTAAACCGGTTTTAATTTCTAAATTTGGTTCAAGCCACAGCCATGCCTGTCCATACCAGGGAAAAAATAGAAAACATCTTTTAACACCAGAGAGTTAAAAAAATAAGATAATAAGAGTTAAAATTTTCGTTTTTATGTCAAAATTTTTTAATTAGGCCTATAAATCTAAAATTTGATGAAAAAATAAAAAAAAAATTATAAAATAATTAAAAAATCGACAATCATAATTATTAGTGGTGTCAAACGATATTTTTTTCAATATCGATATCGGCGCCATTTTGCCGATATCGTATCGCGATATCGATATTAAAAATTGACATCGATATCGCGATATCGAATTTTTTTTCGGCGGCAATAAAACAATACATAAGAAATCGTAGTCAATTTAAAGTGTTTTCGCCGTGGCCAGCAGTATTTTTGCCGTGGCCAGCAGTACGCGTTCCTGCAGTTAGTGTCTTCACGTCTATACCCCCCCCCCCCCTTTACCCCGGGATATCACTATCAACTTGAATATTTTCCGCCCGTGGCCTGCAGTACGAGTTGCTGCACAGCGATAAAGGCTTGAATTTGCGTGATGACGTCTAGTCACGTGTCGGGCATCGGCTATTGACAGTCTTAAAAGTATCAAGCAATACTGAACAACAACATTCTTCTCGGAAAGAATTCGGGGTTCCAGGTACAAATAGTTGAATGGATCCAATGTCTGGATGCAAACAAAGGGAACCCGCTGGGGCCCGTGCGGCCATCTGTGTGGAGGGGGTAGATGTCCAGTTACAAACTGCAGCAACGCGTACTGCAAACCATGGGAGAAATACTTCAAGTTGACAATGATATCGCGGGCTGGGGGGGGGGGGGGGGGGGGAGGGGGGTTGGTACTCAGTGACAAGCTGCAGCAACGCATACTGCAGCAATGCATACTGCAGACCATAGCGGAAATATTTTAATATTTTAAGTTGACCACGATATCGCGATATTTTCGATATGACACTACCATATCGAGATCGAAATTAACGGCGATTTTCGTGCGATATCGATATCGTATCGAATTATCGATATCGTTTGACACCACTAATAACAAGAATAAAATATCAAAATAATAATAATAATGTTTGCGTTATCTAACTAATAGCGGGACGTGTCCAGGCAGCTTAACATGTACGATGTGTTGTGTTACGCCAGGTGTACACGGTAGGGCCAGACTACGCCCATGCGGAGGCTCGCAAGTCCCCAGCGTTGGATGGCAAGGTGGAGCGAGACAGCGAGGGGAAGGAGATCCGCTACCCGGTGATACTCAGCAATGCCGAGAAGCTCATCTCTCGTAAGGTGTGCCTCGCGTTCAAGCAGACGGTCTGCGGCTTCGACCTGCTCAGGTGGGTAACCTACGTGTCCCAGCTATTGGTACTTGTGTTAGGAATGTTAATTTTCAATTGTATTTCAATTGTATTTAATTGTACATTATCAAACTTTTGGCATAGGAAAAAAAAAAAAATTGTAGTACATAATATTATCCTATCTCAAAACGTTTCTTTTACTGGATATTACTCGTTATCTTGCTTTGGAGATTTGCGAAGTAACATTTTATAACTTATTTTATAGTTATAATTATTAATAATGATTATTATTACTAAGCAAATTACTACTAAATATTATGTGGTTTGAGTGAAAATATGAGAAAAATCAATGTTTTTGAATAAATGGCTTTTTTAAGAGTAATTAGCTAAAATTAAAATTATCACACACACAAACACCCTATAAATAGTCCGCTGACCCTCCCCGATATTTATACTAATGTACAAACCTAAGTAATTTGGAAATGGCCTTGTTTAACCGCTTCACTGTTATGGACGTATCTCATACGTCCGTCACGCGCCGCCCTGTGTGTGTTACGGACGTATTAGATCCGTCCGGCAAGTCTTTAAATTCTCCCGCCTAAACTATTGCTTCAAAATCGATATAAAACGGCTTCCTGTATTCGTCATTCGATTGTCCTACTGGCCGTATGCGCGCACAATCTTGTGGCCACGAGAAACCAAGTGAGCGGAAGAAGATACAACGAATGCGACGTGGTTTTAGCTTTTGTTTACATTGCATTTCCTCGCAACTGTTTTGCTTCTAAAACCACAGAAAATGAGTGAATTATCAGATGCTATGATACGGGAGTATGTGTTAGACATCAATAGTGATGTAGAAGAGAGTGACAATGCCGAATCTTTGCTAGGCGAGTTGTATGATGATGTGACGGATCATGAGATTGTGACGGAAGACGTAGGCCTACATAAGAAATAAAACAGGTAGGCCTAGGCCTAGATGAAGTAATTGAAAGTGATGTAGACCTTGATGTTGGACCCACTAGGCCTAGGCCCTAGTATAACTGTTAGTGAACACTATCCCAACAATGCCCAGGTAGTAGACTAGGCCGTGGTTGCTCAAGGTAGGCCTAGGCCTAGGCCTAATAGCCAAGGGGGCGTGGTTCTAGGCGTGAATGTCGTGTTGGACAGTCTAATATCAACCTAGGCCTATTTTATGTTGCCTGTGGAGTGTTACTAGTGTACTTTACTTATAATTTAGCCAAAAGTATATTTTACAAGTAAATTTACACATTTTCACTGGAAATTTAATTTAATTTTTTTTTTTTTTTTTATGACCCATAAACCACCCCTATAAGGGTTGTAAAAATAAAATAAAATAACTGTTACATTTTCTTCTTGGCTTGAATGTTTCAAATCGAATTTTTGCAAGATTTGAGTAACTTAAATTTGGAGATGACAGATTTCAAAGCCAGTATTTTGCTCAATAGGGTTTATGACAACCTCTATAAATGATCATAAAAGTTAACTCTATGACTTTGAATATTTTTTTAAGACTTTATTTCCTTTTAGATTACATTTGCTCTAAGTTTTGTCTCTTCACATTTTTTGATTGGGGGGGTTATTCAGAATGTACCTTATTGTAAGGGACATTTTCCAAGATGGCCACCATTTTCCGGGTATCAACATTATCAAATTTCACATTTTTTAATGCTTGGTTCACTTGTTTAAGATATTAATGGGGAAAAAGTATAATTTATCACCTACACTTGAGTGACTGAATTTATATGTTAGACCCTTTTTTTGGCTAACACAGAGGGTATTTCTCATTTTTTTTTCGCTAACAGTGAAAGGGTTAAGAAAACATATTAATATTTGATATTTATTTCTATGGTACCCAATTAAGATTATTTTATTAACATCACTTTATTTCTCAGGGCAAACGGCAAGTCGTTCGTTTGCGACGTCAATGGATTCAGTTTTGTTAAAAACTCCAACAAATACTACGACGACTGTGCCAAGATACTCGGCAACATGATCCTAAGAGAGCTGGCACCCACGTTGCACATTCCTTGGTCCGTGCCGTTCCAGCTGGATGATCCTCCCATTGTGCCTACAACATTCGGAAAGATGTGAGTTAGTCAAGAAATTGTTAGCCAACGTTGTTGGTATAAAACTTTAAACTTTTATGATGGCAGCACACGTTTTAGTATAATTGTTGACTAGTAATCTAGTAACGTGTCTATTCTTTGTTTAGGATGGAACTGCGTTGTGTAGTGGCTGTGATCCGTCATGGCGACCGAACGCCAAAACAGAAGATGAAGGTCGAAGTCAGACATCCCAAGTAAATATAGATCAATATTTTTTTAGACCCAACCTTAGATGAAAGTATCTTTGAGTACTTTTTCATAATTCGAGTGGCAAAAATATTTTTTTCCCGTGTTTTTGTGTTTGTTCTGGTGATTTCTTGCTTGTTGGTGGTGAAGTGGTGTTGGAGTGATATATAGTATCTACATATTTATCACTTGCTAAATTGGCTGATTGAATAACAATGAATAACAATCAGTAAATAGGTAAATAGCAAGTGATAGCCATGTAGATATAGATATCACTTAAAGTGAGTTATGTCACTGTGACAACTTTCAAGAATACCCCCCCCCCCCCCTCCCCTTTGGCACGACTGTAAAAAAGGTCGCAGTATTCATGAAAATAAAAATGAATGGAACCAATTTGAAAATAAAAGTTGAGGTTGGTCTGAATTAACCAGAAACCTGAACTACCAGAGTCTGAATTTGTGAGGCTCTACTGTACTTAATATTCAACTCCAATGTTAACAACAGCAATATGGTAAAATAGTCTTCATGCTAGGGATGTCAATACCAGGAAATATTTGTACCCGGGTACCCTTGCGCCGTACCCGGACTACCCGGGTAGTAAGTGATACTAATTACGCGTTTTATCGTCATGGGTGTCAAATGATTCGCAAAGTTGTGGAAAGAGACATCATATTTTAAACGGTATCAGGTTGCATTGTCTTCGATGCAAAACGATCGCGGAAGTATTCAACAAAGCTTCAAAGCTTGCGTCTCTGCTACGGTAGGCGGTGGTCGGCCGCGTCAAGCGATGACGTCATAGTCTGAGCTCGAACACGAGACCATGATGGCGGTAAAGCTACGACGAGCGGGTGCGCTCCCTCGGACTCGCAACCGTTCCGCAGCATTCTTCCATAGGCCTACAGAAGATGATACTAATTGGGCTTTACGTCTCATTCGTCAGCGGCGCTGTTGAGGGGGGGGGGGGGGGTCAAGTTAAATGCTGGCAAATTGAAAAGCGCGGCTTGTACGCTCGCACAAAGACGCCAGTAGGGAAATATCGCAATGTTGAATTAATTTCGTTTTGAACAGAAGAAGGGAACGGGTAGTACCGGGTAACGGGTATTGAAAAGTTGGAACCGTACCCGTGTGTACCGGGCGGGTAACGGGTACCCGGGTACCCGTTGACATCCCTACTTCATGCTTCCCTAATTCTTGGCTACTCGAATTTCAGATTCTTTGAAATCTTTGAGAAGTACGACGGCTACAAAAACGGCCACGTGAAACTGAAACGGCCGAAGCAGCTGCAAGAGATACTCGACATTGCCCGGTCGCTTCTCAACGAGATACAACATCGGGCCGCCGATCCCGAGATCGAAGAGAAACAGGGGAAGCTCGAACAACTCAAGAGCGTGCTGGAAATGTGAGCCAACTCTTTCTTAGTTAACTGTGCAAAAAGGTTGTTCAAATGTAGTTGTATTCTTGAATTCGTGAAACTTTTGTAGCAAAATAATTGAAGTGATAAGAGAGCATACCCGGATATGTAGTGAAGTGTTAAATAAATCTGTTAAAACAGTTACTAAGCACAATTATTTAATTAGAAACATAAATATGTCAAAACTTTAAGCTAAAACATCACAGATTTTATGACAAGAAAATATGAATGTAACGATTAATGAATGAATATAATTTCATAAAAAGAAGCTATAAATGCTTGAATTTGATGGGAGGCCAGAGTCCAGACAAAACAGTATTCTTAATTCATTGCAATGACATTTAGTTAGGTGCAAAAATTGTGCTTTTTCGTTTTAATGACATGAAAATGTGCCAAGTAGGCCTAGTAACTTATTTATAGGATTTTTACTAATTTTGTGAGTTCACTGCAAAAATTAAAAATATCAATTTTGTGCCTGTCCGGTTGTGTTTTGTGTTTTGTGTGTTTGGTGGGGTGAAAGAGATAGGGGGGGGGGATAATAAAAAATAAAACATGTTTTTTGGCATTTCAGAGCATTTTCAGTGGCAAATTTGCCAACCCCCCCCCCCACACATTTTTGATTGGTGTTTGCTTGCAGGTACGGCCACTTCTCCGGCATCAATCGCAAGGTGCAGATGAAATACCAGCCGAAAGGGCGGCCGCGGGGCTCCAGTAGTGACGATGGTAAAGGTCCCTGTACACCGCTTTTATACTATTGGTGTTTCTTGCGGAAGCAACTGCAGTTGGGCGCTCGGTCGTGGATACATTATCTACCTCACTTCTCGACCGTTTGCAATCTTTCAAGAGTTTCTTTTCTAATATTGATTTTTAAGTGTACTTTTGTATATTAGTGCAGTGTGTGCTAAGTCATTAATTGAAATATTACTCAGCAGTCATATACATGACTACAGTAGTCCCCCTTTGATTCAAATTGCAAGGGATTCTAAAATGTACAATTTGAATTTTAAAATTTGAATTAGAAGACCTTTCTATTTAACACTAATCCTTATAATACACAAAACATTGTGCATACTCTCACTAGTTTGAAATATGTATCACTAGTAAATAACGTAAAAAGTACAGTAAACAAAAATAAAAAATATAAAAATATAATAAATATGGTATAAAATAAAACATAGACAAAAAATTAAATAAATGATTAAATGTAGGCTATCACTAGCTTGAAATATGTAGGCCCTATACATACATTTAAATTAACAAAGCTCAAGTTTGAGAGATACCAAATCAAAGTTTGTGATAATTTGTCATCTTCTAAAAAAAAAACCCTATCTTGGATCTCGTTGCGCTCATAGCAACAACAACAGAGTTTGAACGAACGAGGGACTACCGTAGGATGACGCGCCCAGTTGCACGCGCCCCCCGCCCCTCTGCTCTTGCCACCCACCCCCCGTACTGACGTGCCGCTTCTCTCTCTCCGCAGACGCCCCCAAGGAGCCATCCCTGGTGCTGATACTGAAGTGGGGTGGAGAACTGACGCCCGCCGGCCGGGTCCAGGCGGAGGAACTTGGCCGCATCTTCCGTTGCATGTATCCCGGTGGCCAAGGTAGACACGGCAGTGGTTCGTACACTTGATATCGTTAGCATGGGGCTGTCTACAGTAGCGTTGTGCCTCGCTCTGCCACGAGGTAGACACGGCAGTGGTTCGTACACTTGATATCGTTAGCATGGGGCTGTCTACAGTAGCGTTGCGCCTCGCTCTGCCGCGAGGTGGACACGGCAGTGGTTCGTACACTTGATATCGTTAGCATGGGGCTGTCTACAGTAGCGTTGCGCCTCGCTCTGCCGCGAGGTAGACACGGCAGTGGTTCGTACACTTGATATCGTTAGCATGGGGCTGTCTACAGTAGCGTTGCGCCTCGCTCTGCTGCGAGGTAGACACGGCAGTGGTTCGTACACTTGATATCGTTAGCATGGGGCTGTCTACAGTAGCGTTGCGCCTCGCTCTGCTGCGAGGTAGACACGGCAGTGGTTCGTACACTTGATATCGTTAGCATGGGGCTGTATACAGTAGCGTTGCGCCTCGCTCTGCCGCGAGGTGGACACGGCAGTGGTTCGTACACTTGATATCGTTAGCATGGGGCTGTCTACAGTAGCGTTGCGCCTCGCTCTGCGGCGAGGTAGACACGGCAGTGGTTCGTACACTTGATATCGTTAGCATGGGGCTGTCTACAGTAGCGTTGTGCCTCGCTCTGCCACGAGGTGGACAAGGCAGTGGTTCGTACACTTGATATCGTTAGCATGGGGCTGTCTACAGTAGCGTTGTGCCTCGCTCTGCCACGAGGTGGACAAGGCAGTGGTTCGTACACTTGATATCGTTAGCATGGGGCTGTCTACAGTAGCGTTGTGCCTCGCTCTGCTGCGAGGTAGACACGGCAGTGGTTCGTACACTTGATATCGTTAGCATGGGGCTGCCTACAGTAGCGTTGTGCCTCGCTCTGCCGCGAGGTAGACACGGCAGTGGTTCGTACACTTGATATTGTTAGCATGGGGCTGTCTACAGTAGCGTTGTGCCTCGCTCTGCCGCGAGGTAGACACGGCAGTGGTTCGTACACTTGATATTGTTAGCATGGGGCTGTCTACAGTAGCGTTGTGCCTCGCTCTGCCGCGAGGTAGACACGGCAGTGGTTCGTACACTTGATATTGTTAGCATGGGGCTGTCTACAGTAGCGTTGTGCCTCGCTCTGCCGCGAGGTAGACACGGCAGTGGTTCGTACACTTGATATCGTTAGCATGGGGCTGTCTACAGTAGCGTTGCGCCTCGCTCTGCCGCGAGGTAGACACGGCAGTGGTTCGTACACTTGATATCGTTAGCATGGGGCTGTCTACAGTAGCGTTGTGCCTCGCTCTGCCGCGAGGTAGACACGGCAGTGGTTCGTACACTTGATATCGTTAGCATGGGGCTGTCTACAGTAGCGTTGTGCCTCGCTCTGCCGCGAGGTAGACACGGCAGTGGTTCGTACACTTGATATCGTTAGCATGGGGCTGTCTACAGTAGCGTTGCGCCTCGCTCTGCCGCGAGGTAGACACGGCAGTGGTTCGTACACTTGATATCGTTAGCATGGGGCTGTCTACAGTAGCGTTGCGCCTCGCTCTGCTGCGAGGTAGACACGGCAGTGGTTCGTACACTTGATATCGTTAGCATGGGGCTGTCTACAGTAGCGTTGCGCCTCGCTCTGCCGCGAGGTAGACACGGCAGTGGTTCGTACACTTGATATCGTTAGCATGGGGCTGTCTACAGTAGCGTTGCGCCTCGCTCTGCTGCGAGGTAGACACGGCAGTGGTTCGTACACTTGATATCGTTAGCATGGGGCTGTCTACAGTAGCGTTGTGCCTCGCTCTGCCGCGAGGTAGACACGGCAGTGGTTCGTACACTTGATATCGTTAGCATGGGGCTGTCTACAGTAGCGTTGCGCCTCGCCCTGCTGCGAGGTAGACACGGCAGTGGTTCGTACACTTGATATCGTTAGCATGGGGCTGTCTACAGTAGCGTTGTGCCTCGCTCTGCCGCGAGGTAGACACGGCAGTGGTTCGTACACTTGATATCGTTAGCATGGGGCTGTCTACAGTAGCGTTGCGCCTCGCCCTGCTGCGAGGTAGACACGGCAGTGGTTCGTACACTTGATATCGTTAGCATGGGGCTGTCTACAGTAGCGTTGCGCCTCGCTCTGCTGCGAGGTAGACACGGCAGTGGTTCGTACACTTGATATCGTTAGCATGGGGCTGTCTACAGTAGCGTTGTGCCTCGCTCTGCCGCGAGGTAGACACGGCAGTGGTTCGTACACTTGATATCGTTAGCATTGGGCTGTCTACAGTAGCGTTGCGCCTCGCCCTGCTGCGAGGTAGACACGGCAGTGGTTCGTACACTTGATATCGTTAGCATGGGGCTGTCTACAGTAGCGTTGTGCCTCGCTCTGCCGCGAGTAGACACGGCAGTGGTTCGTACACTTGATATCGTTAGCATGGGGCTGTCTACAGTAGCGTTGTGCCTCGCTCTGCCACGAGGTAGACACGGCAGTGGTTCGTACACTTGATATCGTTAGCATGGGGCTGTCTACAGTAGCGTTGTGCCTCGCTCTGCCGCGAGGTAGACACGGCAGTGGTTCGTACACTTGATATCGTTAGCATGGGGCTGTCTACAGTAGCGTTGCGCCTCGCCCTGCTGCGAGGTAGACACGGCAGTGGTTCGTACACTTGATATCGTTAGCATGGGGCTGTCTACAGTAGCGTTGCGCCTCGCTCTGCCGCGAGGTAGACACGGCAGTGGTTCGTACACTTGATATCGTTAGCATGGGGCTGTCTACAGTAGCGTTGCGCCTCGCTCTGCCGCGAGGTAGACACGGCAGTGGTTCGTACACTTGATATCGTTAGCATGGGGCTGTCTACAGTAGCGTTGTGCCTCGCTCTGCCACGAGGTAGACACGGCAGTGGTTCGTACACTTGATATCGTTAGCATGGGGCTGTCTACAGTAGCGTTGCGCCTCGCCCTGCTGCGAGGTAGACACGGCAGTGGTTCGTACACTTGATATCGTTAGCATGGGGCTGTCTACAGTAGCGTTGCGCCTCGCTCTGCCGCAAGGTGGATCCGCCTTCCTCCCGTGACCGTCCGGCAAGTCGTTGAATTCGATTTAGGGATGGGGAAAGATATTGGTATCGATATTTTGGGTTATATGTGGGGGCCAAAAGGCTGGGGCAATTTAGGTGGCTCGTTGGTCCAGTGGTAAGCATCCCTGCTTCTAATGCAGAAAGTCCCGGGTTCAAATCCCGCTTCACGCAGAACGTTTTATCTTCTAATATGGATTCAATTCCATCATTTCTTGGCTTAAAAAAGTAAACGGTGACTTTGGAGCCGTCCTAGCAACGAAGCACTCAATAAATTCAAAGTTGTTCTGAATCGGCCTTGTTGATTCTGGCATTTGTCCGCAGGTGTTCGCACTGTCCAATCACTGATTCATATGTTTCGTATTTGAAATATCGATCTTTGATTGGTTATCGCTCACTCGTCGATGGTGTTCGAAGCCTACAGGGTTGGTTTAGTCACTTTAAATTAAAGTCCCCCACTGCAAATCAGTTTAGTTACTGAGTGAGTAGACTCTAAATGTGATATTTATTTATTTATTTTATTTTGGGTTATAGGTGGGTGCCAAAAGGCTAGGGCAATGTAATTGCATGAATGAAATAGGATGCCAACAGCTTAGCTGACTGGATTGGTGGTAAGCTGCAATAGAAAGACGCAGATACATAACATCTTCTTCTTATGCCAACAATTGACCTATTTGGTCATCATGCGTTTTCGCGTTTCCCAGTAGAGATAGGATTCTTTTTCTGCCTCCGCCATATCTTTTGGCATTGCATCTCTTATATCTTGGAGTGCCGGGCATCTACGTAAGTGCTCCCTGGTATGCTGTTCTGTTGTACATAGTGTGCATGTGCTGGATTCAGTTATCCCTAGTTTATGCAGGTGTGAAGCTAGCAGATCATCAGATCATGACATAACATAACAAGACAAAACATAAAATAACGTTTTCGGTCAACGTGACCTTCAATAAGTGAGCTCTATTTGTGCTCTGTTTGTATATTTTATATCTGCACATTTACCGTTGAACACCATCATTTCCTAATGTAAACAGTGTTGGCATTCTATTTGTTTCACGCAGTTATAACGATATTGGTATTTTGGTGAAGTGTTCAATGTAATAATATTCATTGGGGCGAAAAAATAGCATTCCCAACGGTTTACCTTAGGAAATGATGGTGTTTGTCTTCAACTCTGAGTAGATATAAAATACTCGAATATATTTAGTACAAGGGATATAAAATACAGAAACTGTTCATCCTAACACGGCTTTGTTCGCTCAATGAGTCTTAACTCGTCACCCGTTGAGTGAACAAGGCCGTGTTAGGTTGAAATGAAACAGTTTCACAATTTTTTGTCCGTTGTATCTGTTATAGTACAGTCAAATGTCATTACAACGAACTCGAAGGGACCTAAAGTTTTTTTCGTTAAAATGATTATTTCGTTAAAATGATCGGCGTTTTTTTGTGTGATGGAAACTTGATTCCCAGTCCCCAAATTGGTCAAAATTGCGTCTACAAAGCTTAAAAGTCGCGTAGCGCGCGAGTAATGGCAGGTAACGCATGGCCCCTGTGTGGCCTGCAACCAGCATTACACATGTGTGTTGCGGGCAGTAGACTCGCAGGCGGGTCCTCAAAGTGAGAACAGATGCGCCCGGCCGAACGAGAGAGAACAATAGAGTGGTATCGTGAGCGAGACGCGACGAAGTAGTTCAACTACTACAGCGACCGGCCGCCGTGAGAGAGAGAGAAAGTGCTAGGCTCAGGAAGCGTAAGTGCAAGCGAGACCGCGATAGCCGCCTGTTGTCAGTTCAGTTCGTCCCTCGCTCCGTAACCTCGATCGTGATTGGTCGGCTGGGAGGGGGCTCGTTTTGCGGCGGCCAATGACCTTGCCCGACTCTCGTAGATACCTGCTAGCAGGCCAGCCGGCCCATGTAATGAGGCGATACACGGAAAAACACTAATCTACGCGACTGGGAATTCCAAATAATCTACATTTCAGAAGATAATTTCGTTGTACTAACGTGTAATAATACCAAGGGGAACCAAAATTTGTTCGTTAAAATGATCTTTTCGTAATAACGAATTTTCGTTGTAATGATAACAAATTAACATTGTGAACATAGGGATTCAGGCGGGACCACAAATAAATTTCGTTAAAACGATGATTTCGTTGTAAGGGCGTTCGTTGTAACGACTTTTGACTGTATTTGTATATTTTGTATCTGCACAGAGTTACCGGCAAACACCATCGTTTCCTAAGTTAAACAACCGTTGCCGAATCCTGTTCTGTCCCCATGAGTTACCAAGCTGTTAAGCCTACTCAAACCAACCCATTTTTCTGTCCACCTACCACTCTAGCCTTTCCTCCCACAATAGACTACATGTTTTCTTTCAATCTCTCATTTAAAAGAACGTATTAGATTTGTAGTTGTACACTTTTTAATTACCCTCTACGTTTCACAATACAATAATAGGTTGGGGCATTTACATTTTATTTGTTAATTTTTTTCCTCGATTTTTTCTGTCATAAAATAACTTAGTAAATAATAAAGTAAGTACAGTAGGCTAAGTAAGTAGTAAGTAAGGCCGATTCACAATTGAAATAAGAGTTGCAATAGTGAAATAGCAATAAGGTTTAAGCGATTTGGAACATGCAATAACAATGCTGTGGTTCACAACTGTCACAGTGGATTGAAATAGTCATAAGAAATGAATCAACTCCATTTCTTATTTCAACTTCCCATGATGCACCTTATGACGAACCAATCAGAGCGCAGAAGAGCCAGAAGAGAAGGCCTACTACGGAGATCAAAACAAAAACATTGGTGCCGGATGTGCTGTTGTTGATGCCATCAATGAAAGTAAATAGGCCTACATATTAAAGCACTGGCTTGACTACTGAAATAAGGTACTAGGAGACTGTTGTGAACCAATAGCTTGTTATTTCACTATTTCACGGATTCTTATTGCAACTCTTATTTCAATTGTGGATCGGCCTTAAGTAAATAATAAATTTAATTTTCCATTCTTTAGTTCCCCTGTAGAAAATTGTTTATTCACTTTGCCAGTATTGTCTTTCAGTGAACCTAAATGTGTTGTTAACAGTTACCACTAACAGACGCACTAACCAGCACGATATCTCTCGTTTTGTTTTGTTTGGTTAGTTGAGTTTGAGTCCCTAATAAGCCCTACCAGAACAAAAAAATGTCCTTAAATTAGATGCCGATTGCCGACATCAGAAGTGGATACACATTTAGTCAAGAGGTCATTGTTTGTGTGTGTATTTGCTCTTACTGTAGATAGGGTTATACAACCCTATCTACAGTGTAAATAATAGTAGTGTAGTGGAGTAGTGGACACAGACACAATCTCGCCTCTGTCAAGGCAAATGTACAAAAAAACAGAGTTATCGTTAAGAGCTTGAAGAATCTGACATACTAAACAAATCAGAGTTTGCGTTGGTTTTGGATTACAAATTACAATTGGCATACCTTCACTTACATCATATACGGTATTTTGATGACATAGGCACGCCGTAAATCCATTCAATATTGCACTCGTAGAGAAGTCGATGTTGTATGTGCACAGTCGGTAGAATTATTCCTACATCTCTCATCAATTTAGCTTGGACTCTTCTGGTAGCAATCATGATGCACATGTGACATTGGTTCTGATGTAGCATTTATTTAATTATTACGTCCTCAGTAGTAGCATTTCAGCAGTAGCATGCGTAGCAGCAGTAGCTCTTGTGTACTATATGAGTATGCCGGCACTCAGGGCCTAGGTCTACTCCGCCTCCATGCCCGTGTGTAGGTTTGTCCCCCCCCCCCCCCCCCCCTGCTATAATAATTAATTAATAATTATAATTGTTATTTTGTTTTCTTATAATTTTCTTACGTTTGTATTACCGTTTCCCTTTCCCTTTTTATTTTTGTTACGTATTTCATTCTTATCTTAGTATAAATTATTTTATATAATTAATAGATTTGGATTATATTTTAATATTTGTTTGTGTTTTATATATGTTATACTGTATATAGTTTTAAGGCTAATGATTGTATTTGTAACCTATTGTTATAATCTTGGCATAACCTTTGAGTTGTGTCGCCATGATCGCCAAAGCAAGCCCCAATAAAACGATCCTTTATTTTGATGTCCCCTTCGCCGCTTGCGGAGAACAATTTATTGCATAACAAGTTCTGGGCCTGGATTCACAAAGATGCTTCACTCTAGTTGTCCTAAGTTAGGCAAACCTTAACTAGATAAATCAAGATAAATCATCTCTGGTATTACTACACATTCACAAATAAAATACACTTAGTTGAATTATTGATATTTTACTATATTTTATCTTTGTGATATTGCAGAGCGACATATGCGTGATTTATATCACTAAGATTTGTCTGAACTAGGACGCCTTAGCAAATACTGTAATAGACGCTGTCGCTTAATACAGGAAACTTGGCCAGTTTAACACTGAGCCGCATGGCAACACAAGTTCAGGTATAAAGTTGAACACCAAGCCGCTAGATAGCCGCTAGATCCCAAGCCAGTCGATAACAAAATTTGGCAGCTTTAGATGCAGCGAGTGAACTTCTTCGCGTCGATCATTCACCTAGTTTAACTCCAAGCCGCTAGGCCGGCTGTCGCCAGAAATCGACGGAAGCTTCCTGTATTAAACGATAGCGCCTATTACAGTATTTGGTCTTAGCCCTTGGGCACCTTTGTGAATCTGGGCCCTGATGTTAACAATAAAAATAAAAAGTAACCGCCGTCTCCCGCAGGCGAGTACGCGGGCACTCAGGGCCTGGGTCTGCTCCGCCTCCACTCCACGTTCCGTCACGACCTGAAGATCTACGCGTCGGACGAGGGCAGAGTCCAGATGACGGCCGCTGCCTTCGCCAAGGGTCTCCTCGCTCTGGAGGGGGAGCTCACGCCCATACTCGTGCAGATGGTCAAGTCGGCCAACACCAACGGCCTCCTGGACAACGACTGTGACTCCAGCAAGTACCAGAACATGTGAGTTGATTGGATTTAAACGGTAGCTCGAGCGATAAACGATCACGACCAAAAATTGCCAATTTAGACGGTTCAATGTTTCGTTCAATCAAAGATTACTGAGTGGAGAAGATGTTTCATCGCCGTGTTAAAATATCTGCGCGAGTTTTTTTGAAATTTTCTAAGTCTCACCACTAGTTCGAATTCTGAACGCAAGGAGCGTTAGCCCTGCACGTTTGACCAAGGTCCACTAAATCCCCTGGCGGTTACTAGCGATCTAGTAGACCTTGCGTTTGACTTCGTTACCGTTAAACAAGGTCTACTAGATCGCTAGTACGTGCCAGGGGATTTAGTGGACCTTGAGTTTTAAACTTTTGGAAGAGCGACTCTTGCGGTGAGAATTCGACTTCACGTCGGACTTCGAAAATTTCGCTCAGACACGCGCAGACGAATTCCCATATGGATGAAACATCTTCTCCACTCAGTAATCTTTGGTTCAATGTTCCTT
Source organism: Isoperla grammatica (assembly GCA_945910005.1). NCBI lineage: Eukaryota > Metazoa > Arthropoda > Insecta > Plecoptera > Perlodidae > Isoperla > Isoperla grammatica. The sequence continues at coordinate 33,997,557 of OX246743.1, forward strand.
GAATTCAAGGACAAAAAAGCATAAAAGTATACATAGATAATAAAACACAACAATACTCTACTTTAAGTGATGCTTTCTTGTCCTTGAATTCAAGGAACATTGAGCAGAACATTAATCCGTCTAAATTGGGCAAGTCATCTGTAAGCTTTGCTACAACATGTTAAGAAAACGTCTCCTTCCTCGACTGGTTTTTTAGATAATTCGCTTCAAAGTTCTCGATTTTCGTGATTTTTAACATAGAAAAGAAACTAGTATTGTATCAATTCTAAAAATTACGGGAAACTAAAAGTTAATGTCAAAACATACCATACCTGAACGATTATGAAAGTTTTGGTTAAAATACTACGGGAAAAAAGTGATTTGTATCATTACATTAAAAAATATTGCTGTAACTCATTTTTATAACTTCATATTAAAACAAAATTGATCGATTACTCATGCTTTTATATATACCGGTATCAAAACTTAGGCCTATTGTTGGGGAAAAAATAATTTTACACCAATATTAACAAACATTTGGAAGTTTTAAGAAGTAAACGATTGATGTTTTTAGAACTGGTGAAGAACATTGCTCGAGCTACCTTAATCCTTCCACCCATGCGTTGAAGCAATTATTGATTGACATTTAATTGTTTTGTTTGTTTGGCCCCAGGGCAAAGTCTCGGCTTCACGACCTGATGCAGCAGGATCGGGAGTTCACCCCCGAAGACATAGCGGCAATCAACCCCCAGGGCTCGCTGAGCATTGCCACCGCATTGGAGTTCGTCAAGAACCCGGTCAGGTGTTGCGAGAAGGTCCAAGAACTCATACAGAGACTCATGAATATTGTAAGGATAAAAAAAGACGATCCGAAGACGAAAGGTAGGAAAGGTAACTGTCTTTACGCTTCTTTCTTTTGGTTTCGTAGTCCTTCGTGTTATTTAGTGCGCTGTATAATTTCTTGTAGGCTAGTGTAGCTCTAGATGTAGTGTAGTTGTATAGTAGTTAATATTAGGGCTGCCCAACGATAAAAAAATCATAATTGATATCAAGGGAAGAAATCGTTACCGGTATATTGTAACGCGAAATCGAAGTTTTCAAGTGACATATCGATATCAGCGATATCAGTACTTTTCTTGTTTTAGGATTTCTAGATCAGCCGGAGGCCATTCATTATAAACAATATTATGTAATTAATTTAACTTAAAAATGTCTTACTATGTGAGTCAATTTGTGTGTTGTGTATTCAAAATTTAAAATGTTCACACACAAATTTGTTTTCTAATAATTAGGTGCATGATCGATATCACGAAATTGTGCGATAGATTAACTCTATATGGATATCGAATTATTTGTCTATTATTGACATTGTATTGAATTATCGATATCGTTAGGCAGCCCTTATCTATATCATTCTAACCTATTGCCGCTCCCAGTGGCTTTGAAAAGTCTGCTGTTTTCAACCCGAACTTAGTGGTGTCTATTCTAGCAACCCCGAATGGGTGCAATGTAGAAATAATGAAAAATGGTAATATATCTAGTTTAAAAAAATCTAATTTAGGCCTACCGTGTTTTATTAAATTGAATTTTATTCATTCAGACATACCTAGTGTAAAGGGTGTTCCGTAAAATCCCCTATGTGAACAGAAGAAATTCGTTGTTGCTACAATAATATTTAATCTGTTTACTTGTGGTTAAACTAGGGATAAGTGGTATTGAGACTTGATCATTTCATTGAAATGTGACTACGCTTCTATCTAAATGTGGTGTTGGGCAATATTGAATCAAAACTGAAAGGTCTTTTTCGGTCTCGAGCTTAAGGAGTCATGGCACGAACTTGAGATATTTGCTGTAGACCTATGTGCATTTATATCTTCTTTAAGTCGCGTCATGGACAAATTCCTATCTTGTCTCTCCTCTATATATATGAAATCTAATAAAACTCTTAATCACATCCTAGGAGGCACTTTTGCATGAAAGTGGAATTTTTAATGGTCGATGGAATAAAATCTTTTTTAAAATAAATCAATGCTACTTAAAAAACAAAAACGTGGCAAAAGCCAAAAGAGAATAAGTTTTTAATGTACTGTAA
>OX246743.1:34004627-34014627 GCA_945910005.1 Isoperla grammatica
CCCAATTCGTGTGGTTTTTTTTTCAATTTTAATCCTTAGAATGTTTTGGAAAGTACATTCTTCTCTTTCACTTGAAGACGTTCTGTTCCAGTCTGAATCGGGCGCCTGTCGGATCGAAGAGGAAGACCAGGACCTGGACGAGGACCAGCTGAGAGATCTGAAGGACTGGAAGGACCTGAAGGACTGGAAGAGCTCGAAGGCTCACTCGACCAGCGACGTAGCCTCCGCCAAAGTCGCCGACCTCAAGGACTCCGCCAACTCGTTGCCGTCGGCAGACCAGTTGCCGTCGTCGAGCGAGGACTCCAAGGTCACGTCCTCCAACGAGGGCTCCAAGGTCACGTCCTCCAATGAGGGCTCCCCGACCTCCAGCCGGAAGAGCGAGGATTCGGCCGGGAAACAAGTGAAGGTCTCGGAACCGATTCCCATCAAGTGAGTACATACAGATCCATAGCCCATCTGGGCCCTGGTTAGAATTTAGCCCAGGGTGACTGTCAATCCTATTCCCTGACTATCCTAACAGGGTGGATGATTCTTTTAATGTTTTTCAGAAAAATAAAAATCATGTTTTTTTTAAAATTCAAATCCATCTTTTCCTGTTTAAATAAGATTTTAATTTTTAATTGATTTAAATCAATAATAAGAAGTGTTTCACAGAAGAGAGAATCTTTTCCAGGCCTGTGTCTACTATGTCTACTCTGGTAGCCATAATAAGAGACCCGATCGGCAAAGTACTGATCGTTGTATTTCCAAATGAAAATACTCCATGTAAGTTTTTTTTTTTTTAATTTAAATCAATGATAGGCCTACAACCTGAACTGCCACAAACACTTGTTTATTGGTTCAGGTATTTAAAGGAAGCTGTTTTATATTGGATAGTACGACAAAAGAATGGCTGAAAAAGCCATCTTGGCACAAGAAGGAAAAAAAATTTTTCCACTGTATGAAAATTAATACGTATATCTGTATCACACACACAAAGAAGAAAAATTAAAAAAAAAATCAACACCATCCTAATCTTAAGAGGCGACAGCGACAGAATCTCCCTCCAGTTGTGTAACCGGCCCTTGTTTCCACCGCGCAGGTCGGCAGCCCTTGACCCCGTAGACATGGCCAACCAAGTGTTGCCCCAGCAGTCCCACTCGCAGCCCCACTCTGTCGGCCGGCTCTCACCGAGCAGCGTCTCCAAGGCCAGGAGCTTCGACCACCAGCGAGAGGAGGGTCTAGACAAAGGTACACCTTGGAACCAACGCTGCCGTTTGCCCGCCCTGCTTACACTCTCACTAATTGCTGGCTCAAGAGCGTTCAAAAGTAGTTTTGACGTTTTTAGTCAACTAATTTCTCTTAAACAAATAATACGAATATTATGAAAATTTACCTACTTGCAGAGGGATGTCATATCTACGCACGGTATTAAGTACATTTGTGACAAGCCTGCTCAAAAATAATATACTCACGTTTGAATTATGCAAATGAATTACTTTCATCGAAAATGTTCGGCGAAATAATACGGTGAATCTGTTTAAAAATGGGTTAAAGCAAATTTAACTGACATAAATCGAGGGTGGGGGGAGGGGGGGGGGTCCAGTGGTCAGGTAGACAAGTGGTAGGTGAACGTACAGCTTTTTAGTGCTAAACACAATATTGTTGGCATCGGGATCGTAGAAAACCAGCGCGTACACAATTGATACTGATCACAGCCCTACTGTATGTACTAAGAGAGACACAAGGTACTCTCTCTAGATGCTACCAGTATAAGAATGGGCATATTTGTGAAGATTCAACAAAGTTGTATCCATTGCCATGAAGATAACCTTAGAGATAGAGGAGTACATTACTAATTACTATACAGAAGTCTTTAAACTATATCTTTTTCTCTTAATTTCCCATTGTTATCGAGATCGTTGGCATCTCAATAATGGTAGGAATTATATAAAAATATTTCTCAATTATAATGGCAATTACAACATGAAAATTTAGTTTTTTGCAGCACGATAAGAACCAAGTAAGTTAACTCTTTTGCGATTTCTCCACTGTGATCCCGTTGCCGACATTTGTCAGTAGGGCTTGAGTTTTACTACGTGGTAGGCCTACTGTTATATCTACATACATAAGGTTTTCCTCTAGAAGTATGTTTCTTCAATGGCGTGGACATTTCACGGTAAGTCTGCTCTCTGGCTGTTTGCCATACTCGATCATCATCATCATCATCACAATAATCTTTCAGTTTTAAATTATAAATATTTATCCATATGGAAATGTGCTTTTATGAACACTGGAGGGTTTAGTTTTTTAATTAAATGCAAAATAATAGATTCAAACGTATCTTCAAACAGGGGGGGGGGAGAACATTTTGTAAGGTATTTGGAGAATCTGTTTCTCAGTCTTTAAGTTGAAACGATTAGTTTGCCCTATAGAACTTTTTTGTTGTATCAAACTTAAACTCTTTGCGACAAGTTCAAATTGCTCGAAGCTCACAATCCAACCTGTATAATATTGTACATAATGTTGTACACTTTATTTATGTTTGTTGGTATGTAGGCCTACAGATTTTTCTTTCTACTGCTTAATTTTAAAGCGCTCGCATTTTTTTTTCCCGGACGGCTGTCATCACCTACTTTGTGTTGCTAGAATAGGATCTAGGGGTGTGCAAGCCTTGGATTTTAAACGTGAGAGTACATAACTTATAGGGGAGAAACGTAAGGACTGCTTATTGCTATCTACAGGTAGATTTATTTATTTAGGTATTTATTTATGATGGAGAGCAATCACATTAGTGCCTGCAGATTAAATGGGTGACTTTACGCATTGTCAGACATCGATGATGTTAGTAGGAATAAGAAATTAAGAAATAACTCAAATAAGTGATCAACTGATCGGCATAGTACTGAATTGTCTTCTGGTAGTGTTTTGAATTGAGCATTTGGCCAATACATAATTAACTGCACAAAAAACTTTATCTTATGCAACCTGTGTGAAGCAAAATACCTGTCTCTGTAGGATTTTTGACACATTTACAGGTTTATTTTGAGTTTAATTTAAAATTAGCTTCCGATGGATCGAATATGCTCTTAATTGTGAGTACTCGCACACCCCTACTTACTAGATTCTATTTCTAGACACAATCCACCGAACTTGACTAATTCTAATGCTCTCTTCTTCTTGTCAGTGACTGTACAACTTTCCATTCTGTATTACAAGAGTTGACAGAACATTTTTTCTGGAGTAGGCAACATGTACTTGCCAGTTGTCAACAACATTTTAATCTCTTAATCTTTAGTTACCTTTTCTTTCTAAACTCATATGTATCGGTTATTGACTGTTAAATCAGAGAATGTCTAAAATTAATTCAATAAAACTAGAGTTTTGAAGATAAGATTCACTTACATAATTTATTCTCTTGAATGTACGGTATGCATTTTGCATCTCTGTAAGACTAAATTGCATTCCAGTGGACCTGCTTTTAGTCGTATGCAATAAACACAATTAATACAAATGTATTGATGTTGTAGTACAATTTACAACGTGTAGCTTATAATGGCTGATAGTCCTTACAAACAACGACTTCTTGGAAACATAGACAACATTCCATGGGAGTGACTTGGGCTTGTTCAGCCTAGTTTGCATTAACCATACTCAAAGGCCTACTTTATTCCTGTTTTTTTTTGGGGGGGGGGGGGGGGGTTATTCTGAACTATCTGGTTGTTGCTATCATATTATTCCTAGCTTCAGTTATTTATTTTCTGTGACATCCAAGAAACTATAATGTAAACAATTTGTTGGTGGATACAAAGCGCATGCTAGGATCTTCTTTCCAAACATTAAACAATAGCTAGTTCATTTATTATATTCAACTAAATATTTTTAAGACAATGCTTTGAATAGAAACAACAGGATGCTTACAATCTTTGTGAATTTGACAGTCGATCTTTCGTACATGGGCGTTTCTTGCGTGTGACGAAGCATTTACGCGGGCCGCATATTTCATGCAGTTTCTCACCTATCTGGGTTCCACACAAGTTGTGATATTCGTTAACCGTTATATCGAAAGCCGAACTTGCGGACTATGGATTGGACCGATTTTGCCTTTTAAAAAAGTCCTCTTAATGTAATCGTAAGTTGGCGCGTTTGTCCATTCGCGTCTAACAATCCAGCACACGGGACAGAACTCGTAAGAAAGAGGTTCTTTATAACCGGCCAAGCCTGACTTCCTCGTTTCGCTCCCTCCCCTTCCCCCCCCCCCCCCCCCCCCCCGCCCTTCCAATCTGTCAGCGACGAGAGATTCTTATATCCAGACGAGCCCGACTTTACCCCATCTTCCGACTTCATCACCTCAATTCCCTTTCATCCGTCTTCCTGCCGCAGCCTCGCACACCTGCCACTCTGGTCCCGTTCTTCATTGAAGCACTCTCGCACTTCCTAAGCCCGCGTGTAATCCTCTCAACCAAGCTGCGCTGTACACGCTACGTTAGGTGGAGCCTCGTGCACAGTAGCCTAGTCTGTCAACGTACGTACTTACAATGGGACAATGTCGAGGCTAGGTCTAGCTTGTGTCATTAACCCATTGAGACACAACCACGGGTATAGCCCATTGTGGGATGCTGAATATATGAGGAAACCAGCTACAATGAAAGTTTAAAGGGAAAAAAGGTGAAAATTTGGTTTAAAATTGGAATGTTATTAAAAAATGTAAGAAAGGGGGTTTTGAAAAAAGTTTTGGTTATTTCATAATTGTCTCAACCATACAATTTTGAATTTGCCTATATGAAACAACTATAAGAAAATTTAGAATCTCTTTCCAAAGTGGAATTAATTTTTGTTTTAATTTAGGTTTTATTACAAATCCAAAATTATTTACAAATAAACAAACAAACAAAATAACAACAACAATAACCCAGTCTGCAGTAACAGCATTGAAACTGCTGAAAAATCAGGGTACGCTGAGGCTACACACCTAGCGTACGTTGTCATCCACTTCCCACGCTCGCTCATCCTTCCCTCTGGCTTTGCTTATCGTCGGCTACGTTTTGTCTCGTAACTAACTACAACTCGGCTGCTTGCAAACGACGCCTACGTCCCACTTATTGCTCACATGTCTAATAAAATACAGCAGAGTTTTTTTTTTTGTGTGCGATGCACAACATTTACGTACCTTATTTGTCAGACGTGAGTGTGTGCATCTAACTTGGGATGTTTCAGTCAGTGGATATTTTTATGTATTTGCTGAGAAAATCTCCATCTTGGCCCAGGAGATAATAGGTTCAGGGTAGCTCTGTTTGTAATGCAAAATTACAAAAAAACTTTTTAGTATGCCCAATAATAATAAATAAATAAAGTAATAATTGATGCTCTGTTTGTAATACAAAATGACAAAAAAAATTCAGAGTATGACCAGTATAATAATAAATAAATAAAATAATAATTGATTAAAGATGTCACAGTTGGATCGTGGATTACGGAAATCATGAAACGAAAAGTAGGCTACAGTATATCAAAAAACCATAGGGTTTACTGCTTGTGTGCTAGTACAATTAAAAACCCCTCTTATAAGTGCCTTGTGAATGGCAAGTTGTAATTTTTAAGTGATGAAAATGTAGTTGACATATTATACGTATTTTGATTTTTCTTTACAAAATAACTTTTTAATTAATTAATTAATTTTTTTAGCTTTTCTAAAAAAAAATAACACGTCAACTCTTGTAATAGAGCGGAGGAGACATTTTGTTTTTCTTTTGTGTGCTGAAATTAATTGATATCCTGTTTCACAGTAAGTTTGTTGAATGCTGCCTCGGAGATGCTGTTGTACTACTTGCTACTGTTTTAACAATGCCGTTCTCTTTCTGTGTGGAGATAACCGTGACTGTGGATTGACCGAATCTAATCTTTTGTCGACACTAACACACGACGGTCGTCATGCGTTCAAATCGTTTGTACGGACGAGAACATCGTTACAGTTTTTTGCCCCGTTGTATTTGTGAAATGATTGCATTTCAAATGTAAAATGTATTCAACTTTTTATTTTTTTATTATTTATTAAATTATTATATACTAGGAAAACGCTCTGTTTGACGCGTTGATAAGCGAGCGCGTCCATATCTACGAACGTTCTGGCGAAAAGATCTCAAAGCTAATAAAAACAATTAACAACAATTCAAGAATGTGCATTTCAAAATTTTTTCTAATTTCCATAGCTATTATACTTCCCGATATTGTTGAATGCAATGCGCGTTGCTAAGAATTTTCGTTGTCATTCTGTCTAGTGTTTTCGCGGCGGTCCGCCACCGTTAAAAACAGTTATTGAGTGTAACTTTGTAACTTTTCGAACGATTTTGCCTCAAAACTATACACCTTAAATCCACATCGAGGCTTGTGGATGGTCCAAATTTCAAGTTGATCGGACTTTCCGTTCGACCGCTATCGACAGACATAAAAACAAAACAAAAAGCAAACATAGTGAAGTGCCAAAAGAGTCTAGTACGAAAAAAAAAAAAAAAAAAAAAAAAAAACAGAACGAAGTGCCATAAGAGTCTCGTGGAAACGCTCGCTTCGCTCGCTTAATTATTTTTTTAGTCCATTGGACTGGGAAAAGTAGAAGCAAAGTTTAAGGTGGGTTACTGTTAAGGTGGTACTGTTAAGGTGGTAAATGTTAGTATATCGTAGACACGACAATTTTGTAACTGCTGAATACTTTTTTGTCGTCATATTTTTAGACAGTACTTTTCCTTTTCTTTTTTAGCTAAAACTTACAGTTCAGTGTTTTGTAGATGAAGACGTGTATATCCTAATTATAACTGTAGGTATTTTTTTATTTATGAGATATTTCAGGTTTACCCCTATGTATTGTTTGTTATTAGGTAGGTTTTAAATTCCACATCGCATTGCATCCGTAGTTTCAGTGATGATTTTTTTCAGATGTAGGCTTTTTAATGCCAGATACTATGTGATTATAATATAGTTGTTGGCTACTTTTTTAATGCTCTCGTTTGACTTTCAATGGACAAAGATCAAGGTAACCTTTTAATCAATACTGTTTCTCTTTACATTAGTATTGTATTTAGTTTTCTACAGTAACATGCTTTTTCCATTCTAATGCAGTTTTAAACAATCAAGTGGAACTTCATACAACTAGCAGTTAACTTGTATTGCCGGAATAGACTATGTAGGGAGGGACATCAGCTTCTGGGCAAATTTTGCCAACATTTTACGTAACAGGTTTGGTGGGAAATATTTCATATTAGTAGTATAGTGGTGAGTGTATGTAATTTTATTTAAAGTGCTTGATTTTTAATCAAAACAAAAAGAGAGGTTTGAAAATATATCTGTCAATATTGGAGTTATTTACATACAGTTAGTTAGGTACAGATACAGTTTGTCACATCAAAAATACAAATGAAACACAAATACAAAATGGTGTACAATCAACTTAACATTATGCTTGTTTTGATTTAGGTATCAATTGTACAAACTAAAAACTAATGCTAATTTTACAGAAATACGTATACTATCGCATCTTTAAATGTCCCTTTTACTATTGGTTGCATAAATAGCTCTGTCAATTCTTTTCTTCACTCTCTGTACATTCAACTTTTTATTATTTTATTTGAAACCCTTATTAAGTTTCTATAAGTAGCTGCATCTATCGAGTAGGGTATTTTTAATGTTTACTGCAAGTCTTTCTTCAATTTTCGACTCTTAATAGTACGATTCCGTTATTTATTTTGTTTTCCCATGCGACGCTTGATTTACCTTGAATGTGCAATGCTGTGACGTTGTTGTCTTCCGTGCCGATGCTTTGGACTGTATCCGCAGTGGCCCGGTGACCTCGGCCCGTTAAACACTTCGTTAACAATTAACGGGGCGTTAACAAAAACGAACCGTTTACAATTAACGGCCGTTAGTGATAAACGATTAACGAGCCGTTTACAATTAACGGGCCGTTGCCACCGTCTTAACGGTCTCTGCTGCGAGTGGGCGTTCAGACGGCGTTTGAGCGCCCTTCGAACGCTCACGCGCGTGTGTTGGTCTCGGCAAAAAGAGCCCGGACCCGAACCTTCGCCCAATCAACACCCTCACCTACCTCGCATGTATATTTCGATTTGTGTTCACTAACATTTCACGATTTTGATTTTCTACTAACCTTTTCGGTGTATACGGTAGCGTTCGTTACCTCACTCCCGAACCGCACGTGTTTTATTTCACACTTTATAATCATGTGGTTTCTTCTTTGTCGTCACCATTCTACTTAGTTTTGTTCTTTTTCTCTTTTGTTTCCACCTGGTCCTTCACGTCCCACGTTTCACCGATCCTCGAATCGTTTACTGGACACGTTCTCGTCCCGCTTTCCACCACCTTCGCACGATTGTCTACTTTACACGTTCCTGCACGTATCTCCCCGGTTATCTTAACTGTTCTCTCTTTGTTACTAACTCCTCTTATTGTAACTACTCGCCGATGCCGTATCTTGTGTACATAACTCAGTGGATCCTTGCATCACCACCCCCCCTGCTGTGATGGACACGACCCGTTTGGCACCCCCTCCCTCCCGCACCCCCCTCTCTCACTCGCGGTCTTCGCCCTCGTTCCCGTCCCCCCCTAACCTGAATGCCGTCACTACTTCAGAGTCTGCGGGCGCGAGGCGCCACCGTCACAGTATCTCTGGACAGATGAGCTATCTGAAGATGTTGGGCTTGGCCGGCACGGGCCGCGGCAAGATAGGATCCACCAACAGTCTGTTTAGCACGGCCGTGATATCGGGGAGTAACAGCGCGCCCAACCTACGCGATCTGGTGCCCATGATTCCGAGCACGGCGGCCGTCACAGGTGAGAGGTCGTACCTGTCTACAGAGCAGGGTCTTTTTTATTTCTTCTAAAAAAAAACATGTTTTTTTTATTTCTTGTAAAAGAAAACATGTTTTTTTATTTCTTGTAAAAAAAAACATGTTTTTTGTATTTAGATAAAAAAATTTGTTTGAGTCCAATTTTGTTATTTTTTTCGATTTTAATCAGATTTTAATTGATTTAAAGTTTAAACCATCAATAAGAAGTTTTTCCACAAAAGGGAGAATCAACTGGATAATTGCAATTGCCAACAAAAAAACAACTCTGCAACTAATAACTAACTAACACTAATAAATAGAGATCCTTGTATTTCGCAATGCGCGATAGCGCGAAATCACTTGAAACGTGCAGCAATTGAAATATGTTGGCATGACAGTCTGTTGTGAGTCCAAAAATAGTCTTTTTGAATCGCGAAATAAAACGAAATCCCGTGTATACGCGAAATAGCATAAGTTTACTGTTATAAAACGAAAAAAACTGAAGCTGTAGAATTGACGCGAAGTCGCCGAATTTCTGTCAAAAACCCCACATTTTTTATTAAAACAATAGATAATTAATCAATATATAACATAGGCCTACTCAGGAACTAAAAATTGTATTTCATTCCGTAAGTAGAATCCTTACTGACTGTATTACCTTCCATTTCCTTCTTTACTATCATGGTAGACCTACGCGACAATGTAGGCATGCCACATACGTTAAAATAGGCCTACAAGATACAAATTAGATTTTGTAAATTAAAATTGAAACACCGCCAAAAAGCTGAAATTACTGCTCAACAGCAAAATTTGGATTTAATAAAACGAAATATGCTAAAAAATAAAACCATTTACAAGGATCTCTACTAATAAAACATGATCTATCACGCAAATGTTTGGGCCGGCAGTGACTGACAGCTGTGGGGGAGTCCCGGCGATTCGCCCCCTGGAGACTCTCCACAACGCCCTCTCTCTGCGGCAACTAGACGTGTTCCTGGAGAAAACCACGTCCGCCCTTCTGTTCCGTACGCCCGCTTCGTCGCCGCCCAAGTCTTGCCACTCGGACCCCGCGCCACTGCGGCTGCATTCGCCCACCTGCAGTAAGTACGCCCGCAAGTCTTGTGTTGCCACTAGAACCCCACGCCACTGCGGCTGCATTCGCCCACCTGCAGTAAGTACGCCCGCAA
>OX246743.1:34017127-34052127 GCA_945910005.1 Isoperla grammatica
GGTGAACTATTGTACTATGAACGGAGAACTGTTGCACAACGAACGGTGAACTATTGCACTACGAACAGTGAACTATTGTACCACGAACGGTGAACTGTTGTACCATACACGGACGCTCGATTTGTTTTTAATAAAAATTTATTTCGTACTGTACATTTTTTTTTTGTATATTCTTATTTGTGGCATAAATACATAGTTGCATGCTGGTCAATGTATTTATAAGTAAAATGAGTCCCTACTTTGCTTGACTTGGTGCGCATTTTACACTGCTTGTTCTCATTTAAAATCGTTCTCTTGGTCTAAGTAAGAGGGGGTTGGGGTTTATGTCGGTAAACCCCCCCCCCCTCCCCCAAAACTACATAGTGGCTGAAATTTTTTTAAATAAAGCAAGATGCCTACGCAGTTATTCTTTGGGGTTCGTTGTGTTTATATAGATCACCGACTAATTGGCTAATAAGTGCACAACACAACAGAAACAGAATGTTAACTTCAAGATTCTTTTACTTAAAAAAAAGCACAAATGTCTATAATAGTCGGGGGAAAAATAGCCTTCGGCAAGAAAGCCTTAGATGGCTTGAGGCTTTGTCCCAGACTCCTTGCTGTTTCCACACCTTGCTTTCCCCTATTGAACTCCCCCCCCCCCCCCCCTCCCCTCCCCCCAAAATGATTTCTAGCTATGCCACTGCCTCTGTCATTTGAATCCAAAATTATATTTAAATTTTAAATAATGTTCAAAAAACTTAACCCTTTTGTTGGTCATGCATGTTTTGCATTTTCTGTACGTATTATTATTCTTAGATTGAAAATGTTTGAATGAAGTAGGTACAATTTGTAATGTATATAACATACATGCATTATTGATTGTACTAGTGCTAGTTCAAGCATGTAGTCTGATGTTTTTACACTACCGTAGCCTACATCTAAAACTACTTTTGAAGGTGTATGAATGAAGAATCAGTAGAGCATAAGCGTGAATGGTATCAGTACTGTTTGTGCCATAATATCATCAGGTTCAGCAAGTTTTGTCAAGACAAGAAGATATTCAATACTCCGGTCTCTTCCACTAATGATTGGATTCCTTACAAGGTGAAATATTGCTTAGTCTAAGTTTTGTAATATGCGTATATTTGGGTTGTGAAAATAATTGGATCATTTCTGATGTTAAATCAAATCTACAAATCATATTTGTTTCCAGTTAAACAAGGTTGCCTAATTGAAAATTTTAATACAGTATGTTCCATACTCGGAAATTAAAGTTCTGTTCATTTTTACATTGCTATTCTACAGAGTCTGGATTCACAAGAGGTCCTAAGTATTTTTCTGATCTTAACTCTAATGATGTGTTCGAATTTCGGTTTATCGTTGCTAAGTCCAGTTCTAGGTCCAGATTTAACATCAACAATGTGTACTCTCCCTTCATTGCTTGTTGATGATTGTTGATAGCGTGTGATCTGGACCTTGACTTAGCAATGTTAGAGCCGGCTTTCGGACACATCGTAGTAAGGCCTAACTTAAACCTCTTGTAAATCTAGGCAAATATTTGAGGATAGATTTTTAAAAACATATTAGTATTGGAATGTTCATTGTGTCTTTGTTCCTACCAGGAATAGTAACTTCTTCATGTGACTGGGTCTGGTTTCACGGGAGATCCGAAGTTTGGCCAGTCTTTTAGAGTTAAGACCAGGAAAAGACTTTGGACCTCTTATGAATCCAGGCCCAGCATTTCATGTCAATAACAAAACTACTTGGAGAGATGTTGTGGTGTTGGCCCGGGAAGCAGAAGATCTGGGTTCGATTCCCAGTAGTGCTTGATAGATATTCTAGATTTAGCATTTGTTTTCCTATTCAAAACTATACTTTGTTTATCACTATAAAATAAATATAATATGTATTCTATCATTTCTAGACAGTCTCCATTTTCATATATCTTCATTTATATATTTATTATATAATTTTGTTTTATTACATAGGTATTTAATATATTAAAAGAAAACATTTTTTGGGAAAACCAATCTTAACAATCAATATACAGTACAATCTTTTTTTAATTTATATATATAAGTAGTCAAAATTAAAAAATTGTTTAAAAACAACCAGAGCCAAGGCCCCCCCCCCCCACACTCTTGTCGGGCAAAGGGGGGATGAACCAGGAACTCTCGACAACACCTGTTTGAAACTACTTGTGGCGAGTGTTTGTCTTCTGTGTCGTAGATCGTCAACTGAAACGTTAACGTCTGCCTTATTGAACAGGTCTTACTTGGAGCGGCCCCCCGTCGTTCGTTTCGAGCTCTGGGCCGTCTTCGCCCAACGGACTGGACATGTTCTCCCACGGAGCTAGGACGTCGGAGTCTAGCGAGATGTCCATGTCTGCCAGTCTCGTGTCTAACGAGGGGTAAGTTCACGGTTTAGGTCATTATTCCAAAGGAGACAGAAAAATAGGTGTTCGCACTGTCCAATCACTGATTCATATGTTTCGTATTTGAAATATCGATCTTTGATTGGTTATCGCTCACTCGTCGATGGTGTTCGAAGCCTACAGGGTTGGTTTAGTCACTTTAAATTAAAGTCACCCACTGCAAATCAGTTTAGTTACTGAGTGGGTAGACTCTTAATGTGAATTTATTTATTTATTTTATTTATAACCAAGACACGCCCAGATTTGGTAGTGGTTCACGGTTTAGGTCATTATTCCCAGGGAGACGGAAAAATAACCAAGACACGCCCAGATTTCGTAGTCCTTAATAGTATGAACCAATCGGCAGACTTCAGAGTTAAAGGAGCTTTAACTAATGGAGGATTTAAAAACTGGTCCCAAGTCAGTCTGTTAAATTGCCGTTGTAAAGAGCAACAGCTCATTTTGGCCAATAAAGATTACATTACAATACATGCTTTGTAGAAAATAGGGTAATTATTAGGGCTGGGCTATGACATAAAGTTCAAATATCGATATCAGCCAAAAATTTCGATATCGATATCGATATATCGAAAGCAATACATCTGTTTTCAATATCCCCTCCCACCTCCCAGTTTGCAGTTAAATGAAAAACAAAATATTTTCTAAACCATTGTGTCTTTTATTTATTACTTTAGTACACTGATCTGGTCATAAAACTGTTAATGAAGGGGTATTGTATTGTTATTTCAGTCAAAAGTCGTTACAACGAACGCCCTTACAACGAAATCATCATTTTAACGAAATTTATTTGTGGTCCCGCCCGAATCCCTATGTTCACAATGTTAATTTGTTATCATTACAACGAAAATTCGTTATTACGAGAAGATCATTTTAACGAACAAATTTTGGTTCCCCTTGGTATTACTAAACGTTGTTACAACGAAATTATCTTCCTAAATGTGGATTATTTGGAATTCCCAGTCGCGTAGATTGGTGTTTTTCTGTATATCGCCTCGTTAGATGGGCCAGCTGGCCATCCCCGAGAGTCGGGCAAGGTCATTGGCCGCCGCAAGACGAGATCCCCCAGCCGGCCAATCACGATCGAGGTTACGGAGCGAGGGACGAACTGAACTGTCAACAGGCGGCTCGCTTGCATGTTGCATTCGCCAGCGGCTAACGCGGTCTCGCTTCCACTCACGCGTCCTACGACTAGCGCTTTCTCTCTCTCTCACGTCGGACTACTTCGTCACGTCTCGCTCAGACACGATAGCACTCCATTGTTCTCTCTCGCTCGGCCGGCCGCATCTGTTCTCACTTTGCTGCCCTGCGCTAACCGCCTGCGAGCCTACTGCCCGCAACACACATGTGTAATGCAGGTTGCGGGCCACACAGGGGCCATGCGTTACCTGCCAATACTGTATTTCGATATTCAACCAAATATCGATATCGAATAAATCGGCTCGTATCGATATCGCATCGAAATATCGATTTCCTTGCCCAGCCCTAGTAATTATACAGTAAAGCGACTCACCAGTTTACGCTTTAAACTCACTTTTCTTCAAATTCCTGACTAGATATCTTGTCCAGGTAATAACCAGACATAACTGAAGTATAATGTTTTAGTTTCAGCAACTTTTGTTTAAAATTAAAATATTAAGTTATTTCCTCATTAATTTCTATCTTATACATTTTTGACTGCTCATTCTCAATCATGTAAACAATAGGTTTCATAGTATTTATTGATTAATTATTTTCTATGTAATTTGAAGAATAAATTGCACCTTCTAATTGTATCAATACTATGAAAATTCACGTGGAATTGAAAAGTGAGTTTAATTGATGAGTCGCTGTACTGCGTGATTATTGCAAATACCTATAGGTGTAAGTTCAATAAATAAACTAATAAATAAATTCACATTTAGAGTCTACCCACTCAGTAACTAAACTGATTTGCAGTGGGGGACTTTAATTTAAATTGACTAAACCAACCCTGTAGGCTTCAAACACCATCGACGAGTGAGTGATAACCAATCAAAGATCGATATTTCAAATACGAAACATATTCAAAAACAGGAGGTAGGTTGTAAGGTAGGTAGGCACTCTCATATTCTTGTAACATTCACCTGAGTGCTCGTTGTGTGTGTAGGTATGGGGAGGTGACTGCCACACTGGCCCACATCTTCCCCACGGTGCTGGACCAAGACTTGAGCTCGGTCGGCATCCTGTTGGAGGACTCGGGAGACTATCTCGGCTACCAGGACTCCAGGGGCAGCGTCTACTACTCGTCCGGTGACGAGAGTTTGCCTGTCCAAGACCTACTCATGCTGGGTAAAATACCTTTGTCCGGGTACCGTACGACTAGAGGTAGTGAAAAATGGTGATAATGAAATTCGCGAAATTTTTTAAATGTCCTTTTTAGTACCTAATAATATGTAATAGTGATGACATCGGTTAGTAAAATTACAGAATTCGAAACCTGTTTAAACCGGTTTTCAAAAAAAAAAAAAAAAAAAGTACCGCTCTCCGAAAATAAACATTTATTTACGTAAGGTTGTATCAGCGAGGGAGGTGAGCAAAAAACCAGTCCGCTCTGCCTGCTTTGTCGGCATATGAGGACAAAGGATCGGTACGGTGAAAGGGGACGACCTTGCGACTTTGGCTGTCTGCCAACGCGGGTAATATTGTAAAGGATGGTTGTGCGGGGGGGGGGGGGCTCTCAAACTGTAATATAATAATACAGCTGCTAATTAGTCCCCACACAATCACGGAAATCCCAGGAAAGAAGATGAAATCTGAGAAGTCGACGGTCGGTTCCTTGTTGCTACGGGACACGTCGTTAGCCAATCCACAGCCCGCCCGACCATCTCCAATTTTACCGCATTTTGCCGTCATCAAAGTATTAGTACATTGTAAATAAAGAAAAAAAAATAGATGCTACAAAATGCTATAAATTAATATTGAAAGTGCTTTAAAATTAAAATAATAGTGCTAGTATTCCACAGCCCGCCCGACCATCTCCAATTTGACCGCATTTTGCCGTCATAAAAGTATTTGTACATTGTAAATAAAGAAGACAAAAATAGATGCTACAAAATGCTATAAATTAAGATAATAGTGCTAGTATTCCACAGCCCGCCCGACCATCTCCAATTTTACCGCATTTTGCCGTCATCAAAGTATTAGTACATTGTAAATAAAGAAAAATAATAGATGCTACAAAATGCTATAAATTAATATTGAAAGTGATTTAAAATTAAAATAATAGTGCTAGTATTCCACAGCCCGCCCGACCATCTCCAATTTGACCGCATTTTGCCGTCATAAAAGTATTTGTACATTGTAAATAAAGAAGACAAAAATAGATGCTACAAAATGCTATAAATTAAAATAATAGTGCTAGTATTCCACAGCCCGCCCGACCATCTCCAATTTGACCGCATTTTGCCGTCATAAAAGTATTTGTACATTGTAAATAAAGAAGACAAAAATAGATGCTACAAAATGCTATAAATTAAGATAATAGTGCTAGTATTCCACAGCCCGCTCGACCATCTCCAATTTTACCGCATTTTGCCGTCATCAAAGTATTAGTACATTGTAAATAAAGAAAAATAATAGGGATGGACGAACCTTGGTTTTTTAATTTCGAACCGAACTCGAACTTCTGAGCAAAAAAAGTTCTGAACTTCGAACTCGAACCGAACTTTTACGAAGCGGCTTGAAAACTAAAATATTGCACAAATTCAGGAAGAAAGGAAAGTAATCCCAAATAATGTTCTTTTTTGTATCTGTGGACGTAGGCCTAGTCGGCATTGGTGCCGGATCGTCCTCATTTTCTTCACTGTCCATGATGAATTTAAAATTTGTTACAAGTCTTCGAAACAAGATGTGATTCGCGGTCATAGAGAATCCGTGGCCTACGTCGTTCGTGGTCGTTCGATGTTTGGTTGAAAGTCGATAGTCGACATGCGCGAGCACGAAAGATCAAAACAAATCCTTCTCTGTACGAAGCGCTGCAATCGTGAATATATTTGTGAAGTAACCCCAACTCCATACAGAACGTATTTTATCACGATTTTGTAATAGAATTTTGTTTTATTTGAGGTTAAATTGTGATACAATCTGTATATTATACCAAATTCCATAGTATTCAATTTTCTTTTTATCTCGACTGAAATAAAAATTATTAAAATATGTAATGAAAAACTTGATAAATTGTCGTTACTGTATTAAGTATACAGAGCCCTAGTCAGCAACTCGTTGATCCTGTAGCGACAGCCATGCTATCTACCAGCGTTATTGCGAACCATAACAATAAGCAATAACATTCACTTGCATCGGCATCGCTTGTTGGTCGACGAAGACGAAAAAGCAATCATAACATGATGATTGTGCTCATAAAACCATTTAATTACGTGTTTAATGTAATACATTTTCTTGCATAATGTGCCATATTAGACCAGTTGTTGACGAGGAAGGTTGGAGGAAACACAATATAGGCCTCATCATGCCGTGGAAGGCATAGAGCCTATAGGCCTAGGCCTAGGCCTAGGCCTCAGCCGTGCAATGGAAGGCCCTAGGCCTAGGCCTGTGTGTAATGAATTTTCAAAACATTTTCTTTCGGCAAGCGTTGTTTACTGTTGTGTTGGCGGTTTTTACGAGGAATACGCTAAAAAATAGTTAAAACTGACTCAGAAAAGTTCGGTTCAAGTTCGAAATTTTTATAAATCACGAACTCGAACCTTAACATTCGAACTCGAACCGAACCGAACTTCAAAAAAAGTTCGGTTCGAGTTCGGAATTTCGAACGTTCGTCCATCCCTAAAAAATAATAGATGCTACAAAATGCTATAAATTAATATTGAAAGTGCTTTAAAATTAAAATAATAGTGCTAGTATTCCACAGCCCGCCCGACCATCTCCAATTTGACCGCATTTTGCCGTCATAAAAGTATTTGTACATTGTAAATAAAGAAGACAAAAATAGATGCTACAAAATGCTATAAATTAAGATAATAGTGCTAGTATTCCACAGCCCGCTCGACCATCTCCAATTTTACCGCATTTTGCCGTCATAAAAGTATTTGTATAATATTGTAAATAAAGAAGACAAAAATAGATGCTACAAAATGCTATAAATTAAGATAATAGTGCTAGTATTCCACAGCCCGCTCGACCATCTCCAATTTTACCGCATTTTGCCGTCATCAAAGTATTAGTACATAGTAAATAAAGAAGAAAAAAATAGATGCTACAAAATGCTATAAATTAATATTGAAAGTGTTATAAAATTAAAATAATCGCGTATCTCTATTAATAACGGTCCGCTGTGATCACCAGGCCGAGCAGAGGCGGCCGATAGCGGAGAGGAAACTCCCGTGTCCGTCTCTCCAAGCTCTGAGTTCGACCTGGAGAACAAAGAGGACGAAGAAGTGGAGGCGTCTGTCAGCGTTGACTGCGATGTTACCGTCGTCGAGGAGTTGCCCGTAAGTTACATCAGCGTGTCGTTCACTGAAGTGGAGGGATGGTCCTTGGATCAGAGATATAATCAAGTAATTGAGCTTGGGGAGAGGATAGGAAGGAACCAACAGCTTACCTTGTAGTAGTTGCGGCCTTCGGAGTCGATAGAAACACAAAAGATATAAACACAAAACGTCGAGACAGTTTCAGCCTGACGTTGCCTTGATCACCCGACGAAGGTATTACCTAGCCGTTAGGCAATCTAACACATTCACATGATATAATCAAGTGTTATCATTATGCAAAAATTTAAAAATAAATAATTACTAAAATATATATTTTCTAAACAAAAAAATATCTCTCAATGGGTTAAAACTAATAGTTAAAACTGTAATGGAATAAGACTTCAGATTTTTTAGTTTGATGCTCCCCTGCTGCTTTTTCCATTGCTGTACCCCCCCCCCCCCCCCCTTACCCCATAACAATTTGGCAAAATCATAACATAGGTATATATTATTTATAATGTCATATTTGTTATGATGGGCAGTGGTCACATAACTAGGGGGTGGAGCTTCAAATTATGACAAACTAAAAATATCTGCATTCGACAATTTTCTAATCATCTCTCAAGAATAGTACAGCATAGCACAACATAGCACAGCATAGTACAATAGCACAACATCAAAAAAATTAGAATATGTCGATATGTGGTTTCATAAGTACTGCAGACTCTGAGGTCAAGCTTTCAATATTATTGGCTAATTATTAATAGGTTTAATAAATTGCAATGTTTTATAAACAAAAACAAGACAGGTATATAATGTGAGGAAAGGATCCAACAGCTTACCTTCATGAAAGATGACGGATTTGCGAGTTTGAAGTACACATAAAAAACAATACTGTACAAATATAACGAGACGTCTCGCTATTTTTGTATTATGTTTTTTATGTGTACTTCAAACTCGCAAATCCGTGATCTTACACGAAGGTAAGCTGTTGGATCCTTTCCTCACATTATATACCATTCCAGCGGATTGTCACCTACTTTCATAACCTAATAAACAAGACAAGCGGATAGACAATAAATATAGACCTGGTCCTGCAGGAGGCGATGGGTGTGTCCCACGAGACCGGGGCCGAAGCCGAGGGGCCGGAAGCTCCTCGCGAGGAAGACCTGGGCAAGCTGGCCAAGAGCGTCGAGTCGCTCCAACTGGCAGACAAGCGGGTCAAGAGCAGCGGGGTCCACCCGGGCACGCGGCTGGTCGGCCAGTGGGTGACGGAGAGCGCCGAGAGCTCGGAGGGGTTCCGAGAGGACGCGGACCCCGAGGAGCGACCCTGCGAGGCAGAGAACGCTGAGGACGAGGAGAGGACGATAACCTCGTCCATGACCGCGACCTCGCCGGCGAGGAAGAGCATCTTCCAAGTGTTCGGGTCGCCCGTTACGAAACAGCCGCGCGAAGAACCGGAAACCACGAAGAAAGTCCCGTCGAAACCCGCCGTGGTGTCTTCCTTCACGAAGGAGTTGAAACTCTACGCGGAAGCGAACCGAGGGTTGCCCCCGGCGCCTCCCACCCCCTCTCCGTCCCCCGTGAACCTGGACCTGCCTGCGGAAATAGACGACGTGGTCTTGACGTCGGTCCTGGTCCGAGAGGCGATACCCGGTTCGCCTCCCAACGAGTCTGCTCGGCCCGTCAAGAGCCCCAGGGATGCGGAGATGGTCGACACTCTTGGAACTCCGGTCTTGACCTTGGCGAGCAGTTTTAAGGATCAGTCGTGTATATCGCGGGGGTTTAAGGTGGTCAAGGACGATACCGATACTCCGTGAGAACCGCTCACTACCCGGGGATGATTTAATAACGGTTCGACGCGTTATGTTTTATACAAATGCTGAAAGACTTTGCAGCTCCTTATATGAATGTTGGGAACGGAACAATGACTGTTCAATTCAGTTTTAAATACCTCTCTCTGCTTTGTGGTTGCAACCACCATTACGAATACGGAGCGTTTGTTGTCGATTAAACCGACGAAGAAAAGAAGCCCTTTATATAATAGGACCAAACACCTAATACTATGGAACTTTACCCCCATTTCACTGTTATGTAATGACCAAAACTATGTATTTTAGTTGTTCCTAAAATGGATGAAAATGGTCATTACATTCACCATGGAAAACCTAAAATGATGCTTGCCATATATATGTATATATTTAGCATAGGTGGGAATAGAACCAAAGATGACGAGAACATGTTTTTTATGCAGGTGAAATGTTACTGTTGTTGATGTATTAGCACGGGACTAAGATGTTTGTATATAATCGTAATTGTTATTTATTGGGCATAGCAGTTGTGATAATAGATTAGGTATAGATAGATAGGTTTAACGAATCCAAGTGGGCATTTCGATTTGTGAGAAATGGTGCATTTTGTTAAACTATCTCTAGCACAACTTTATTCCTTAAGTGAACGGGTTGAGAACGCTCAAGAAATTCCGATGAAACCGTCCGGTGAATCGTCTTCTAGATCAATCTCTGATGCACACTTATTATGCTCTTAAATATACAAGACTTGTGATACGGGATGGATGAGGGTTATAGGTAATAATACTTTAAGCCAGGCTCATGTGTGTTGGTGTTAAATATGTTAAAGTCAAGTTGTTTGGTATTTGGCATAGAGTTTTAGTTACCAACAGCAAATGTCCAAATATGTACTGAAAATAAGAACATTGTACTATTTTTAATCGGATAACGGATCATCGATACAGCTGGAATAATGAAATAAATATTTTAACAATTGATACATTTTCTAAAAACCGATTACGTATTTGTCTGAAGTAAATGAGAGTCAATGTTGAATTGTGATGTCACAAACAAGTTCTTAAATATTTTGGTGGAGGCCTAAACGTAATAACTAAATCATTTGAGCTAGAGGATATTTCTTTAGAAAGTCTTAAACAAAATTAATCATGTAGCCTAGTAACTAGATTTTTTTTATTGTACATTAACTGGCAGGCAGTTCTATCAAACAATGCGCGTTATCTGATCTCAACTGTAGTTCATCGAATTCTGCGAGAGCCATCAAGACAATGTGTGATGGATGTCGGTAGGATATCAAGTGACTTACACAACTGCTTCAATTTATTTGGAATAGTCGTGTGGTTTTAATCTTGATATGGGCCTACTGGTATAATATATAATAAAAAGTTACAAAATAGGGCTATAGTAATCCTTGCTTATTGTTTGAAGGTGTTGCCTGAAGCAAAATTATTCTAAATCGCCTAGAATCTTTTTTCGAAATGTGCGATATGGGGAACAGCAAAATGATTTATTGAAAGGTTTACTCTCATCATCATGTAAGAGATGGTAAATCATTTTAATAATTTATTAATTAATTATACTTAACCTACCATCTAATTCTGAAACAAAATTAAAATCTAGAAATCTAGCCAATAAGAGCCACTTCCATTATCCTCCTTGTTTTCAGAGATGATCATAGTTAAGCTAGCTAGACAGGAATAAAGCAGAGCTGTAGTATGCTAACCTCTTGTATGTAATTGCCTGAATATTCTTCAGTGTCTAGGCCTACATTCTTTTATCCAAAAGTGGAATTTGACTGACTGTCATCAGATCAGACCTTTATTAATGTAAAAATGTGTTGTTTTTTTTGTTTGTTTTTCAGAAAAGAGAATGTTTTTATTTTAAAAAAACAAGCCATTCCATTATAATCACTGATTGTTGCCTAAACAATCGGGAATGTTTATAAAATTTCAAAATGAGGTTTTTATTTCTGTGCATAATGTAGATAAGATGTGATAATGCATAATTAGAACTAGCAGTTCTAAGTTTAGGAGCAATTTTTTCCTAGTTTATACATGTACAAATAGCATAACCAAAATTCCACTAAACACAAGAAATTGACCATGACAAGTAGGCTACAGCAATATAGAAAAGACAAGCAATGAGTGAATATTGGCAAGACAGAACACCAACAAGAAGAGGTTCAGCGTATCAAATATACAACTTGGCTCAAATTACATATGTACCGTACCACCGAACTCTAACTACCCAAACCACTAGATCAGTTTCCAACCATTGAAAACTTGTAGTTTCCGTGTTTTCCTCCACGGGACTTTATATTTGTTCATCAAGTTAGTCCGTGCCCATCTATTTGAGTAGATCAAACTAAATCATTTTGCTGATGTGCTCATATGTAGGCCTACTGTTACAAGGTGAATGTCCAGAGATGCTTGTTAAAACTTCATAAATACTTCAAATTAAAATACAAGATTTAGTTGGGGGAAAAATTAAAATGTATTTTCCCATGGGAATAAAGAGTACGACCTGATTCTCAAATAGGCCTACCTAGTCTTATGACTTCAAACTAAATATTTAAATGTCAGTTAACTTGAATTCAAAGCTTTTGATTGGTGGTTACCATAGTGAAGACAATAAATACACTTCTTAAATATTTAGTTAGAACTTATAACACCAGGCCTAAGTCTTGAAATTGAAAGAGTGCTAAGGGGAAATGGCCTCTAGGATAGCATCTCAAATATAACATTCTAGAACTGCAACCAATCTAGCCTAAGCACGAATAGAGTTTATTTTTGGGAGTTGCCTGTTTGTTGCAATGTGTTACTTAACTGGCCTGTGTCCTGTGTCGCTGTTAGGCCATACAAAATAAAACATGTAACGTGCAATGCAAAGTAGACTGTTTATTGTAGGTCTCTACAAATACTATGTACGTGTGGGACATGCCTGTAATTTTGTGATACAAATTAAAACTGTTATGATGAATGAATGTGGTGCTTTAATCTCATCAACATCCCCCCTCAATATGGTATGATATAATGTTGCTATATGTAGACAAGTCCCAGCTGAAATGTCATATTTTTGTTTTATCTATCTTGCCATAAATAATATATTAGGGGATGGGTGGGTAGCTTATCAACCCCCCCCCCCCCCCCCCCCGAAGCTCACAAAAGGTTCTGAAAGCAACTGCCAGGAATGAGTTATTTTCAGGCTCTGATATAGAGTAGGAAAATTTGAACAGTTTAAAAAGGTGTTACATGTACATAAAAATATATATTCAACATTTGATTTATGATATCACTGAAAATTTCGGACAGCATTCATATCTGCTGTTAGTGTTAGCACTGCATATCTTGTTTAAATCATTACATATTTTCAAACTTCCAGCCTGGGTTAAAATTAAAACAAACCTAAATGTAAAAACAATTCTGATTAAGCTTCTGCATAGGAAATATTTTCAAGAACTGGTACATGCATGTTTCAAATAATAACCAACATTCAGCAATAAAAATATGTTTTATTATATTCATGTTTTCATTGTAAAAACTTTATACAATACGTAGTAATTTGTTAGATATATGTACGTAAAATGCCATTATCACTCAAATTACTGTAAGCCAATTATTATTTTTAAAAACAAAACAATATTATGGAACAATTTACGCAGTAATCGAAATGTCCCAACAGAAATTTAATTAAAACATACTGGTTATACACAGTAACTAGCTGCATGTGGTTTCTAATCACAATGCACAGAGGGATACTGCAAGTGTACAGAGCATTTCAAAAACATATTCCACTTAACATTCAGTAACTGTCCATAAATTATGTAACCTTTTACAGCACAACCGTTACTCAAGTCAACAAAACGTTCAAAAGACAACCTTACAACTGATACTTAACTGACCTAACTCTTGTTTTGTCATTTCAGAAGAGAGCATTTTAAGTCAAAGAATACAGTGAAAATGGAATAGATGTTGAATACACTACATATTAGATAACATTACTTGTATTTGTTTTCAGGTGTGAGCCCATGGGAAATATATGGCAGGAAGGTGCTAGAAAAACAAGTGAATTAGGCTCCAAACTAAATTATCAATTTGTTTGAAGATACTATCAACAAAGAGTGTAACGGTTTAGAATGTTACGTATTACATGAATTGCTAGTTTTGAATGCTAACAATGGCAGAAAACTTGACACACCCTATTTAAATGGGCACAAATCTCAAGTGCTGCCCTCTTGCACTTTGTTTGCCTTTACAGTCCCAGCAGTCAGCACACATCAACCAACATTCAATCTTGTATTTCACTACCAACCTCTCCACTCTTCAACAAACTAATCAAATGCTACTTTACATAAATTAACGCACCTCGTTTCACACCCCCTTCTAGGAAATGAACATCCCTGACGCAAGCTTACTATCAATCTCATGCCACTCAAAGCTAAACCCAGTCTCTCTTCTCTATCACATGGCTAAGGTCTGATCATCATAATAAATCTCACCGTGTTCTCGTAGTTTGACCAGTTAGTCGGAAAGCTGATCAAGGGAGTACAGAGGGCATCTTTTTTCTCATTATTAAAATGTAAGCTTTATATCTCATCCATTTTTAGTTCATTACCTACATAATGGTAATGCGTATCTCGTTTTCTACTGTGAAAATTCTGTGTAACCCCACATAACCCTTTCATTACTCTCGAAGTCATCTGTGGTTAGGTCTACACTGTTTTTCAGTTCGTTTATCATTTACCGATTTTCTCACATTGCTACAGTCTCATAAAGGTCTAAAAGCAAACGAGCCAAAATGCCCAATATCGATCAACAAAAGCAAACAATATGTCACACAATTCTTCCTCTACCGTTTGAAGCAGTGGAACGATTCGTTAGTTGCTCTCTTAGTCTCATACTTCTGTCATTTACTTTTATGCTCTACTCACATTCATCGTCAATTCATGCGCACTCGTCGTTCACTACACAAACAACATTCTCACAAAAAATACCTTTTGACCTCCTTTCTCTCATCTCCATGTTATTCCACGTGTATTCATTCTTATATAGGCCTATCGCATCCTTCCCCCACTTCCACTTCCACGCCTTCACTTCACTACTATCACACACTAAAGTATTGCCAATAAGGAACTAACATCACAAAATGTCGTTTCCTTTGACATGCTTCCATTTAATTGTATGACTCGCTGCCAATAAAACATGAAGTTACATCTTGGAAAATGAAACTGCCCAAATAGAACAATGCCATCAAATGACTAGTCAAAACATGATGTTTGTTATTTACGAATAAACTTATGGCAAAGCACACGAATTTTGAAATCATAACTTTATGCATCTACTGTGGGCAGAAAAACAATCTAAACTATCTAGGTTACACAATGTAATAAAAATGCCTAATCTGTAATCACTGACAAAGGGTCAATAGTTACTTAAAAAGTTCTAGAATATATTGATGAAGAATGTAAGTGTGATGAAGGAAAATTAGTCTTTTGTGTCAACATCTATACCAAACTAAGCCTTCTGTTTAAACTAGGGATGCACACGATAGTCGATATTCTTGTTCGATATTCAATCAAATTTCAATAATCGGTAATAAAATAGCATCGAATGGTTTGTTGTCTCAAAGAGCGTGTTTGTAATGCATTTCGTTTTTCTTGGGCCTTTGTAGTGTTGCAATACTCAAAGATACCACCAAAATACTGGGCCTCGGGCCTCATGTTATGTTATTACTCTCAACAGTGTCACATCAGATGTGTCCAAGTAATGTTGTTTTATGCGCTCGGTTAAGTGACGTAATATCACCGAATTTGTAAAAGATTGCTTCATGTTTGTAAATTTATTATCAATCGATAACGAAGTCATCTTGTCGACTATTGATAATTTTTATTTCATCGTTGCGCACCCCTAGTATAAATCATAGCCTACAGAGAATGGAAACTTCTCAGGTGCCCTTGCAAATGGCCTATACATTGCATACTTCATAAAACTACATTACTCATTTTTTTCAAAGGTTACACAATTTATGGACAGGAGTTTAAAGAATCGTAATGCAAAAACGCATACAAATGGAGACGTATTAGTACTTTCTTCATTCTGCCATAATTATGTAAATGTAGAGCTCGAAAACACCGTTCCCACGAGACTCGAATACAATACACGTACAAGCTAAACTAATTCTACACAACAACAAGTTAATTACAACTAGTGTAATGATATAAACAAATATATTTGTACTTTAAAAACAGCAACATGATGCTATTTTATATATAAAAAAGAAAACATTCAACTTATCTGTTGATTGGTCTTATCAACGGCAAAAACAGGTTACTATATAAAAATAGTAGGACATTTCACAGCATTTTTTCCTCACCTGGCTTTAAAAAACATTAAACAACATACCTACTTTTAGCATGACAAAAATTCCCATACACCATTTAAACCTTGACGATTCATTTGGACTAGTCAACAAGTGCACGTTCCCACCATCGGATTTCACTTGTTGCTAAATGAACACAAAAAATATGAAATATAAACACATTTATTTACCAGCTTGCCATTATCAGAGATCAGAGACAATACGTAACTATAGATTGGACAATCTAAGAAATGCTAGAAAACAGTGTTGTGCAACTATCCGGCCTATCTGGAGGCTGGACATGTAAACCCTTTACTGTTGAGAAGCAAGCCTTATTTTTCCGGAGTATCAAATGCAAATCTATCCATGCATGGTGGTCGACAGAAGTAAATTGTAAGTGGGAACGAAACAAGTACGCTTATGCACGTAGCTTATTCCACAGTTTAATTAAGTGACTTGCAGTAGTATAATTTGTTGTTGCCCTTGGGTATTCCAGTCTACCCAAAACAAACTGCACAGAACAGAATGTAGTAAAACATTCCTTCAAAAACAACAACCTACTTCTGTCTCCAGGCCTGCATACTTGTACTTTATATCAGCCTACCTACCATTTATGCAGTGTTTACAAACAGGTGGTTCATTACAATTTGTTGGTACGGTATTTACTCGAGTTTAGGCCGTCGAACATAACTGTAAGGACTCCTCATAGTCTTAGGCCTAAAAAGTTATTTGTATTGGTCTGTTAAATCACCAATGATCTTCAGTTTAACATCAAGTTTCTTGTTTAACAAATAAAGATTACCAATGTTTGTTTAATTCTTGGTGCTGCCAGTGTGGCAATACATTATTTTAGCTCCCAAAAACCATTCTGCAACGATGCCTTTTACTCGAGAAAATACTCATTAGATACCTAAGTTATTAACTACATATTTAGTATTATGTAATATTATTAGTTATGATTTGATGTTATAATGATATCAAAATCATCATACAAACCCGATTGCTTAAAATGCAATTCGGTTATTTCAACATTCAAAATTTTTGTTAATTATCATGCACTCATTGTGATTACATACAACGATCAGTGTGTTTGAAGCATAAAAAAACTAGGCACAATTTTGGTCACCATCATATCAAGGTGCTTTCATCAAACATTTTAATTCGGTTATGCACGTAATTTTACCACACTACAAAGTTACAAAACAGTAACACCCAACAATTCAAATTTAATAATGTACGATGTTCAAAAAGTAGTGCGACATCTTTCATGCCCCAAATTTCAACTGGGTTGAGTTGACTATCAAGAAATTACAAAATGTTGGTTAGTAAGAATCTTTCTAAAGCTTTGATAATGATTTATCATACAATTTAGGCAATTATAAAGGCCTTGAAACAGTGCGCTGACTTTAACGTGCAACATTTGTTTGGATAGCAAAATGTGTGCTACAAAATTACATTACAAAGTTATCATTTTTATTTTTTATAGTAATTTTATGTCATTTTTATATCACAGTATACTCTAACTATATAATATTCCACCTTGGTAAGTTAACAACAATAGTCTTAAAACATATTTCACAATCTTTAATAATATTTACAAAAGTATAACAAGTGAATTACTAGTTGCAAACAAAGCCCACCAGGAGGCAGCTAACTTGCTAAACCAATGGTGCCATATGGTGCAGAACCCCACAAGATATTTAACCCATTCGAGCTAGGAAGTATCCCTTTTATGTTAACGTAAGCCTACACAGCAGATTCATTATTTATTTCCCTACGTAAAATTTTGGAAATGATTAATAAAATAAAATTACTACATCTTCGAATGAATTCCCTTTATTGGGAAGGGAAAGAAAAATTGAATATTAAATTATAATTTTGTTTTGTTGCCAAACTTTTTTGAGTTTTTTTTTATTCAACATGACCAAATGAAACTAAATAAACACAGTCAGCAAAGAGGTTACAGAAGACTATGTTGTACTTTTCTTCTGTATTCACCCTGGTAGTTATTTTCATTTTAATGTGTCAGTGAACTAAAAGTAACAAGTTAGGCCTATCGTGCATTCAGTAGGTGGCCTTCTTCCGCCTTATCTTGGCTGTAGCAAGGCTAGAGAGTAGAGATCCATGGCTGGCCATGAAGCCAATCAAGCCAGGCTTGCTGCCAACTGAACACATTTCTGGTCTTAGGCCTATTGACTGTTCTTATTTTGTCCATTTTGAAAGCATAAAAAAGTTTTAAAATTGTAAGACTAGGGGTTAGTCTTACAATTAAACTTTTTAAGGCTTTTAAAATGGACGAAATAAGAACAATAGGCCTAAGACCAGAAATGTTCATTAACGACAGGCTTGTCTTAGAGGTTGACAATGACATTCGATAAGTAACAAACAATCGTACGGTCATCTACGATAACGTGTAGTCTCATACAAACGTCAGTTTCTACCAAGGGACGGTTCTGCATCCGGTTAAAAAGTGTATGTTACAGGTTCTAGCCACTAGTTCAGCAATCTAGCTTCTGATGTCAATGTTCCAACCCAATTTTATCAATCACAAATATTGAAACATCTTCTTACGTAATATTTACAACCAAGAAACATCCCAAGCAAAGTTAAAGCAACTGCTGTAGTACGTATACACAAAACATGCACAGGATAGACATACTTCAAGTCCGAGAAAACTCATCATGAACACGCAGAGCTATAAGGAAGGAAGCCTTATATAGTAACTTACATTTATGTACGTAGTAGGACTACATATCAACGCAGCCAATAATATATCTTTTAACTAGAGATGCACAATGATAAAATAAAAATGATTGATAATCGAATGGTCGACTGCATTATCCAACAATAGGCCTACATTTAGCAATAAGTGGGAAATTTATTTTGTTAAACCAAGCACTTAATTTAATAGTATATGGTACACAAGTATATTAATGAAAGTCCCAATTAAAAAAGAAAAGTTTAAATAGGTTTAATATTGGATTAAAGTCGCGATTATTTGAATTTGGTAGAAACGCCCCGTGATTGGCTAGAGGCAATTGTGACCTCAGGGTTTTGTAGCTAGTCGACAGTCCGTGCGGTGAGCCATAGGCGGAGCGCGTACACAAGTACAAAACCCTGACGTCACGCGCATCAAGATTACGCCGGCTCGTTTTTCGCGCGCTTTTATGTGAGGTTACTAAATCAATTATTTTGAGGCATAGACTGATCCGATTTTCAAAATATAAAAACATATTGTTATTAGAT
Source organism: Isoperla grammatica (assembly GCA_945910005.1). Lineage (NCBI taxonomy): Eukaryota > Metazoa > Arthropoda > Insecta > Plecoptera > Perlodidae > Isoperla > Isoperla grammatica. The sequence continues at coordinate 34,036,399 of OX246743.1, forward strand.
ATGCGACGACGTATTTAAAAATCAATTTAAAAAATCGTATGAGCATTCCCTATTGCTTTATTTATTTAATTCCTGAAGGAAAAGGGTTTTTAAAAATCATAATTTGATTAAGTTTTCGTCCGATTTTATTTTTTTAATTTCGATAATATTGATTATCGTGCATCCCCATTTTTTAAATCAAAATGTATAGGCCTACTTTGCATTGATGTTAATATTAAGTTCTGAACACTGGAGCAGCGACTAATGCCGCACGTACTGTCGATAGTACAAAAAAGAGTTCAACAATGTCCATGAAATTGATTCTCTCTTTTTTTTTTAAAACATAAATTTTCAATGTTTCAGATTGCAAATGACCAAAACCAGTGGCCTATTTTTGCAGTTGGGAGCATAATTTAATATGTATGCATAGTATTAAGTTATTATGAAGGTGTCTAGTTCTGGTGAAAAATCCACAACACATAGCTCCTAGGTTACCTATCAGAACAGTAGGCTACACTAACCATGGACAAAAAAGATTGCATCAATTAGATGAGTTGTACATTTGATGTACATATTATGCTACCTATATAAAGATGACTGAAAGGATTTAAAATCCAAGCAAAGCACTTGGCCAGGCACTTCGAAAAAAAGATGAACATTTTAATGTAGATTCCGATTACTGTACCTCTTTCATACGGTACTTTCTTCATCGGTCTGTACGTCTGTCAGACTAATGACGGTAAACTACAAGCTATACTTCGCAGTTGCTATAGATCCTTGCTGTTTTGAAAGGATCATTTTGTAAATCATAAAATTAAAATTATACTTATGGATACGAATTATATGATTACGGTCATCTTCAGAAGTATTTCCTTGAAGCTACTTATTTTGTTTCAAGAGTTGTGTAAAAAATTACTGACTACGTATATCTGTTATTTGTTACGGGGCAAGCTAATGTTAACAACCATCTACTTCTATAGTTAGTATATGGTACACGTAACTCTCATGAATGCAGTTACCGCTATGGCACCCATTGAAATGTCCCCATTACACAATAACTACCTATTTGAATCTGTATAAATCAACCAATGATTATAATATGAAAAAAGTCTCCGTAGTGGAATAGAAAAAGGTATGTGGTACTATAGTATTCATTATTTACTTTGTAGTTTTAAAATGTGGATCGAAAACTTTGTGTAAAACAACGATAAGATTGTTTATAGCTTATCAACTTCTTGTTCCAACTGGCTGACACTATCATTGACTCCCATAAGTGGGAGTGATATATTCATCAGTTCGTCTCTTATGTAGATATTGCCTTGCCTCATTCCGAAACTGTTCTCGCGCAATCGAGCTTGCATGGACTGTAGGTTGAGAGCGTTCAAGGGGAAAGTGTTGAGGGCAGCGTCGGTGACGTATTCTACCGTAGACGTGTATGGAAGCGGAGTGTTGGGATAGGATCGAGAGGAATGCCGAGAGTTTTCCGTGGGGCTCGACAGCCCGTCGTCGAATTGCTGCGCCGTCCGATTGTAATTCATCTCCTGAAACTCTTCCTTCATCTCCAAACCACAGACTTCGTTTTCGGACATTTCGAAGCTCGACTGCGATCGTAACGGTTCGTTTTCGTTTGTTCTTTGCGGCAGGGATATCACCATCGTGTTCCGATAATCTTGCGGAAGGTTTTCCAATTTGATTTCGGACGGCATTAACGACCCTTCGAAATCGCCTTCGTTTGGGATGTTCAAGTTAACTCCCATCATGAGAATGTTGTCGCCACCCATATTCAAACTGTTTTCGTTGCTTTCCTGCCGTTCCGAACGGTTTTGGGATTTCGCCTCGTTCAAATCCAGACCCATTTGCGATTGGTTCTCGGCTTGGGCGTCCAACAGATTGAATATCTGATTCAGGTTCTCAGAGTTGAGTCCTTCTTGCACTGTCGCCTCCGTGTCCATCAATATTTCGGAACCGAAATCTTGATATTCTGAGGGGACCGGTGTCGGCGCCATAGAATTCGTGTTGGAGAAGTTGAAGTTCAAACAGTTGCGCGAAGACAACGGCGAAACCAGTGCGGTCATGCGGCGGAGAGGGACGCTCTGCGAACGATACTGCAACTGTGCAAAGTTTGGAATGGTTTTTTGGAATATGTTTTCCGATCCGTCGTCCGGAAAGAACCGACTGACCTCCTGAGAAAGTGTGTCGGCCTTTTGCAGGTGCATCGCGGGTTCCAGACTCATCGACCCTAGCGAGGATTCGTCGATGATCAAGATCGATTCCTCGGCTTGTTCTTTGTCCAAATTCACCGGCTCAATTGTGTCGGGTAAGAGAACGCCGCCGTTCTGCAGCTCGTTTTCCACCAAGCCGCACCCGTCAATACTTTTCAAATTTAGAATATTATTTTCCATACCAACAAACTGGTCACTAGAAAACCCCTGAGAAGAATCACACTTCAAAATTCCTTCCAATAAATTGCCAGGACCTCCCACGGAGTTGGACGTTACCTTGAAATCGAACGGATTCGACTTGGCGTGGTAATTTACGAGAGGGGACTGTGGTGCCGATATCGATATCGCCGACGCGCGGGGAAAAGAGTTTAAAGAAGATCTTAATAAGTTCCCTGAGTTCATATGTAATTCACCGGGCATGGCAAACATCTTGGATTCAAAACTATTTTGGCTGTTTTTGTTCAAATTGACTTGTTGATTAAACGTTTCACTTTTGTTGCTGGTTTGCAACAGGTATTGCAATGCATTGTTACTATTTACAGACTGAGATCGTTGTAGCTTCATGCTCTGTCGGGATTTGTCTCTGGAACCAATGGCATCCAAGAATGAGTCTCCCATGGCACCCCGACCCATGTTGGAAGTGCCTTGACTGAGACTCCTCGCAAGCAACTGTTCCAGACTGTTAGCGGGAGAACTTCCCGAATTGAAACTCTGGTTTCTTGAGGTAGATTTTTGTCCCGGATAACTGCTCGAGTTTTGATTTCTCTGGCCGACGTTTGACCCCGTGCTGACGACATTCTGGGAACCATTTCCAGGATACGTAGTGTTGACGCCTGCGTTTAGCATGTGAATTCCGATAGCGTTTCCCGTGACATTGGCGCGGTTGTGTGCAGAGTTGTTCGGACTGGCAACAAACGAGCTTTGTGAGGAGATCTGTCCAACATTTTGTTTGGATCGTGGAACGGGAGTATTCCTGGGGCTGACAAAGGGACTCGCGCTGCCGGAAGAAGGTTTGGAAGAGATGCGCCCCAGTGGAGAATGGGGGCCCGCAGTTATCGGAGTGAAATTGAAAGTCCTTCGTCTCGTGTTCGGACTCTGCGGTATCGAATTCTCCGGATGATCCAGGACCGAAGTCTCGAAACTGACTCGCCTCCGCGTTCCGAGACCCGAATTGGAATATCCGACGCCGTGAAGCAGCGACGGAAGAACCAGATTGGATTTATTCAGACGGGTCTGAAGCTGGCTTCGCTGGCTCATGACGCTCAGACTGTGAGACGCGCTGTGATTGGTGGGGCTCGGAACGTAATCGCGCGACTCCGTCGGCGCGTCGGGAGACGAAGCTCGCCCGCGAGGTGGGTTCGAGGTCAGGTTGCGTTCGAGCAGGAGACGTAACTGGGAAAGCTTGTCGGACTTTACGGACGCGTTTTCCGGCGTCGATTTCGAACCGGTTTTCGTGGCGTGCGCTTGTGCGGCCGAATTCGCCCCCGGCGGAGAGCCGTCGTGTTGGAAGTATTGCATCAACTCTTCTTCTTGCTCCTGGGAGTTTCCCCCGCCGTGCAGATAATCGTCGAGCGCGTCCTTCTCTAGACAGCCGATGCTGACCTCGTTTCTCGTCCTCGGAGGCAAGTTGTGAACGACCGCGGCTACCTTGTTTGTGCTTCCCGTACTCGGTAGCGGGAGGGCATCGGTCTCCGCGATGGAAGCCAGATTACCGATGTTTTCCGTTGCCGGAGGCGACATGTTCGTATGCACAGACGAATCCGCCCCGTAAGACGACGGATGTCCGTTCGTTCTAGGGGTCGGATTCGAAGCGGAATTCGAACCGTTTTGGCGGCTACATCTGGACTTTTTAGGCGACTTCACGATGGGAAATTTATTCGATTCGAGTTTTTCGTTCGGTACGTTTTTGGAAACAAATTTAGGCGAAACGAATGCAGATCCTTCCTTTCCCATTTTCTGAATGCTTGCTGGGATATCTTCCTTGTCGGTCGGACTTTCTACTTTTGGCTGGATAAGTTTATATTTCTTTCGCGGTGACTTTTGGATGATTGGCATTGGCACTGGAGGTAGAATTATCAAGTTAGCAGGCATCTTTTTGTTGGGATTTACAAGGCGGGGGATTGGTAGTTTGGCAGGAGGTGGCGAGCTGGCAACTGTTGCGGGAGAGGTTCCTATCGTTAACGGGCCTGGCAATTGTTTCTGAACCACGTTCGGACTTAAATTAGGACTCCGAGACTTTTTCAAGAAGTTCGGTGCAAATTCTTTGCTCAAGTCTTGGACGGGAGGGACTTTCCTAGCTTTTTTAGTGGGCAGACTTTCTAGGTAATATCTTAAACTAGATTTCGACTTCTCTGACTTCAAAACTTCATTATGACCCATCGCCGAATTACGTCCCGATATTTTCGTATGGCTCAAGTTTGGCTCGAAATCCAAACTCAAATGCCTGGATTTTACGTTCGTGACTGGAGAGCGATTGAAAAATTTCAAGTTTCCATTTGGCACGTCGTTGAAATTTTGAATTTCAGATTGATTTTGACATTGTGCATGGCTTGCTAACTTCTTGGTATCCCCCCCGTTTCTCGCATCCTCACCAGTTTTCAAAGGAATCGGCAAGCCCTGACTAAACCCTACTTGTGACACTTCTGAAAGGTCGCTTTTACACAATAAGAGGTCATTTGAAGCTCGACTACAGCTGCTCCCCGAACTTGGGGTAGAACCATTGGACTGACGAGACTTGTCTGGAATTAGTAACTCACTACGAGTCGACATATCCGCGCTTTTTATATCACAGTTGTTTTGCCAGGTAAGCGGCAAAGGTGTTAATTGTGGGATTGGTGGTAAGGTTTCATTTTCCTGAGAGAAATGTTCCGGCGTCGCGCTGGTAGACTGTTTTTCAGAGTGTTTTGGCACGCTTGTATCTTCGACGTTGGCTTGGTGACTTAGTTTTGATCGTTTGACTCTCGGCTTATCGACCGTGTTTGTTCGATTGGCATAGGACTGGTTGTCCTAAGAAGACCAACACACACACGGAAGGCATTAATATCAAACACAAACAAACATGATGATAGTTTTGATGTATATTGGGGAAAGAAGAAAGGAGACCAACAGCTTACCTGAAAGGTTGTGGGTGGCTGCTTGAGGTGAAGATTAAGATTAACACAGATATTTACACATTATTGTCGAACGTTTCGGCCTACGTGGCCTTGGTCACCGACCGTTGAAGAAGACTAAAGCTATTTCTATTTAAAAATACTATTTACACGATATTTACAAGGCGCTGTTGGTTGTGGTGGCGGTGTGGGAGGAGGGAGGGGCCTAGGGGTAGGTGGCCTAGGCCTACCTTAGGTTGAGGTTGGGCTTTTGGCGCGAGTTGGTAACTATTTGATGCGCCAGTTCCCATTGCCTCAGGTGCTCCTCGTTGCAGGAAGGGGGTAATGATCTTACTACCCTGGTAGTGTAGCAATCATTAAACCCCTTGTTGTGGGTGCCTGCATGTTGGGCCACGGGTTTAAGGTCAAGTTTCTGTACAGTGTCCTGCCTATGCCCATTCATTCGAGTACTTAGTGTATTCAATATGTTTGGATTGTCTTGGTCTCTGGCAAAAACATTTATATAATAGATAACTCTCGGTAATCCAAATGTACAATAATTTGTTTACACAAGTGAAGCCTTGCCTTACCGTACCGCTCGTTGCCGCCTACTTGTTTTGATATTTTTTTTACTGCATTTGCCATCATCTAAGTATTAATACATTGTAAATAAAATTTAAAAAAATTGCTACAAAACATAATAAATTGAAATAGAAAGTGCTATAAAATAAAAATGAAAGTGCTATCTTCATGTAGGTATCCCAAACTTACACAATGTAACACATAAACACACAAACACACACACCCGCACACGCACAGACGCAAACATGTACCGGTACATGTCATAAACTTTTCCTGACATGTAAGTGCTAATTTATAACTATTTGTTTGTTTATGTCAATTGTCTGATCTATTTACTTTGTGCTTAGAGAATGTGCATTTCTGTTGCAAAATAAAGGCTTAACAATAATCTGTAAATTGAAAATTAATAAACAAATAGTTAGATAAAAATTTCTTAATGAGGCTTTTTAATGTTACATCTATTTATGTAGGTCAAGACAAACTTGCTTAGTTAAAGAGGATGTGATAAGTTAGACTAGACATACATTAATTGTTTTGTGAAGAAGGTCAAGGTCAACTTGATCTCCGCCTAGCGGAGGCTCGTCGAACTCCCAAGTTACGTCGTCGCAAGGGAACTTAAATCGCCATTTTGTATCCCACTAAAACAACTGTTATTAACAATTAAATATACCTTGTAGATTATGCAATACAACACTTAAAACGCGTAAAAGATACATTTCGATAGAATATAACGATTGAAGGTCCTAAAATATGACGATTTTTTCCTTTTGGAAGGTAATTTTATTTGACAGTTCACTTCATTTGTTTTCTTTCACATTTCTCCCATTTGAATAACATGTGATGTTTAACATTGTGGAACGGACTGCGGCGACCTAACTTGGGAGTTCGACGAGCCTCCACTAGGCGGAGATCAAGTAGACCTTGGAAGAGGGTAATATACATAATATAGCTGTACCTGCATTTTCCTCTTCTGTTCCCGGATAACCTCTCGCTCTTGAAGTTTCCGCTGGAGCTGCAGCTGAGTCTCCCTGTGTTTGCTGGCTTGGCCACCGCACGGAAGAAGAAGCGGTATCACATCTAGACAGAATAACAGACACCTTCCATCAAGATCATTTTACTTTACTACTGCTTACGAGTTGTCACTCTGGGGTTCATCTCACTATTGGTTTGATTGTGGGGCAGAATTTTGTTTGTTTGTGTGGGGGGGGGGGGGGGGGGGGCGTTAAATTCGAGATCGTTTGCTATTCGGGTTGTATTTAATATCTGTTTCGTTATATCAATTTACAATTTTACACTGTATTTGAAGCCTATTGAACAAGGGACTGTGGTGTGGAAACAATCGGTCACTTTGCTACCGTTCTCATACATTAAAATATTAAAGAAAATGACTACATGTAGCCCGCTTCGAACTACAACACAAGGTAGGTTTAAATGTCAGCTAATCCCTAGAATGTTATATTGCGTTGTTAATATCATAATCCTACTCAATTTCACACCTTGAAACATATTTTCAGCCTTTGAGACAAGGGTAGAACCATATTTTCTCTCTATTGGTTGGCGAGACGCATGATGACATAAATGTGTCAATGTGGATTGTGGACATAAGAGAAGAAGAAGAAGATATTTAACATGGCTACCACTGCAAATTTATAACACCTACCTTTCTCGGTGAAGAACTTGCGCGGTTCGAGCGTGGACATAAGTGTGAACGCAGCCACGGAACGAGAGTCGACGCACAGATTCCCCACCAGGTGGCAGGCCAGGTCTTGAAGGTTGTTGAACTTGACGGACAGAAGTTTTTCCGCCCACTCCCGAATCAAGCAGCTCGCAGCGGAGAATGCATCGTCTTCTGCACAGTGGTTGTCGGTTGTCTGGAATGTGACGTACGAGTCATTAGGTGATCAATGGCTGATCAAGGTAGTTGCCACATAACACAGCATGATATATCATTCAGCTTAATAGAAGACAATGTATGACATACCCAGGGCTCAAAATTACCGCTCGCCAACTTGCCATTGGCGAGTTAAAATTTATGAATGGTGACCTTCTTTGACATCAAACATAAAAAAGTTTTATAAATTTTTTAAATGTAAAAAAAATGTTGATGCTCAAAGTGTGATTGACATTCATAACAATTTTTTTTCAGCAGGGCAAGCCCTTGGAGGACTACCCGTCATCTCTGACGAGTTGGCTTTTTATATATGGCTAGTGGCTATTTACCTGAAATTTTGAGCCCTGATAGGCCTAAATTATTGATTTTACGGAACATTTCGGATCGGACATTAGGGGCAATACAAAAATTGACAAACTGTAAATACAAAATGTATGATTTTTAAAATGAATTATTCAATTTCAAAAATTATTAAAATCTGATCTGATATTTGGTGTTGATTCTGTGATGCCCTCAACTTTTGTTAGAAACACCCCTTTACCCAACTAAATTATTTTGGAATGAAGTGTAAATTACTTTTGAAATTTAAAATCTCAGGAAAAATGAATTTTCAAAAGTAAAAGGTAATTTGTTTCTCCCACGCCCTCCCCCCCCCCCCCCGATTATCGATGTTGATAAGTGATACTGATAACCTCTCCAAATATTGGTATTTATTTTATTTTATTTTTGCAAAATAAAGAGAAATAGGTATCATCAAAAATTGTGATTTTGACATCTGTTTGATCCATAAACTAGTACTGTTTACATTCAAAATGTTTTATTGGATGGGCATCTGACCCGCACGGGGTGGAATGACCGGCATTCATCACAGCTCTCAAGTAGTACCAACAACACTTCAAGTTTCTTCTTTGCAGCAGTGAGGGAATACAAGGGATCATTTATGAAGTATTGGGACCATTTTAAATCAGAATTTTAAACCCAATTTTCCAGGGGGGGGGGGGGGGGGGGGGTGGCTTAACCCTTTAAACATGATTAGTTAACCGTTAGCAGCTGGTTTTTCCCATCTCTATACAAACTATAAAGTTGTAGCACAATTAAGTATTAACTATAGAATAATTCTGTGTTGTATAGGCCTACACCAAATAATGAGCTACAAACAGATTGCTCTAAGTCCTTATGATTATTTATTATTCAGTACAGTTGGCATGTCTTTCATTTAATAAATGATGATCATAATACTTCATTAGTCTCAAGTTCTATGTCAAGGTTGCCAAGATGACACAGAATAGCAATGTTTTATTATCGTATCAAAATTATGTGAAATTAAATAATATGGACAAATATGAGTAGGCCTATAAACAAGAGTGGGGAGACGAGGTGAAAGGTTATTTCTTGCACAATCCTTTCTAGACAGTCAGGGCTAAACCAATTAACTGAATGTCAAGAGTATAAAAATGCAGATTTGTATTTTTTAGTTGCGATTATAATTAGTGACGATATCGGGTACACGAAAACCGGTTTCGAACCAGTTCTGACTTTTCAAACCGCTTCCATTGTTTGAGATCTGTGTGTACAACAAAACTACTGTTCAATGAGAAAGAGAGATACGGTATCACATACACGTGCTGGTGCATACCAGATTTGCTTGTCGCCCGAGGACATGGAACATTTGATGATTGATAATGAATAATTGTACTTCTTCATATAGCATCTAGCAGGGAAGCTAATATAATCATAACACAACTTATAATAATTGAAACCTCTTCGTCATTCACATACCTCTCCCAGATCCGGCAACAACGGCACATCGAGGTGAACTCTCTTCCGCATACCAGCGTAGCAGTAACGAGAGTTTCCCCGCGTTCCCAGACGTCTGGGTCGAACCCGTGGGAAAACTTGCTTCATGACCTTCCCAAAGTCAGCGGTCGACAGCGGCTTCATCTCAATGCTGTCACAATATGCTCTGAGGGCAAATATTACAGTTCAGCTTCTTATGGTGACACTCCTGGCTTCAAGGTAGCCAGTCATCACAACCATAGTTATTGACAAAATATAAGCATAAGCCTACATTTCCTGTAAAGATGCATGTTACATTCTTTATTAGTGGAGAGTAGCATTGTGCTACCTAAAGCCATTTAATCCCATCTAGTTCTATTCCATTTCCCTTTTCCCCAGGCTTCTTCTAGAAATCTTATAGGAGACTCCAACTAACATTTAGATAGCACTACTAAGCTACCTCCTTATCTGTGCCATTGGTGGTTTCAACAAATCAACAATGAGTAATCTCCTCCTCATAGAAGTTTATTTGCTTGCCACCAGATTGCATTCTATTTTGAGTGGCCTATAGCCTATAGCACTCTACATATTCATAAAATACATAAGGATCATTGCCCACAAGTTTTGAATGTTGTGATGACTCCTAGTCATCCTTGTGCCACAAGACATGCATAGGAGAGTACGAAACCATTTAAAAGGTACATTCCATAAATAATAAATATATTAAATGTTCTTCCTCTTACATGTATTCATCATAAACATCTTGTTTGGGCAGTGAAATGTCTTGATCTTCTTCGAGATGTGTTTTTATCCATGTAATTGTTTGATGGATTTCAAATCTGCTTCCAAGAGGATTCAGTGGCCTAAAAATAAATACCGTACCTACGTTAGTAACATGTTAATATTCCTAAGGGACAAGCTATGGACGGAGTCTTTAGATTGAGACTAGTGTCTACAAGTAAATGGTCAACTATACAACAGTAGTCAATTCAACTAGACCTATAGAACTAGTGATGCCATCGGGTACCCGGAAACCAGTTCCGAAACGGTTCTATGTTGAATAGGTCCGACTTTTCAAAACCGGTTCCATTTTTTTTAAGATCTGCCTGTACAATGGTGAATTACCGAAATGAGAAAGAGATATCAGGTGCGCGATAATACCCAACTTACCTGTTGAATGTGGCTGCCGACACAGATGAGTATGACACAAGAAGTGTTATCTGTGTATCTGTGTCAATTGACATAGTCAGCACACATTCGGCAGGTATGTAAAATAAATAAAGTATCTTGGAATAATTTCATATAATTACTTCTCTGTACACAATTGGAAGACTTGAATCAAATAGGTAGGCCTAAAGCTAGTGTTGGCAATTTTCAGAAAATTTTGATTTGTTGAAAATTTCATGAAAATTAAAAAAAAAAAAACATTTAGTGTAGGCCTAATTAGCATATATAACTTGATGTTTGTACTTTATCAAATTGGTTTTATATTAAACTTAAACTTACTAGTAATGTATCTGTATTGAAAAGCAACTCAAAACACTTGTTGATTAGGGTATCGTTACTAAAATAGACTACTTATTGTAATTAGGCCCGCTATTTCAATGCTGTGTTAGCTATTTAAGTTATTTGTCGAGTAGCTTGTTTTCACCATTGGCAACCTCCCTTCAGTATCTTCTTTGAAATCAATTTAATCAACCAAATTGCTTACAACAAATTGCTTTGTTATCTACAACAGATTTTATTGTTATTTGTTGATTGTAATACTGGCCCTTCATATAGAAGGTATTCAAAGACATTTTGTTTGAATATATAACTTTAATTTTCTGGCAGGCAACAAGATGCATTTTTGCATTGAATGGACATTTAAATGGGTATTCAGTATCACAATTCCACATGCTTTTCTTTGGTATCTAATACTGTCAGATGATGTAGGCCTAAGATGACCAACCTAAATCATATTCATATTAGCAATAAAAATTATTTGAAAATTTTCTGATAAAGTCTCTTGAAAATTTTCTGAAAAATTTTCATTTCACTGAAAATTTTCAATTTGCCAACACTACCTACAGCACGAGTCATTGTTCAAATAATGTTTTCCAAGTAGCCTCTAGGTACATTTTTTACCTGCTAAATGTAACTTGTTAGACCTAATGACTAGGGCTAGCCTATAGATTTAACAAAAATAGGTCTTAAAAACCGGTTCCGAAGTGGAGGAACCGGTTTGAACTTCTTGGACCCAATGTCATCACTACCATGTTTAAACCATGTAGGCTACTTATAGCCTATGCTTTTTTGTTTGTTCATAATTTATTTTTATCTAGTTGAACAGTAACCTTGATTTGGTGAAGGCCATCATTAAAAGTTGTATGCCTACTAAAAATATACAAGTTTCACTTACTGTCTTAAAGGATCTGTAGTTTGGCTCCTTCCAGTTGGTAATTTCAAATAAAGTAATAGTTTCTCAGCAATGGAAAGCTGATTTACTTCGTCTAATATTTTCGAAACTGTTTGCTTCGATTCAGAACTGAAAATAAACATGTAGGTAGCTTTAGCACTGTATTTTGGCTATGCTATGGAGAGGTCTGGCTTAGCCTAGGCCTAGTGCAAAGCTATGCACCATCGGCTAGGTCTAGGGCTAGGCCTAGACCCACTCAAGTAGGAGTTGGCTAGGGTTGCCAACTATTGAATATGAAAATACGGGAATTTTAAAATTGATTTGAAATGTAGAGGGAAAGAGGACGGCGATGTCCCAGTTGCCGAAGGCCAAATCGCCGCTATCGACGTTAGGTCCCAGAAAATGAGTTTAGGGATTTGATATTAACTTTGCAGGTGTAATTTTCTCATTCAGTTAATGTTTAATTTGGGAGGGTAAATTGAATTAATATGTACCTTCTACATTTTGTCAAGCTATTTTGCATCACGTAAAATCTTTATATCCCGTTTTAAATAAGTATAAAATTTTTGACACGAAAGAGAATAAATACCAACAACTTGTAACTAACTGGTTGCTCTGTTTCTATTGTCTTACCAATTATGTACCATCATGTATTGTAATTTGTAATGAAACAATTGTCTCAACATAAGACTTAAAGTTCAAAATGCTCAAATGCTGAAAACTGTCTACTGTTAGTAGGCGGAAGTTTACGAAATGTGTATTTTAAAACAAACTGAAAATACGGGAAAACTGATTCCCGGGTAGAGTTGATACGGGAAGCGGGAAATCACAGTGGAAAACGGGATTTCCCGGGAAATACGGGAGAGTTGGCAACCCTAGAGTTGGCCCTAGCCCTAGACTTACCAAGGCCTAGGCCTACCTACCTGGGCATAGCTTTTGGGATAGGTCTAGCCTAGAGTAGGTCCTAGGCCTAGACCTAATGATATTGAGGCTTAATTAACAGTTTATGCATCAAAATTTGGTGCTTAACTGGTAGGCTTAGGCCTAGGCTTACGCTAAACCTAAAAAAAAGTCAAGGTCTTAGATATAAGGATAGGCCTAGGCCTATAGGCTATCAGTGTTGGCTCAACAGGTTAGGCTTAAACTTGTTTAAAATACAAATGGAATAGGGAAGTTAGGCGTACGCCTATTGTTGAGAAAGGCATGACATTATTTATTTCTATTGTTATACGGGCCAAAACTGTCAATGTATAATCACCCTTATTGACATAAAAATACCAATAATACAGTACCTAGGCCTAGGGCCTAGTGCAGTTACAATAAAAACTAATTTTAGGCCTACCTTATGGCAGATTCGATAATTTGTTTAATCTTGTTTGTTTTGTTCCCAAGGCCATTGTTAAATACATTTTCCGAAAAGGAATTTGAAATCTCTCTGTCGCCGGTAAAATTTTCTTTCGATTGGTTAAAAATCTCCCCATTGTTGTCCAACAAATTCTGTGCTGCAGCTCTCCTGTCACTCAAACCTGTTAAGATGCTGCTTCTTCTTTCAGACACATATTGAGCACTCGCTTCCCCACTTTCCGCTGCACAATCCGTTTCGAACTTGATATTTAATGACTCACTGTCTTTTTGAGAAATGTTTCTGATAGTTTTTGGCCCCTCCATAATTCTAATTGGGATATCCTAAATAATTTAATTCCAAGTCCTAAACCAAACGAACCAACCATTTTGTCATAGGCCTTGCCTACCCGACCGATCCGATCAGCTGTCCGCAGAGGCTGCGCTGCGTCACTTCAATGTCTGTCAATAGAGCGCGTTAGTGTGCAGTTTTTAAACCTGAACATTGACAACCGCCCGACCGAGCGACAACGTTTCATACGACTTCACTCACCTCATTGCTAATAGATAGCGGCAGCGTCTAGATGCAGTGGCATATCCAGGGGGGATGGGGTTGAAACCCCCCCATGCCAATAAAAAATAAAAATACACGGAGAGAAGGAAGGAAAAGACGAGGGAGGAAGATACTAGCATTGTGATTATTTTTTGTTTAAAAACGTACTACCTATTCTTTCCCGGGGCCATACGGGGGAGGAAGTCGGAGGAATGGGACAGGTTGGGAAATATATTTAAAAAGGCTGATGGGTGGAAGGTGTCAGGCGGTTCCTCTTTTCACATTGTCCAATTCTGAAACGTGCTCAAAGGCGTTTAAAACGTCATATATGAAAAGAAATCGCCAAAGACAATAACGCCTCGGGCGGCTGGGGCTACCGCCCCAGACCCCTACCTGGTTGGTACGTTCGACCTCCCATAGTAGAATCGAACTATAAATGGAGGGGTCCGGAGAAAAAATCCCCACACAAGTCCACAAGTGTCTAGAAAATGACTTGAGTATTCAATGTTCATTCAAAAGGATTTTTGTGAGTGGTTGATGTTAGTAACAAACCAAAACCATTATGAAGTTTGGGGGGGGGGGGGGGCAGGTATTACGATCGTCCCATCGCCCCGCTCTTCCCTGAATCCGCTTATGTGTAGTGGTAGATAGGACCTCGTTAAACAAAAATATGCTCAATACAATAGTCTTGGTCGGCGTCCAACCATAGACTCGATGCTAGGAAGGCTACCAGCAATGAGAGGGTGGGTGTACATGGTTGGGAAGTGGCCCCTCCCAAACTACTTGACATGACTCGACGAAGAACAGCCTTGAGCCGAAACAACTAATATGCGCCCACCGGTACAGGCCCAAGATCCAACAATATATTACCTTTGTTGGATCATGGGACATATCGGATTCAAAATTATATTCTCTCGTATTGAAAATCCACGATAAAATAATATGTTTTGCCTCATCATAGGTAGTACAAAAGGGAGTATATATATAGATTTGGAGACGTGCATTATGCATAGAGTACAGGAAATAATGAGTAAGTAATAATGTAATAATTTACTGATCCCGAATCAACCTTATATACCAATGTGTGTTGCTCGTGCCGATCATAAATGGAGGAGTCCGGGGAAAAAATCACCACAAGTCCACAAGTGTCCAGAAAATGACTTTAGAGTAATTCAATATTCATTCAAAGGGATTTTTGTCGGTGGTTGATGTTAGTACTAAACTAAAACCATTATTAAGTAGGGGGGGGGGGGGGGGGGGGACAGGTATTGCGATCGTCCCATCGCCCCTCTTCCCTGAATCCGCTAATGTGTATATTGGTAGATGGGACCTCGTTCAACAAAAATATGCTCAACACAATAGTCGAGCGTTTTTAAGGCATTTTAATTTTTAATGTACAAATCATAAGGATTGGTTTACAATCAATAATACACATAAGAAACACACATATATATAAAATACAAAAACATTTTTAACGGTTAACCAATCCAACGTTTATTTTCTAAAATAAATATCAACGTTTAGACAAAGGTTTGGACTCGTCTTTTTGAAGATGTACAAAAGACATCTTGAAAAAGACGATCGAGTCTACACGTCGTCGATACGTTGATATTTATTTTTGAAAATAAACGTTGGATTGGTTAACCGTTAAAAATGTTTTCATATTACTATACATTTTGTAACTAACCAAATCTAAGAAATCATATATATATATTTAGTTCTCTTACTCTCGCGGATATATGTTATTTGTTTGGTTTTTGGGGTTTTTTCCCACGAGTAAATAGAAGTGTTCGACTCACCCAACACTGCCCGACGTTTCGGAGACGTATCAATCTCTATCTTCAGAGGCCCTCCCTCTCGCGAATCTGCGATGACACCGCGAGAGGGAGGGCCTCTGA
>OX246743.1:34057127-34327687 GCA_945910005.1 Isoperla grammatica
TGAATGTAATACTGTAATTGGGTAGGCCTACTGTCGTTTGTGTACTGCAAAAACCAGAAAACCTAAAAAAAAAAAAAATGGAACACTGAAGAGAATTTATTGAATTTTGGCGCTTGGAAAGTTGGGAGTAAGGTAGCTGTTGAAAGGTAGAACGGAATGATGATAACCTAACATTAGTTAGCAAACGACACTCAGACACTCATACCCCCACTTGTTGGATCGACCCCCCCGAGGGGGGGTGGGGTGGGGGGGAGGGGCGAGCCAAGGAAGATCCCCCCCCGTTCCTATGCCCCTGGCCCTTTCCACTTATCTGTGAGCCCCTTTCACTCGTCCCTTTGGAACTAATTTTAATTATTTGTACAAAACAGAATTGTATACACATTCCAGAAAACATTGGTGGATATATGCTAATATAACGCAACATGGCAATGTCAATTTAACTATTATAAACAACCATTCTAGTAAAATAAATAGGACAGTCAGATTAAAACTTGTACTATTTATTTATACCATAGCTTATTTGTGGTTATAATTAATCTATAATTATTAGGTAATCATTCAATAATATTATACTAAACACAGAAATTGAGTTTACGAAATACAATACAACACCAACATTAATAGGCACTACAATTATAATTATGTATTATTTTGTGTTTATTTTATGTTTTATTGTTTGTTTAAAAATAGTTAAAAAGGTTGTTAAACTGGCTTTCTATAAGTTGTCTATTGCATATTTATGGTAATAATATTAAAGACATACATCAGTAGTAGGCATACGGTACAAACGTAAATGTTGCTAATTTTGCGAAATGTGATATTTTTGTTTTCATTACCACTATAATTGGTGGGGGGAGTGGAGGGGAGGGGGCGGATAAAATAGAAGAGGATAATTAATTTCCTCTTAAATACATGTAATAACAATAATGATGAGCTAGGAAAATAGGGTAATGAATGAGCCTTGCTCTACTAAAAAGATGTTTTTTTCTCACACACCATTATTGAGCCAAGTGAAATTAACTCCTTCGAAAATAATGGTATTGTAAAATGCTCGGTCACTTCCTGTGAAATTGTCCGTTGAGTTGCCGCTCTTAGTTCGAGTCTTGGCCATGTGCACAGAGCGTGGGTGCGTGACTGGCGTAGCTCGAGGAGGTTATGTCACCCGCTGCCTGTGCACAATGATGTACATGTGGGGGGTGTAATAATAACAACCCCTGTTATAGGGTGCACAGAGCGTGGGTGCGTGACTGAGGAGGTTATGTCACCCACTGTCTGTGCACAATGATGTACATGTAGGGGGTGTAATAATAACAACCCCTGTTATAGGGTGCACAGAGCGTGGGTGCGTGACTGAGGAGGTTATGTCACCCGCTGTCTGTGCACAATGGTGTACATGTAGGGGGTGTAATAATAACAACCCCTGTTATAGGGTGCACAGAGCGTGGGTGCGTGACTGGCGTAGCTCGAGGAGGTTATGTCACCCGCTGTCTGTGCACAATGATGTTCATGTTGGGGGTGTAATAATAACAACCCCTGTTATAGGGTGCACAGAGCGTGGGTACGTGACTGAGAGGAGGTTATGTCACCCGCTGTATGTGCACAATGGTGTACATTCTGGGGGTGTAATAATAACAACCCCTGTTATAGGGTGCACAGAGCGTGGGTGCGTGACTAGGAGGTTATGTCACCCGCTGTCTGTGCACAATGATGTACATGTTGGGGGTGTAATAATAACAACCCCTGTTATAGGGTGCACAGAGCGTGGGTGCGTGACTGAGGAGGTTATGTCACCCGCTGTCTGTGCACAATGGTGTACATGTTGGGGGTGTAATAATAACAATCCCTGTTATAGGGTGCACAGAGCGCGGGTGCGTGACTGGGAGAATGTTATGTCACCCGCTGTCTGTGCACAATGATGTACATGTTGGGGGTGTAATAATAACAATCCCTGTTATAGGGTGCACAGAGCGTGGGTGCGTGACTGGGAGGAGGTATGTCACCCGCTGTCTGTACACAATGATGTAGATGTAGGGGGTGTAATAATAACAATCCCTGTTATAGGGTGCACAGAGCGTGGGTGCGTGACTGGGAGGAGGTTATGTCACCCGCTGTCTGTGCACAATGGTGTACATGTTGGGGGTGTTATAATAACAACCCCTGTTATAGGGTGTACAGAGCGTGGGTGCGTGACTGGGAGGTGGTTATGTCACCCGCTGTCTGTGCACAATGGTGTACATGTAGGGGGTGTACTAATAACGACCCCTGTTATAGGGTGCACAGAGCGTGGGTGCGTGACTGGGAGGTGGTTATGTCACCCGCTGTCTGTGCACAATGGTGTACATGTTGGGGGTGTAATAATAGCAATCCCTGTTAAAGGGTGCACATCAGTTTTATACCTGATGTTCCCCTCTTCAGGGCCCTGTTCCAGTATACATAAATTGCAACCTAAAACTTGTTGTAGGCTTTCGCGGCCCGAGTCAATATTAATAATTCTTGGCTGTCGGGTGTCGCCGCGTCCATCGTTTTTTAAAAACTGTAGTTTTTCCAAGAAAAAAATAAAAACTGCAGTTTTAAATAAACGATGGTCGCGGCGACACCCGACAGCCAAGAATTATTAAAATTGTAACCTGTTGCAACTTGCGCCCGGGTTACGGAATAGGGAGCGCAACTTTACAAGCTGCTACAGCCGCCTAAAACTGTTCTGGAATGAGGGCTCTGAGCGGTGTCCAACTAGATATATTAGGGTGTTTTGGAGAGTTGGGAAGGAACGTCCGAGGGCTGTTATTAAGACTCAGTCCCAGCATTTGCCTTTACGACTGAGGAAAACCTCGGAAAAAACTTCAGTCAGGACTGCCGCGAACCGGCGACCTCCCGAATTAGAGTATCGCGTCTTACCGCTGCATGAGCCAGTGTTGTGGGTGTGATTGACTGTCGGGTGTTGGTTTTACACCATTAATGCTGCGTTTCATAGATTATTAACAACTTAGATGTGGCGATGCTTCTTGATGATATAGATGAAGATAGAGGACAGTACAAACACCCATGTCTTTTGCGGGATTCGAACCCTCGTGACCCGTCTCGGCACGGGGTGACTCTGCTAGTCGTAAGAGACCGTGTCTCTTTCCTCCCACTGTCCCACTGAAGATTTCTCCTCCCACTTGGCCCTGCCCTCCCTTGCTGGATTCCCCTTATGACGACCCCCGCGATGTGTAATGGATCTGATTCGGACATGTGGCGTTTTTTCATCTTCATCTTCATATTTCACCCGCACTCATCGTCTAGATTAGCCAAATTGCAAAAATATGGGACGTATAACCAAATATCATCTTCATCGTCATTATATCATCATCATGATCGGACCCACGTCCGTAGGCCTGCGCTCCAACTACATGAGCCATTTAGAACAACTTAGAATCTGTGACTAACAATCTGTGATGTAGGTTAGGGTGGTTTACCGATAAAATGTAAGCAAAATTGCTTCAACGAAGATGGAGCCATTTGATCGCACATTATTATTAAACATATTTGACTGTGGTAGTTTACACTTAAATACATTAAATTGATTCGAATTTCTCACAAGAATCGTGTATGGGGCCATATGCACAGACAACACAACTGCCAAGTTAAGTGCATGATTTTTTGCTATGGATTTGTTTCATTACATAACATGCTATGTTCCATAAGAAGAACAAACTCCATAGCAACAAGAAACACATACTTTATTTGACTATGCATCTCTGTAGATCACAACACAAGTAACAAGTAACAAATCTTTAGTTGTTCAGTCAATGCAATCGTGTCTGTGTTTTGAAGTTTGAACATTCAAATTTCAAAATCACTAATTCTAAGTTGTAACTATATATTTATTTATTATTTATTTTCATTTTATTTATTACATTACATTATTTGTTATAATCAATTCATTACGTTACATTACATTTTACATAGGCCCCTACTACATTTGCATAATTTTAATTTCTTATAATCTTTTTTTTCTATTAATTTTTATTCTAATATAATCTATATAGAGCATGCAGATTAGTGTAGGAGTTGTCATGTTTCTCGATTATGAATACTAGGTATTTTATTAGGTGTCCCGGGGCTACATAATCAAATGCCAGGGACGAAAACGTCTTCTAATATACTTGTTTCCATTTGTGAGGCACATTATTCTGTGCATTAATTAATAATTATCCTTTAATGTCACTATAAACCTTTTCGTAGTCTCCTGAAAAAATAAAAGTTTCCACGAAATTTTCCTCAATTTTCTTCTATTCGTTATAGATTAGTAAGGTGAACGTACATGTACAAATCTTCGAGTATATAATCCCTCAAAGATACAAAGGGCAACCAGGTTTCCAAATGAGTAGTGAAAAGGTGTAGGCATGACGTTTGCGTCGTCGGAACAAAGCCGGTGCTAGAATCGCTGCTATTCGACACCATTAAATGTTTGTAAAACAACTATTTGATTTGAGTATATTCATTTTCTAACGTTTCTAACGTGTATCTTCAAACGGTTGTTTGCTTTTTGTTGTATGCCAACTATACATCCCGTCAAGTATTTATCTTCACACGTTTTTTGCTAACGCTAATTAAAATAATACACACGCCATGTAAATTGCGTTAACGTATGATCTTAAAAGGCTTAACTGTATAATATACCAGCTTTTGTCTTCACACATTTGTTTTGGAACCAATAGATAGGTAATCTAACCATCTGTTCTTGTGTTTATCTTCACACCTGTTTGTTTGGTGACCACAAAGAATAAATGTCTACAAAATCGATTTTTGGTCACATATTCGGGTATTTAGCTTTTCATATGTTCGTTTTAAACCATATTTTTGCATGTATCGTTATGATTTGGTTTTTGAACCAAATATTGGGGTATTCAACTTCATAAATTACTTTCTGAACCACCAATTCGAGTATTTGTGTTTATTTGTTTGTTTTTAGCCACCTGTTAGGGTATTTATCTTTATAAGTTTGGTATTAAACCACCCATTGGGGTATTTATCCAGATAAGTTTATTTTTAATTCGGCTATTTATACGTTTAGTTTTGAATTAATTCTAAGGTATTTATCCTGATAAGTTTGGTATTGTTAAACATACATTTGTTAATAATCTGTTTGAATGTATATATCTTGAAAACATTGCTAAGTTCGGCAATGCCGCTCGCGTGCGCACCGGGCCTAATTGTATGCGAACTGTTTGGCATGGGCGCCATTTTATTTCTAAAGCGTAACTCGGAGAGAGTTCTTGTTTGTAGGTCACCATCTCTGTCTAGTGACCATTACACGCCAGCGTCGTGTAACATAGCCTTACGGTCCACGGGGGCTAAGTAAGGTGGGGCTCTCGACACAAGGGACCCGGGTTCGAGTCCCGCTATTGCTCACCATCTCTGTCTAGTGACCATTACACGCCAGCGTCGTGTAACAGAGCCTGTACGGTCCACGGGGGCTAAGTAAGGTGGGGCTCTCGACACGAGGGACCCGGGTTCGAGTCCCGCTATTGCTCACCATCTCTGTCTAGTGACCATTACACGCCAGCGTCGTGTAACATAGCCTTACGGTCCACGGGGGCTAAGTTAGGTGCGGCTCTCGACACGAGGGACCCGGGTTCGAGTCCCGCTATTGCTCACCATCTCTGTCTAGTGACCATTACACGCCAGCGTCGTGTAACAGAGCCTTACGGTCCACGGGGGCTAAGTTAGGTGGGGCTCTCGACACAAGGGACCCGGGTTCGAGTCCCGCTATTGCTCACCATCTCTGTCTAGTGACCATTACACGCCAGCGTCGTGTAACAGAGCCTTACGGTCCACGGGGGCTAAGTAAGGTGCGGCTCTAGACACAAGGGACCCGGGTTCGAGTCCCGCTATTGCTCACCATCTCTGTCTAGTGACCATTACACGCCAGCTTCGTGTAACATAGCCTTACGGTCCACGGGGGCTAAGTAAGGTGGGGCTCTCGACACAAGGGACCCGGGTTCGAGTCCCGCTATTGCTCACCATCTCTGTCTAGTGACCATTACACGCCAGCGTCGTGTAACATAGCCTTACGGTCCACGGGGGCTAAGTACGGTGGGGCTCTCGACACAAGGGACCCGGGTTCGAGTCCCGCTATTGCTCACCATCTCTGTCTAGTGACCATTACACGCCAGCTTCGTGTAACATAGCCTTACGGTCCACGGGGGCTAAGTACGGTGGGGCTCTCGACACAAGGGACCCGGGTTCGAGTCCCGCTATTGCTCACCACCTCTGTCTAGTGACCATTACACGCCAGCGTCGTGTAGCAGAGCCTTACGGTCCACGGGGGCTAAGTACGGTGGGGCTCTCGACACAAGGGACCCGGGTTCGAGTCCCGCTATTGCTCACCATCTCTGTCTAGTGACCATTACACGCCAGCGTCGTGTAGCATAGCCTTACGGTCCACGGGGGCTAAGTAAGGTGGGGCTCTCGACACAAGGGACCCGGGTTCGAGTACCGCTATTGCTCACCATCTCTGTCTAGTGACCATTACACGCCAGCGTCGTGTAACAGAGCCTGTACGGTCCACGGGGGCTAAGTAAGGTGGGGCTCTCGACACGAGGGACCCGGGTTCGAGTCCCGATCATCCTCAACTATCATCTTATATTCGTCGTATAGAAGAAACTGCTTGAAAGGGATGTGAAACAGGAAATAACTGTGGGAATGTAAACCGTAAACGAACCTATACTATAGACGCCGTAAGAAGCAAGGTGTCCCCTAAAATGCTGAGAAGAGACAGTCGCTCCACACGGTCTATTTAAACGGTATTCACTGCGAGATTTCCCGATACCTGCATTGTTATTGTCCACTGCATTGACTGCACCAACCGTGAATGGAATGCGACCCCACCACGTCTGACAACAGGCGAGCGATATTATCACTACAATACTTTAGGCAAGAGAACGAGATGCAACTAGATTTAAGTTGGTAGTTGTCACACGCGTCTCTACCCTATTACATAATCCGTGACGAAAACACCTTGCAAGTTAATTTGACGGGACTATAGCAAGTGTTGTGGACTCAAAACCCATCTCCTTCTACTTGTTTCAAATTTCAGTTTAATCATGGTCAAAATAAGTAATACTGCCTTTAATTCAATACTCGTCCCTACTGTGTTTACTTGGGAGGAATATAAAGGTTTTATATCAAAAATACCCATTCGATTGGGAGCAGACCAAATGTCTGATACGCCAACTGATCGACACCCCATTTGATAGAAATTCTAAATGTCCGACATCCTAAAATGTCCGCCACCTCACATGACCAAAGTTCGGACATTTAGGCTGTCGATCAACTGGGACGGCGTAAAGCAGTGAGAATCAATGCAATCTGTTTTGTTGTCTGGTGAAATGATACATGATCCAACCGGCTGGAATTCATAGTCGGCCCCTACACCTAAGGGCGCCCATTGTTACCAAGGTAACAGTTGTTTCCATGTTATTTCCCATAAACAAAACAAATCCATAGCAACAATGGGTGCCCCTAGGTGTAGGGGCCTACTATGAATTACTACAGAGATATTGTTGGATCATGGTAATGATACTGGATACATGTCTTGAAATTGTGATATTCGACAATCATTTCATGTTACTGGGTGGGTGGTCAATAAAATTGCACATATATTTTTATTCGTTTGCCACATCGCTCTGCTGAGCCCGTCGTGCAGTCGGTCGGTAGTCGACAGTGAACGGGGGAGGCTGGGGCGGATTTGAGGTCACGGTTGGCCTGGTTAAGCGGCGACTTTTGGTAATTCACTCTCACTTGAGCACCGGTCGGATTGGAGTCACTTTTCTCGCGCCAAGGTCAGCCAGTTAATAAATTCTTGTTCAAATACCACGAGACTTGTCCAGTCAGCCGTTGTCGTGGCAACCGCCATAACGCGTTCACAGACCAGTCATTGATTGTCGTCATATATTTATTATATATTTAATATATGTATGTTTTTTATTTTATTTATTTCTTTATTTCTTTATTTCTTTATTTATTTATTCCATTCATTCATTCATTCATTCATTCATTCATTCATTCATTTATGTATTTATTTATTTATGTCTATCTTATTCTTATAAAGCTGACTTAAAAATGTAAAACAGCAGCATCATTATTAAGAAGTCATTATTGTTATAAATAAATCTATTCTTAATACTTAATAGGGAACCCGCAACTGACGTCGCATCCGGACTACAACAATGGAACAAATGAATTGAACTGAATGACAAACAATCAGATCTGTCAAAATAATAAAATTGCAACCTTACAAATAAAAACAAGTGTAGCAATAGTAACTGCTATCGCCATTTAAAACTTATTGTTATTTATATAATGATTAATAATTAGAATTGTTAATTATCTGTTATTCCCGTTATACCGACCATTAGGTGTAATTCTTATGTTGGATTTAAAAGAAAAACAATGATTTTTAGAACAACCATTAACCGGTTCACTCTTTAGGTGTTACCTAAGTCAATTCAGGCTTGTAATGATTCCCGTTACCAAGTAGACCTAATTATTATATGGTTCTGCAATCGTTTGAGGAAGTCCGACCATTAGTAAATCCAAGAATAAGTAGTAAGAATATCCAAGAATAAGGTGTGGACATAGTAAACCATAATAGATAGACAAACCGGTAGCAATATTTCATAATTAAAATTCGGTAGCCATGACAAAACAATAAACATACGTGTTGGCTGTAGCTGTTATTTCAATTTGCCTTCAAAGTAGAAAACATTACATCTTTACAACTATTTTCCAACCAATTTTCCAACCAATGTTCGAAAAAAAATTTCCAACCATGTCTTCATTTCCATGGCATTTTGCATACTCAGAAAAATAAAAACTGGCGCTGACTCTGCGTGCTGGCGGTCGTTGTTGTTGAGTTTAGCGTAGGACATACGTAGGACATAGGACATATATACGTTTGTCAGTAATATAGCCAATTACGTGCTAGTATTTGATTCACTAAGTTTAACTTCTCGTGAATCCAGCATCACCGTATTATTGTTATAATTTAAACAGTTACGGGTTTTAAACCTTCCTACTTGTTTTCGTGTGTGTGGGCCGGGCGGGCAGCTGTGTTTTAATTGTAATACGAAGATCCGTTGTTTCATGTTATTGAATCTAAAAGCAGTCGTAAATGCAACGGACTAAGACTATTTCCGGCTATGTTCAATTATCTCGTATGGGTGGGCAGGGCCGGCCGTTGCCATATGTGAGTTCAACAATCTTTCGGAGGTACGTGCGTACGTCGTCCACTCATTCATCGACCATCGTATACGAGTCAGCCTACGACGGTGCTGGGAATCAGTCGTCACAAAACGAGCATGAATTGATAGATTTTAAAACAGAAAATGTAAAAATAGAATAGGGCATTAGCAAAGATTGTAATCTTTGGCACTAGCAACACCAAAAGACAAAAATGAAACAAACGAATTGAATCGATGGACAAACAACAAGCTGTCACAAAATAACTTTTTCTGATTTTGGAAAACAAAACAAAAAACAAACAAATATACATACAAAACTTTCACTTAGTCGTTGTCCATCATTAAAAGTTTGAAATGCCGAGCAGTTATTATTGTTACACTTCTTTTTATTTGTATGGTTGCAATTTTATTATTTTGACAGCTGATTGTTTGTCCATCAGTTCAATTCATTTGTTCCATTGTTGTAGTCCTGATGTGACGTCAGTTGCGGGTTCCCTATAAGAGGGTTGTGACGACACAGGTCGGACAAACAATCGGTTGCTACTTGCTATGTAGTTTCATTGTTGTGTATTTCTTTGATTGGCGCATATTCAATGTTTGTACGAATCAAAATACTGTGGAGTGACTATTTTAGTATTCGGAACTAACGCTATCGGTGAATAACACTGAAATTTAGGTTATTAATAACGAAAAACACTGAAAATCAGACTATTTTTATGTTACAAAGCCATATTTGATTTAATTTGGCTCGTGAAGACTTACGATAGTATTTAAGTGTAAGTGGTTCAATACAATAATGGAAGTAGCTCGACTGTCTCTTCAAATTCGCCCTGAATAAGAGCATAATCAATTCACAGGTAAGGCATTCGTTGGTGCAAAGGTACGCACGGAAAAATACAGGAAATATGGATATACCCGTCGAAATACAGCTTTTACTAAATAAACCCTAAATTTGTTGATTTAAAAACCAACTCTGCTGTCAATTGAAACCGTTTTTACTTGGCTCTATCTATTATCTTGACTGAACACGGGCCTCAGAGTTGATGGCAACACAGCACGGCGTACGTCAACACGTCAACACGTCTCTTGGACGTGCGGGCCCAAACCGCACCATCGCGGGTTCTATTGTGTATTCGTGAGGAGGTGTACACTGTACATACTGTACACTGTACATACTGTACACTGCACACACATTTAGATACGTTCAGTAAAAAAAGTGAAAATGTGAGGATTACCTATTTCTATAGGTAGAAACAACCATATTAGCTATAATAAGCTTAGGCCTACTTAAACATAACTGCCATTAGCAAGAAAATACAGGAAATAACAAACAACTAATTTGTCTTTGTGGCAAAGCTGTAGATCAGTATAATACAAGCTTCAATAACCAATTTTCTCATTCCAACCCCCCCCCCCCCCCTCCCGTTAAAGTCCTAAAACAAAACTTCCACTAAGAATTATATACGTTGTGGGCGGTAAGACGAGTGGTAAGTGCTTCAAGCTAAACACGTCTAAACACGTTTAGAGATATTATTAAAACACTTAAGCTTTCGTGGCCCGAGTTATTAAAATTAAATACAAGACGGGTTATTCCGCCACGTCGTTGACACTTACTTGTTCAGAGATAACGTGAGCATGGATGGCATGAATTCACAGCGTCAAAAACTGTCGACGTTTTGTTCTAGACTTGGCTCCCTGTTTTTAGGGAAGGAAGTTTGTTTTCCAGCCCCCCACCTCCTTTAAAACAGAACTGTCTACTGGCAACCGCATAGGTTCGACATTTAGTTGGCAAGACGCCAGTTTGGATGAATGTCGATGTGAAATGTTCATTTTCTGTTACTAATTCACATTTGATGCTTCGTAATGGTTACCGGGTTTTGTACATTCGTCTAATTTCGCGCACATTGACTATCAAGTTACACGAAACAAATACACGGGCCATGCGTACAAACGCTTTCCTCGCGCGGTTATTTCAACTAATTACGCCTGCAAACTTTCCTGCGTTTTTATAATACGCTAGACTTGATTGCGCTAAGTTCAAAGTTACGAACTAAAGTCTGGTCCACACAGATTTTGAAGACACACGATTTAGGGTTTAACACGTAGTCGTAAAGTTGGATCATAGGAAACGCGTACTGGCGTTCACACAAAGTTTTAGTTTTAAGACGTTGTTTTCATTGTTGTTTTTAAAACAACGTCTTAAAACATTACACGTACATTATGTCTTAAAAATCTGTGAAGACCAGCCTTAAGTTAGACGAAATACATTAATTATCTCTCATAGTATTTCGAGCACTAATAAATGTTTATAATAACAACACTAATTAAACACCTTACTACAAACATTGTAATTCATATTGTTTATATCGTTAAAATCTGCCATAAAAATAATTGATTGCTTCATGTTTAGTCAAGAAATTAATGTGAATTTCCGGACGAATATATTATAATAATAGTTATCGAAAACAACGATTTTCCGCATCGACAAGCTGACAATAGATAACGTATAGTTAAAATCATATTAGCTCTATATTCTATATACCATTATAATGAAGATTGAAGAGTCTAGGCTATACGTCTAAACATTCCCCATTGAAAACAATTGAAGTTAATAAACTTGCATGCACTGAATAGGGAATATACTTATCCAATATAAGTTGTCTATCCTAGTATACAGTTATCGAATAAATTAATTAATAAAATGCATTACCTATTTATGAATATGACATACCAGTACTCATTTAATACAATAACTAATTTAAATACGATTTTTGCGAGGTTAGATGAGAACTTGATAACATTATGTTATGTGTTTGTAAGCTCTCTGACTACCGTCATCTTTGTAAGCTTTGACGTGGATTATCTTCGTAAGCTCTTTGGCGTGCGAGTGTGCGAACTGCGAACACACTTCATGATGCGTGTGCTCAGTTATATCTTCAAGCTCTCTGATGTTACTGCCTCCGTATAAGCTGTTTGACGTAGGCCCACCAGTGAAAGGGTGAGAACACTGAATGGCCGTGTGAGCTGTGGTGGAGTGTCTCTCTGATGCTACTATACCTTCGTAAGCTCTCTGACACGTACCACCTTCGTAAGTTCTCTGATATTACCACCTTCGTAAGTTCTCTGATATTACCACTTTCGTAAGCTCTCTGATGTTACCACCTTTGTAAGTTCTCTGACCATCTTCGTAAGTTCTCTGATATTACCACCTTCGCAAGCTCTCTGATGTTACAACCTACGTAAGCTCTCTGACGCATACCACCTTCATAAGTTCTCTGATATTACCACTTTCGTAAGCTCTCTGATGTTACCACCTTTGTAAGTTCTCTGACCATCTTCGTAAGATCTCTGATGTTCTCTGACCATCTTCGTAAGCTCTCTGATGTCACCACCTTTGTAAGCACTTTGTCGTGCGAGTGCGAAGGTGCGATCACTGCTGACTCACGCCTGATGTCTACGTGAACAGTATACAACTATTCCTCGTCGTGTTTCCTACATCCGCCTCGCTTGTTCGCTTGTTTGTCTGGTGATGTGGTGACGATAACGGAGAGTCCTTCTGTCTCCCCGCGCCTGGACGGGGGCAGGAAGCGCTCATCCGTTGCAACAGGTGATTGTGAATCACACCCTCTCACCGCCTATAAATAGACGATTTATTTATGGCGATGAAGCCAACGGTTTAGCCGTGGTCGCTTAGCCGGTTCCCATACGAACACCGAAGTCAAGCAACCTCGGGCTAGGTCAGGAGGTGGATGGGTGACCATTCGCCTCTGAAGTTACCGTTGGTTAGAGCAGATTGGAGGGTTCGAAAGCTTGTGTAACAGCTTCGTTCTTCTCGTCAATTGCTCGGCAGTCCAGGTTAGTGGAGGAATCTATATGACTGGTCAAAGTTACACCGTTCTTTCGGATGGGACGTAAAGCCGATGGTCGTCTTGGTACTTTTCGACAGGAGTAGGCTACATGCCGGTACCAGGCTTCCCCTCCTCCCTTCCTCATTATCATTCATCAATCATCCCTCATCAGGCTAAAGAGGGCATTGTGCCCTACACTGGCCTTAACTACAATAAAATAAATAAAAATATGGCGATGATTAGGTCTTTGGTATCAAAATGATGAGTGAGTAAGTGAGTGATTATTAACATTTTACGACGTAATCGACAGCTAGGTCATTTGACTTCGGGCTAATCATATCCATCACACTCACACATCGACGGGGTCGTCATAGGGGAGTCAAGTTAGGGGTTGGTGGGTTGGCGGAATGTGAAGAGGTCTATACGTACGAAAAAGTTGAAATGAGCGAGACCATGATTAATGAGACAAGGGATGATTATAGACATGCAGGAGAGCCCTCTCTGCGGGCACCGGTTACCACGAGGAGGGACCCACCTCAACCGGAGTGATGCAGTAAATAACTTAGCCCACGCATGATGGATCATGCCAACAAGTACGATTTAGTTCAAGAAGCCAAATTATTGTTCATTGAAAAAAAAAACTCAACATTAGGGCATTCACCCCAAACTGTGGCACCATACCTGGACCTGCATGAGGACTGAATAAACATAGCCTTAAATAAATAGTAAGAAGAGACTCCAGTACCGCAGTGACAAAAAATCACACAGTGAACGAATCTAACTAAAAGCATAGCTAGAATAGAATAGAATAGAATATGAACTTTATTTTCTTTCTTGTACAGTAAATGAAATACAGCTGTAAAACAAAGTGAAAACAGTAATGAAATATAGTAAGTACATAACATTTTAGAGTATATACAGTACATTTAAAAAAATATATATATTTATAATATATATATGATAAGAATTAGTTCGAGCACGTGTAATCAAGTTGGCAGTGGGGTAGCCAGGATTATGTTTTGTTGGGGGGCTTTAGAATCATCACCAAAAATGGGAGGGGGAGGGGGGGGGGACAACAGCGTAAAAGCCAACAAAATGGTGTTATGTGGTGTTCACTGTTTTTAAATGAGTTGGTTGTAAGCTGAATGAAATAATTGCACTAGATTCTTGAAGAATGGGATTTGTTTTTATTGCACCAATTACCCTTACTGACATCGTCAGTAGGCCTACGTTAAATATCTTAGGTTTATGAATGCTATATTTAAAGCTGAGATTTCGTTTTATCCCCTGCATACCCCACTGGTGTTAGGATTCTGGATGTTGTCTGGATGTTGTGCACTGGATGTTGTGCACTGGATGTTGTCTGGATGTTGTGCACTGGATGTTGCCTGGATGTTGTGCACTGGAGAACGCACAAAGAAAGCAAGATATAATAAAATGTGCGTTTTGTAAACCTCGTTATTGGAAATGCAGCGCTGCACGATTTTCTCTTCGCTGAAAAGTGAAACTAGGATCTATAGACGTTTCCAGATACAAGTAAGAAATATCGGGAAAAAACTGTGTGGAAATAAGTTTGATTGATGAAAGTGGGTTATGTGCACCGAGATGGTCTGGACACGTGAGGGGGGGGGGGGGGCGAGAAAAATTGGACTGAACATGTTGGAATGAATTAATGAAATGTCCCAATAACTCATTCTCCATTTTATGGTTTCGATTTATTTTCAGTTTTTAATTTTTAATTTTCAATCTTTTCAATTATTTCAATTTTTGGTATTAGTGCATAGCATCTTTAACATTAAAAAATTGTTGTCTTACATTGATAAATTGTATATTACTATCTTTTCCTTCTATAATGTAATGTGCGATGTATTCATTTCTTCAACTTTATAAAATCAACACTAAATAATTAATTAATTAGAGCGTATTATATAAACATTAATAATTGTTTATAAACGTGACTTCCTGAATACTCGTACATATTTATTACTATAGTACATAATCATTCATAAATCGCGGTTTAATGAACTTTATACCCAGACTGACTTTATAGTGATTTTTATGGATAATTATTATGACGAGTAATCAGGAAGTCCCGTCTATATTTTGTATATATTTGAAAACATTAGGTTCTTGAAAATCTAATTTGGCCCCAAGTTCTTGATAACGTTGAACGTTCATTTATCATTACTTTATTATACTTTGTTCCCAGTTCTTATGAAATGTAGAGGGGGTTCGCAGAAAACAGCACAGCTCAAAAATACGAAACCCAACCTTTTCTAAAAACACCAACTAAAATAGATATCGTAAAAAAATAGCATAAACAAAAAAACTACATGGATGTGGAAACTTAATTCTAGGTTTTTTGCGGAGCGCAATTATTTTCTACCCTCCTCTCAGGAAGTGATTTATTAGGCACGAGAAATCTTGTCCGTTCCTTTGTGGCTGAGATTTATAGTGATGGGTAGCTGGCCTCGTTCACCGCAACTAACCTATGACGTGAGATGGCCGGAGAAGAATGCAACGCGAATCTCAAGCAGGCAGGCTGCACCCAGGATCAAACACTCTCCCCTCTTCGCTGTCACGATGAGAAGAAGATGGCCTCACTTTATCTTGAGGAGAGCCTGTGGTGCACTGTTAAACATAACAGCTGCGATATTCAAACTTCTGTAGTAGTATAAGTAATAAATGAAATAAAAATAAATAAATAAATTCACATTTAGAGTCTACCCACTCAGTAACTAAACTGATTTGCAGTGGGGGACTTTAATTTAAAGTGACTAAACCAACCCTGTAGGCTTCAAACACCATCGACGAGTGAGCGATAACCAATCAAAGATCGATATTTTAAATACGAAACATATGAATCAGTGATTGGACAGTGCGAACACCTGCGGACAAATGCCAGAATCAACAAGGCCGATTCAGAACAACTTTGAATTTATTGAGTGCTTCGTTGCTATAGGACGGCTCCAAAGTCACCGTTTACTTATTCCTACGCCAAGAAGTAATGGAATTGAATTCACATTAGAAGTTAAAAAACTTCTGCCTGAAGCGGGATTTCAAGCCGGTACCTTCTGCATTGGAAGCAGGGATGCTAACCACTGGACCAACGAGCCACCTAAAACTGGACCAACGAGCCACCTAAAAGTGTATATATATAGTGTTTATAATTTTTCGTAGGAATACCCGTTTTATAGGGTGCACACCAGCTTTGCCTGATGTGCCTCTCTTCAGGTGACTAACTAGGTTATTAGGGTGTTTGGATAGCTGGGGAGGAATGTCCGAGGGCTGATAGTAGGACTCAATCCCAGCATTTGCCTTTACAACTGAGGAAACCTCGGAAAATCCTTCAGTCAGGACTGCCGGTGGCCGGAATCGAACCGCTGACCTCCCGAATTAGAGTCTCGCGTCTTATTGATTAGCCACCTACATCGGTGCAGTATAAGTAGAGGTGGTAGTAGAAATATATTTCATCAATTGCTATTTTCTTTAATACATTACAATACAATACACACATATCAACTCGTCTTGCATTCGTATCTTATGGGCTCCTTCATCACCCAAATACACATATGTAAGATCTTGAACCTTGTATCACTAGGGAAGGCTAGTTCTTACATAGGTCTGGAACACGTGATAAAGGAACAAATGATACACACTATATAATGTTGTTGGAATAGAAAACATATATGTACATTGTACGCTACGGTTTTCATTGACAATTCTAAATTGAAATTAGTGTGAAACAAAACACAACAATGAGATGTTGCAAAAATTCCCGATTATTACATAATATTGTCTCAAGCATACACTTATGAAGTTATGAATATGGTTTTAACTGGAGCACGGATGTGTAAACGATAACTTTTGAGCCCACATGATGAAATACATTATTATGTATATATATTGTTTGACGTCCTCCAATGAAATCAATATAAAGTTATACATTCCGCCCTTGCCCCGGGTTAAACAATATTGTACATTGTTGGGAGTGTATTGTACACTGTTGAGAGTGTATTGTACACTGTTGAGAGTGTATTGTACACAGTGTATTGCAAGAGTGGATTGTACCCTGTTGAGTGTATTGTACACTGTTGAGTGTATTGTACACTGTTGAGTGTATTGTACACTGTTGAGTGTATTGTACACTGTTGAGAGTGTATTTTACACTGTTGAGAGAGTATTGTACACTGTTTAGTGTATTGTACACTGTTGAGTGTATTGTAAACTGTTGAGAGTGTACTGTACACCGTGTATTGTACACTGTTGAGAGAGACAAGGCACAACGAAAACTCATTTCTTTCGCTGAGGATGTTTGAGTAACATCTTAAACAAACAAAAACAACGCTGCGCAATTACTTTGTTGGCACAAGGCCGTAGAATAATCAACACTCGAAGGATGGATGCACAACTGGTGAAGTGAAACTCACATTACAATTATTTAAATGATACACATTAACCAAATGAGATGTAAAATGGAACAATCTGATGCGATGCTCACATTGCACCGTGGCCAGGCAAGGACACTGTAAGAGGTAATTAGTTTTTCTTGTAAATGATGAGTGACTCATTGATACCACGTGGTAGGACACGTGGTAGGACACGGGTTCTATTCCCGGCACTGTTCATCGTAACTGAAGGTTTTTACCTTGGTGTTCTTGTGTTAGGATTGAGGTATACGAACAGGAACAGCCAAGTCAATCAAGGGTAGGCGATTGATTGAGTAATGGGGCTTAACGTCTCATATTTGTGCATCAATGGCTAATCGAGACGATGAGCGGGTGATCATGAAGATGAGAAGATGATAATGAAGAATAAAGCCACATCCGAATCAGATCCATTGTACGTCGCGTGGGTCGGCATACGGGAGTCCAGCAAGGGTGGGCAGGGCCGATTGGGGGGAGAAATATTCATTGGAACAGTGAGAGGGAAGGGACAGTGTCTCTTTTTGTCGCTTCTTACGACTAGCAGAGTCACTCTGGTCCTATTCTACCCCGGGCCGAGACGGGTCTCCTTTCGTCGCCTCTTACGACTAGCAGAGTCACTCTGGGCCTATTCTACCCCCGGCCGAGACGGGTCAAGGGTAGCAGAGAACACGTATTCAACTCTTCTGCTCTCCTTTATAAGCTTCTTGCAAGCCAGCAAGACAACAATAAAATAAAATCAACAAAATAATGTCCTAGCAACGAAGCACTCAATAAATTCAAAGTGTTTCTGAATCGGCCTTGTTGATTCCGGCATTTGTCCGCAGGTGTTCGCACTGTCCAATCACTGATTCATATGTTTCGTATTTGAATTATCGATCTTTGATTGGTTATCGCTCACTCGTCGATGGTGTTCGAAGCCTACAGGGTTGGTTTAGTCATTTTAAATTAAAGTCCCCCACTGCAAATCAGTTTAGTTACTGAGTGGGTAGACTCTAAATGTGAATTTATTTTTATTATTTTGCTGATATATGAGGGAAAAAGTTGTAACCATAGAGACTTCCACAAGTACAAGTAATTAACGTCACTTGCAAGAAGCCTGATGACTCAAACTAACAGAATCGATATAGATGGCGCTGCTGAGCAACCTCCTTTCAGCGCCATTGATGTTTTAACAACAAAACAACAATGAACTATTGACAGCTAAACTCCTCCTCATATCAGTTTATCTTCTTGTCACCAGACATCTAGTCCACTTTGAGTGGCTATTCATAGGTTGCACGTACGTCACATCTGTGCGCGTGGCGGCCACATTTGTGATCAAACTTTCACGTTTCCATGGAAACACAATTGAAGCCTGTTGTGGTAGAACGCATAAATTCTTAGTTCTTTTAAATTCAGCCCATTTTTTTAATGAAATTGTTATTTGTGGTATTTTTTTTTTTTTTATTAATCATGTTTACTTTCTAAATTCTAAATTAGACTTATTTATTAAATTTGAATAGTATTTGCCAATGGTCTAGGATTGGTCCTCATCAATTGTGTCGCAATCATGGCCGCTGTGACGTCACGTGGGAACTATGAATATTATTATTATTTAAATTTTAGAACAATCTAAACAATAATACGGTGAGTTGAGTGGTTCGACTCAGACATATGCTATGTTCTGCCCGACCCCTGGTTTACTATTGTCAGCGAGTGTAGATATAGAAGCCTAGTAACCCTCACGTGATATAGTTATAGAACACGGCAATCATTTGGCTAACTTGACTTGTAACCGTCATTGGCTTGGAAATGTCTTACGTGTTTAATTTATTATACTCTGAACTGAAGGGAAATGAAAGTGAAAAGTTGACACCGGTCGTATCGTTTATAGTGGAGCAATAACGGCTGCAGCGTTACAGCATCGCCTATAACCTCCCAATAGAGGATATGTCTGCAGATGAGTGTAGTGGCCAACTAGTCACCATTTAGCTAGCACCATTTACACTAACAATTTTAAGAGGCCGAAATAGAGAGCTCCGCAGTGTAGGTGTACACACAGTCCAAGAAAGTGTGTACGTTACTTAGCTATTTTCCTAGACTTACCTAAGACATTCGGCACTGAAAATCATATTAAACTGATTCATAAAATGGAAAATGCAGGCATTCGCGGAGTTCCTCTGAAGTTATTTCATAGTTATGTTATCTGACAAACAGGAAACAATTTGTGAAAATTGGTAATACACTTAGTGATAGTAAAACCATAACTTGCGGAGTTCCACAAGGCACAGTACTAGGTCCGATTCTTTTTATTATTTACATTTACATTATACTCCAATATAAAGATAATAACTTATGCTGACGACACAGTCATTGTCGTGACTGGCTCGAACTGGGCAGTTACAAGAATGCTCGTCGCCGAGACCGCTTCTTGTAATATTCCTGCAATGTAATTAAGTAGGTACTTGACATTAAATTACTTAATTTTAAGATGATTGTGTTGGGGTATTAGATCTCAAGTAAAAGTTCGTTTCGTTATTTAATCGATTTGGCTCATAATTTACCCCATAAGGGCCCGAAACAATTCTTGCGGGGGGGCCTGGGCGATTTGCGTTACGCCACTGAACATCAGCCAATAGAATTGGTTAAAACATTACTGGTACGGTTACTGTTAATTTTCATTGTGGATTGGCTTTAAGACTAGTAAGGATAAGTTTTTCTGTCAACATTCTCAGTCTCGACTTTCATTTCAAAGTTTTGAAGAAAAATTATTATTTTTTCTGATTGTTTTATACGAGGGCGACTCAAAAAGTGCTCAAATTTTCCGGCCCTTCTGCCCACGCAACATTAGGTTTGTTCGATTTACCTACACCTTTTGTACTTTTTGCACTGCCCCCCATGCTCTACTACGGCGCACAGTGCAGGAAGTGCAAACGGTGTAGGTAAATCAAACTAATCTATTCTATTGCAACGCTTCAATGCCCGCCTGTCTGATTAAGGTGTCAGATTTCGTTCTTATGTAAATAACCACCATCATCTATTTACTATACCTCGACGCGATGCGAAATGTATTTACGATGAACGATCTACGAATGAACGACAATCATGCGCGGTTTGCGGTTTGCGGCTGCTGTGCCGGAGCTGTTGACCAGTCGTTGGTCGTTGGTCGTTGGTCGTTGTGACGTCACGTCTCGTCTCGGTTCAGGACTTCTTGTCGGCAAGAAGTGATTCACTGATTCACAGTAGGCGACGGTAATGGTGGAACGGGCTTTCCTCGGCAAAAACAGCTGGTTAGTAAGGTATTTGGCAAAAACTAGAATATATCCCCACCGCCTTCCATAGTCTCGGCCTAACGGATCATTGACAACTCCAATAATTTATTTTTACTTGGAAATGTTTTTATGTTTTGAAATATCGCGATGTAGAATAAAAATATCAATAAAAAAAAGAATTATGTACCGACATATATATATTATATTGATATCGATGGCCAAATAAAATATTAACATTGTTTATAAAGGAGACCGAATGGCAGAAAGAGTGCGCTATGTTCATTGTCGTCCCATATAGCTACCCCTAGGGGCGCCCGGTGTTGCTAAGGATTTGTTTCTATATGGAAAATAACAAGCATGAAATTTTTATACCTGGAAACAACGATTGCCTCTAGGGGTA
This sequence comes from Isoperla grammatica, assembly GCA_945910005.1. Taxonomy (NCBI): domain Eukaryota; kingdom Metazoa; phylum Arthropoda; class Insecta; order Plecoptera; family Perlodidae; genus Isoperla; species Isoperla grammatica. The sequence continues at coordinate 34,078,281 of OX246743.1, forward strand.
GAGGACAACTACTCTCCATAATACATTCTTTATAGTAATTGTTTTTTTATAGACATACGTCAGTTAGTTAAAACCAAATATTAATAACTGCAGTGTATTAAAAATGATCAGTTGAAGAATAAAAATACAAGGTGCAACCTATAGTACAATGGTTTAAGGAATGACACACACGCAAAACGAATAATGTATATGAAATATCGCGATATAGAAAAAAATATTGATATCGAAATAATTTTCTGTCGATATATCGATGGACAAGACAAGCGTTAATGCATATCAATAATCAATAATGTATGAGCCAGAACTGTTCCTATGCACTTAGTTTTGTTTGGTTTAGTTCATTGGACATTGAAATACATATTATATGTTTCGTGATAGATACAGTGACCTGTATTTGTCCCATGGTTTATATACATACAGTTACGGTAGTTATAGTAGTAATAATTACCAGTAAATAGTATTAATAGTAATACTAATTTTACAGAGATAAAAATGATAACAATGAAGAATATGATAATAATGGAATTTATAGTAATAATTATATCAGTATTAAAATTGAACCTTAAGTAAAAGATAAAATATACAATATATACTCAATAAATTCAAAATTGTTCTGAATCGGCCTTGTTGATTCTGGCATTCGTCCGCAGGTGTTCGCACTGTCCAATCACTGATTCATATGTTTCGTTTTGAAATATCGATCTATGATTGGTTATCGCTCACTCGTCGATGGTGTTCGAAGCCTGCAGGGTTGGTTTAGTCACTTTCAATTAATGTCCCCCACTGCAAATTAGTTTTGTTACTGAGTGGGTAGACTCTAAATGTGAATTTATTTATTTAACTTAATAAATAAAATAAAATAAATTCATATTTATAGTCTACCCACTCAGTAACGGAACTGATTTTCAGTGGGGGACTTTAAGTAAAAGATATAATAGATATATACAATATATACTAGTTAGCATTAGTTTGTGTTATGCTGGTTGAATAAATATATCATTGTCAATGGCCATTCTGCCTAGTGCATGTTTCGTCTCCGGCATGTTTCCTGTGTGCGTGCGTGCGTGCGGGCTCATAGCCTTGTCACCGCATCTTACGACAGAACCGCCCAAATAAGGCACGAGAGAAAACTACCAGCGTAGAATCTGCCGTGCCCAAACCCGTCAGGACTAAATCAGACTCGATTTCACAATAGTTAAAACAGAAAAAGAAAAAACATAATTTTCTTCGAGCTAGTGAAACTTTTTGTGTGTGTGTGTGGTTAGCTACCGACAGGTATGAAGAAGTGCCTGAGGTCTGACTGGGGTCATCTTCACTTCAGGTAGACGCCAATATGTTGTTGTTGTTGTTGTTGTTGTTGTTGTTGTTGTTGTTGTTGTTAGTTAAGAAATGACCCGATTCTCGTAAATTCGGATATCTAAAAAAACGTAAGTAGCAAACAATTTAACGAAATTTTCTTTTATCGCCTTAATTAGAAAAGTTACCAATGATCTTTTAAATGCATTAAATTGTTGTAAGTATGTTTACATGTTTTATTTTAAAACACAATACACCTAGAAGTAGACCACGCACAATTCATTCGGAAATGAAAAGATACACGAACAAAAGCGTAACCAACGTACGCATAATCTACAATAATAATTATGCTAATAATAATTTATTGTTAACGTAATGCTATGATAAAATAGTTATTAATAATGTAATCATAAAACATTTGTATACTAATGAATGTTAATAACCATTCAGGCGTTTTATTGTTGTCTTAGTTTTTATGCCTTAGGGCTTAGGCTGAGGATTTGATTTAAATGCCCACAAAAACACACACAGATTGTCTCTTCTTTTGAAGTGGCTGACGTAGCTCTTGTCCATCTTTGTCGCCATCAAAACAGAGGGCAACAAATAAAATAAGTACAACCAACTCTTTCCACGGTCCGTGACGAGTAGCGACGATATTTACATAATCGTTCTTGTGCCTCGCGTGTTGTAGGTTTCAGTCGGTGCTGGAGCGTAGATTGTGGGAGGGCCTTGTGTACTTGTCACTTGTGTTCTACTGTCTTGTGGACACATCCCTTCGATTCTCACGTCTTCATCAATCAATGCTCATATGCAATCTTCTCAACAGCAGCGGGACTTCAAACTTCTTCATTTATCAATTTTATTTCCCAATTCTTACAACGCCCAACACCTTTAACGCCCCCCCCCCCCCCCCCCCCTCCCTCCCCCCGCCGAATAACGCTGATGCCAATGATACATTTTGGATGGTTCTAATTTTTCATTACAATGACACGAAATATCAACGTATTTCAATTTGCTTTCAATGAAAATAGAAGAGCAATTATTGTTACCCGCTAAAGATGGATTTAAAAAATAATAACATTACTATAACACAAAAAAAAATACTATTACAAACTAAATAAATTTTGTTGGTGTCCCAAATGAAAAACCCCAGTGTCCCAAGTTGAAAACCACTGCACTACAAACTTCATAACATTCCAATCTATTCAGTCCAAGATCGTATCGGTCTTCCTCTTGGCTTCCTACACTCAAGATTATTCTCTCTGTCAGCTGCGATCATACAAATAAAAAACATTGTTTTTATTTTGTACCCACTCAGCTATACAAGAACTGATTTTCTATTGGGGACATATAAACCATTTAGTATGTGTTTCGTTGCTATGACGGCTCCAAAGCCACCTTCTCCATATAAACCACTACCAGTAGATCAAAGTGATAGATTTATGTCACAAACCCCAGCCCGAACCTCCTGCTTTGGAAGCAGGAATAAATTGCCTTCTAAATCAACGAATCGCAAAAACTATAGCCCTATAATCCTGTTTTGTACTTTCTGTAGTTACTCGAACTTATACAGCACCTTTTTAATAACATTATGGATTGATAGATGGTTATGAATGTGACTGGTGTATTGTTTGTGACTGAACAATAAAATATATAACATAGATTGTTTTTCTGATAGGAACTTACATTTCTAAAATTCTTAACATTTAATTAAAACCAACAAAAATACATTCTATCTAGTGGAACCAATTACAGAGCATCTCCAAAGAGCGGTCAGTGTTTTAGTCAAAATAAATTTTCTAGATGTAATATTTGAATTGAATGTATTTACATTCAACTAAATAAAGAAAGTGAACTAATGTATACACATATACACACACACCCTTGAAACCCAGAAGAATATATATCACAGTAAATAGAGCGCGTACTTGAATACTTGAATACTATACTACTATTACAGTGCAAGCTCCCTCGTCAATACCGCTTATTCGCCTTCTAATCTTACTCGGAACGCAGTTTACCGGCACGTCACGCTCACAGCATTCTCAAGATGGCGTCCGGCACCTAACAGCATAGACTCACAAGATACTTCAAATCGCTACACAACTCCAGACAAATGTCTTCTTTTCGCGTGTGCTCGTGTGTCTCAAACCCATTCTATAATGTAGCCGTGTTTTAAGTGAGTGCTCAACAATTATCTACATTGAAGATGTATTTATTATTGATCTTTGTGAGTTTTTCATCTGTGTTTCTCAGTTTATAATGACCCATATTTTAATTCACTTTCTCTTTCCAGATATGGCGATGAAAACAGCTGTGATATACCTAACGGTGAGTACTATACAGTGGCACTCGATGTCATTCATACGTAATTAAATCATAAACAATCGATGTTCCGTCTACGGGCATCATTACACATGTATGTACTTATAGTGGTGTTGTGTGTAGGCTGTGATGTGATGGGATTGCTAATAACTAGCGGGAAATATGTGATTTGATTAGTTGATATCGTTTAATATATAGTTTGATGAACTCATATTAGTATTAATATTTCATCCCAGAAGCGGTTTTGTAAAGATGCACAAAATGTTGCGCATGTTCCCAGCATTGAACTCGCTATATGAGCGGAACTGAAATCTTCTCCGTAACGCGCGCTTTTGCATAGTTGTTCTTTAGATTGAAAACATCTATATAATCATTATTATTAGTATGCAGTCACCTTGAATCCATTTGACTTATTGGTATTGCCTTGAGTTATTTTCTCGTTCAGTCGTACAGCTGTATCGGTGCGAACAGTGTAGAAAATGAGAGGAAATAAAAATAAGACTCAGGTTGGGGGTTGATGATTATATGTTAGGTTTAATATAGACTTTCTGACAAAGATAGTCGACCAATATTGTGGTGATCTATGAGTGATTCATTTAAATTATAGAATACATATATTGTAGTTTATTTCAGATCCCTTCAATACGCTAATTATATTCAATATTTTCAAAGAAAAGTTTTTACTTTAGATCCTAAAATGATTGAAGTTGATGAGTGATGAGTGATTCATTTAATTTATAGAATAGATATATTGTATTTTCTATCATATCCCTTCAATACGTTAATTTAGTAGTACTCAATATTTTCTAAGACAAGTTTTTACTTTAGGTCCAAAAGTAAAATCTTTAGGTAGCATTAAAGCATTACGCGAATTTACTGCATGGTTGAACTAATAGTGTTTTATCTGATGGCTTAATTTAAACGTAGTTTAGAATTTGATTCAGCAACGAAATCAAAGACTCTGACTTTGTAAAAATATTGTAGACCTTGTTCTTGGCTTCAGAAGTGAACCCAGTTTTATGTATGGCACAATACAAGATACCGCAGGCATCGGTTTGCTTGATAGGTTATTATTATTATAGGTTAGACTTAGACGCTGTGTATTTATATATTAACAAACTATTTATTGTTTGTAAATTTGATCTTGATATTCGTGACTTACACACAAAATAACACGTTTGCTGTTAGTAACATTGTCGACTGTCGTGTAGTCATGTGGAATGAGTCTCCATATAGGACTCTCCCTTCATCTGCTCATCATACATCTGTTATCTGTTAAATACATCTGTTCTTTTCATAAGCTCTCATCTCACCTGTATGTTCACACCGTACCCATAAAACACACATTGCTTGCTGTGACAGACCTCCCACGCAAAATATGTGTTTGTTTTTGTTTATTTGTATAAGATAGTAAACGATAACGTTCAGTGAATCAACTGTAGGACCGCCTGTCTAGTGACAGTTATTATTTTTTAGGGAAGTTAACGTCTTAATCTAAATCAGGGCATCAAGCAATTGACTTGTATTAATAGGCAATTTACTATGATAAATTAAAATAAATAAATTCACATTTAGAGTCTACCCACTCAGTAACAAGACTTATTTTCAGTGGGGGTCTTTACTTAAAAAAAGCGACTATAAACCAACCCTGTAGGCTCCAAACACCATCGACGAGTGAGCGATAACCAATCAAAGATCGATATGCTTTATTGTAGTCCTTAATAAAATAAATTCAAGTTAATATAACAGCTGTTAGACACATCATCAGCGTCAACATACTCGCTTGGGCCGGGTTACATCGATTATGTAACGCGAATAGGAAAAGGATAAATAATGGATGTTGAAATAGTCAGAAAAGGACAGAATGTGTAATGAACATCTGTTTCAAACTAATCCACGAATAGATGAGAAAAATAGCTCACAGGCTGCAACCATAACGTGTGCCCACCTGTTACTGTTAATGACGTCACCAATGCTCTGTCACGTGTGCAACCTTGACATCCTCATCCTCCATGTGTGACGTCAGAGCGGCCATCTTGTTTCAAGGCACTCTGCTGTGTTTAGTGGCGACCAACAAGTATAGCGATTAGGAAACCGTGTTTAGTTGTTGGTTGTGCAAACGTTGACCATTGTCCATTGTGGCTCAATGGAGTCACGTGTTTCCTGTGTCTTTCTAAGTTCTTTGCTGGTTGAAACTAGGTACCTACGCCAGATGGCACAAGTTAGGCAAGGGAATGGACCCCCCTCCCCAAACTCTTCTCTACACATGTTACTCAACTATAAACTTCAAACTCTGTAACCGTCATTAAGCAGTTACTTCGATTAATTCATTATTAATTGTCGAGATTATTTGTTGTAAAAAATTAAGCATACTTTTAATTTAAATCTTATCTTCATTCAATTTTATATTATTTGTATACCATGTATCGTTATTTCTATGTAGTGTGCCTTTAATTAAGCTTTAGTATAACTATTAATATATAGAACGGTATGTTACCTATTAGTTTTGTACTTATATATAAACCTGAACTGCCACGAACACTTGTTTCTTCGCTCAGGTATTTTCCATTGTATGAAAACAAATATAATTGTACATCAAACATGTAAAAAAAAAAAGGAAATAAAAAATAAAAATAATAATAATAATAATAATAATAATAATAAATGTAACAATGATACATAGGGGTATTGAGACAAGTCAGACAACTTATCTCTTGGTTTATGAAACATATTCAAAGTCGTCTAAAAATTTCATAAAAACGTTGTTTTTGTTTCATATAGAAAACATTGAAAGCGTTACAACATAGCGCCATGTGGCGATTTTGTAAGAAGTACAGTACAGACAGACTGTTGAACATGAGTCCGCGTGTTATGTTATGGTAATTAAGGTTGTTATTTTGTATTGTTGCTTTGGAATAAATTACAAAATGACAAGTCTAGTGTATAACATTAGAAATGTCTTAATATATATATATAGCCAGTTTCTGTCGAAACCATAGTTTGATGAGATAGGTTAACATTTGTCGATGTTTTGTAGTGTTCTTGAGATAAATATTAATTATTAAAACGACTATTTCCCACGTTTTTAATATTGGAACTATATTTACTATACCCGAGAAAAATAGTCATAACAATTCAAATACATACAAAAATTGATTGAACTTAAAATCTAGTTTTAGTTTAGGGTACCTCATCTACAAGAAACATTGGGTAGAGTGGTTAAATCAAATCAAGGCACATCTTCAAGTTTAAGTTGTTATCATATATTACTTATTGAATCTTTCAAATCCTCCATTTGGCTTAGAGGATATTACAATAATCTTGGCATATATTAGGTCTATTACTTTGACTTTAGCGCAGACATTTCATGTATAATACTTACAAATATAGCGTATGTCTGCTTATAGTTTAAAATGAGCAAGAACATTCGTGTGGTAAGTTCACCCAGTCAGGAACTCACGAATCAACTCCAAAAGGTGTTGATAGTGAAGATATCTTTAATACCCTTGTTTTAAGCCCAATTTAGACGGTTCAATGTTCCGCTCAGTGTTCCTTGAATTCAAGGACAAAAAAGCATCACATAAAGTAGAGTATTGTTGTGTTTTATTATCTATGTATATTTTGATGCTTTCTGTCCTTGAATTCAAGAAACATTGAACGGAACATTGAACTGTCTCACTTATGTTAAACTGTCTAAATGGGGCTTTATAGATGTCTGTGAGTGTGAGTGCAAGGAATTCGACACTATATGTGTCAAGAGATAGCACCACTGCTGCGCAACATGGCTGACAGTAAGAGGGTAACAAACTGACAGGAGAGCATGGATCCGCCTAAACATGTTATTGCGCAAAGGAAGTTTTTAACTTTATTCTGAAATATACATATATTTGAAAGCAAATAGAGCCCAAAGGAACCTCAATGAAAGAGAGGCAGTGTTAATCGGTGGCCTTTAAATTGCATGTGGTTAATTAACATTATGATCAGAACATGAACTTCGGACCTTCGGATACTTGGTGTGTCCCCTGATCCAGAATCCTCATAATATCAAAGGCATCTTGGATACAAAACGCAACCAGTGAATATCCAGCAAAGCTGGATATTCACTGACGCAACAATATCGCTTATGTTTCTTTGGAATCGTTGCCATTCTCATATAAACACTGACAAATGACACTGACAAATGACATCCAGCGGCTCTGTTGCCCTCTAGCTATTACTTCACGATTTCGCCGCCAGAGATCATATCTGCAACATTTAGGTTGGAATTCATAGTCGGCCCCTACACCTAGGGGCGCCCATTGTTACCAAGGTAACAGTTGTTTCCATGTTATTTCCCATAAACAAAACAAATCCATAACAATGGGTGCCCCTAGGTGTAGGGGCCGACTATGAATTCCAACCTTAGTGCCGAATGCCCCATCAATCCAAGGTCCGTAAATCCCCCTGGCGGGGGCTAGTCGAACTCCCAAGATTTACTGAGCCTCCACCATCATTCATTGACAGACCTTACCATCAATCGAGTCAAGGTTTTGTCTGTGACTGTTCTGTCTGGGTTGTGCAACTGGTGACACGTCAGACAGACGGAATACAATGGGCGTTATAAGACACTAGACATCTTTGGCGCGACACACAAAGGTAGAGAGGCAATGTTCATCCCACGTTCGGTAAATAAATGCCTTGACGGAGTTAAATTATAGAAAACTTGATTCGAACTCTCAATTATCTCTCACGGTATTGTTCAGGGTACTATTTAGTGATAAGCAGTTGTTTTATGTTGGTAAACATATTTTGTGAGGACCCTATTTTTTCTAGTATCCATCATCCATACATTTTCTGTATTTGGCAAACATATATTTTGTGAGGACCCTCTATTTTGTCTAGTATCCAATATCCATATATACATTTTCTGTGTATGATGTAAGTAAATACATACATACACAATATGTATATAACTCACCAAAGCAATCCATCATACATGTATGTACCGGTAAGTGTGTAGACGAATTACCAGCTGTACCTCACGCAGTCAAACACATATCTGTATCGGTTCTTGTGTAATATATACGCGTAATACCTAATTAAATCACAAAGGCAGTACCCAATGTGTATTTATATCGATACTTGCATATTTCATAGGCGTATTTCTAGAATTTATATCGATACTTGGATAGGCGTATTTCTAGAGTTAAACTTCAAAAGCAATGCAATACATTTAGTTATCCAACGAAACCATATAGATAGATAACCCGGTAGCAATTCGTCAGCCTTGACGTGTTTGTGGTTCCTGTTATTTCAATTGGCCCGCAAGCATGGAATACAACTAATAAGGTGTCACTTAATACCAAAATAGATAATAAGAAAAAGTCAAACATACTGAGAGACCTTAATTTTCGTCGCTTTTTCCACGCACAGAAAAATAAAAACTGAGACCGACCGACGGTTGGAGCGTTGATAGAGGTGTTATCGCCTATTGTGGTTTACTGTTATATTCATTGTTATTGTTATTGTTGGTGTTTGTGTAGATGTTATAGGTCGTTCATTTATATCGATAGTTGCACATTACGTATGCGTATTACCTAGTCAAATCACAGAGGCGTACAGTACGTATAGGCGTATTACGTAGTCAGCTCAACACATATGTCTAAACCGCAACGGGCTATATCGATTGACACAAGAAAGTCTCCACTCACTTCTTCCAAGAACTTGATCGGTGTCGAGACTATATTTTCTTAGTAAAAACGTTGTTTGAGCAGAGATGCCATCTTGTGACGAAACGTTGACATAAGAGCTGATGGAATCGTGAACAATTATGAAGCGAAGGCGCAGTGGTGTAGAGTAGAGTACAATGATGACTTCACGCCACTTTAACAGAGCGTTCACAGTCGTATCCATACTAATTATTGTTCTTCTCTCGCTGGATGGAGGTGTGTAATTGTGTTTGGTTCATGAGGATGACGAAAGCGTAAATTTTGTTTAATTAAAAATAATATTTATATACATTTGTGACGACAATATCTTGAGCTTGTGTGTTCGCGATCGACGCAAATCGCTTGAAGAGCGCGGGGAATTTAATGTGTTTTGTATGTATTCTTTAAAAGTTACAATTATATTCAATATCAAAGATTTAGAATAACGCGGAACTAGATATTGTGACGATTTATGGATATTCTAAAAGAAATGATGCTACCCATCGATTGTGTTTTGATAAGATAAGGAAATTCAAAATATTATTGAAATTGCCTAATTTTGTAAAAAAAATTAATACTGCTGTTTCGTCCACTCTTTACATACATATTATAATGAATGCAGTTATCTCTTTAATTTCATTGCGAGTTCGTCTTCTCTTTGACTGGTTACATGAAAACTATGATGTAATAAAAACACTGTAGGACTTACACAGTTAAAATTTAGTTTAATAATTATTATTAAAAAAAAAAAAATTGTAACGTGTAAGTCCTACAGTGTTTTTATTACATATGTGCCAGTTAACGAGAGTGTTTTTTTTATAATAAAACCAATATGGTGGATGTGACGTAACCTGAATTAACACTGCCTATCCGATGGCTTTTGAAATACAATAAACCTCGCTGTAAAATCACATTATTGTACTGTTTAAAAGACAATTATATCTCTGACCTCGAATGAAAATAGAATACCTACATTTTGCGTTTAAGTGCTTTGATAAATGTTGTACGTCTCTGAGAGGGGAAGGACGCCTTTGCAGTTTGCACTGACCATGACTTAGTTTGACTTTTGCGGTGGAGGATTGCGACAGCATTCTATGGTGGTGATGTTGGTAACAAGCTGAAGAGCAGTAAAGGCTTACTCACTTCATGATGATGAGCGAGCCGAGGGCGCGAGCTGTCTTTATTTGCACCGAACCATTGTGTGTTTATATGGTTACAAACATTCATTTCTTGGACTTTGTTGTCGTATAACCACGCATAGTATTATTGTTCGGGGAAGGACTCAATCCCAGCATTCGCCTTGTGAGTTGTGATGCATTGTGAGTTGTAATGCCTTGTGAGTTGTAATGCCTTGTGAGTTGTGATGCCTTGTGAGTTGTGATGCCTTGTGAGTTGTGATGCATTGTGAGTTGTGGTGCCTGAGTTGTGATGCCTGAGTTGTGATGCCTTGTGAGTTGTGATGTCTGAGTTGTGATGCCTTGTGAGTTGTGATGCCTTGTGAGTTGTGATGCCTTGTGAGTTGTGATGCCTTGTGAGTTGTGATGCCTTGTGAGTTGTGATGCCTTGTGAGTTGTGATGCCTTGTGAGTTGTGATGCCTTGTGAGTTGTGATGCCTTGTGAGTTGTGATGCCTTGTGAGTTGTGATGCCTTGTGAGTTGTGATGCCTTGTGAGTTGTGATGCCTTGTGAGTTGTGATGCCTTGTGAGTTGTAATGCCTTGTGAGTTGTGATGCCTTGTGAGTTTTGATTCCTTGTGAGTTGTGATGCCTGAGTTGTAATGTCTTGTGAGTTGTAATGCCTTGTGAGTTGTGATGCCTGAGTTGTAATGCCTTGTGAGTTGTAATGCCTTGTGAGTTGTAATGCCTTGTGAGTTGTAATGCCTTGTGAGTTGTAATGCCTTGTGAGTTGTAATGCCTTGTGAGTTGTAATGCCTTGTGAGTTGTGACTGACGAAGAGAAGGATTGCCAGTTATGGTGGAGGGGCCAGTTCTGCAGTTAATCCTTATACATATAGTATGAAATTTTCTTTTCCAAGGAGATAGATAGGTAGATCAAGATATTGATTAAGGCCCGTTAAAAGCCATAAATTCCATTCAACCTTTTGGTATAATACATTTTTAAAAATATTAAGACAGTAATAATAGGATTAGTTTAGGTACATCAAAATACCCAAAACAAATACAAAAAGAGAGAGAGGGAGGGAGAGAGAGAGGGAGAGAGAGAGAGAGGGAGAGAGAGAGACAGAGAGAGAGAGAGAGAGAGAGAGAGAGAGAGAGAGAGAGAGAGAGAGAGAGAGAGAGAGAGAGAGAGAAGTACACGTACACAAGCGTTTATTAAAACATATATGCAATATACATCCATATTGTACATGTGAAATAGGCCTATACATACCTACATACACAAATGAATGCTCCATTATACCCTGAGCAAAGTAATCAGTCGATAAATGCAGTGTTCTGTAATGGAAATACCGTTCTTCCGTATCTTCTTCTCTCTTTCCAAGATGGCCGCCGATAACCGAACAAATTGCACACGATTGATCAGTTCGGTACGGTGGGAGCCGGTTCGAGTTTTTCCCACATTTGTGAGAAAAACACGCAACGTAAAGTCGATTCCAACTCAATTTTAGAGCAACAACAATTTTTCTAGACCAAGGTTTTCGAGACTGGATCTGTTTCTAAATTACGAGCGTAACCAGACGTTACTAATTCTAATTAAGAGTCTGGTGGTTATTATATGAAGCGAGCAGTTATTTTGCCACTTGGTTAACAACAACAATAAGGAAATGAAGTATCGTGCTGGGTTATAACACTGTTAATGCAATGAATATTCAAGGCAATCTAACTAGTAGCATGGCCGGTAGAGCATTGACATGATAAGATTCATTAATATAACATATGGAAATCAATGACACTGGCCGATTGTTTATTTGGACACATTTTTAGAATAGAATAGTTTTTATTTTTCGTATCCACAAACATAAAATACATTTAGTGCACTGAGTGTTGTTTACTAAAGTTATAGTTGTGATATAATATAAATATAAATAGTACACATAAGAAGTAAAGAAGAACTCGCCTAAGCTAGACTTGTGTGGTAGCATAATACAGAACATGATATATAAATTACGATTGTGGTCATGGACTATGGAAGTTTATATAGCTGTAAATAATACTTATAGTCCTATGATGTATACAAATAAATAATTAAACAGATGTAATTAAATAGGGACTAAATTAAGTTAGTAATTTTATACAAAATGATAAACATAATTTCATAACGCCTACTCCTTACGCATATTTGTTCAGTTAAGTATACAATACTAATTGTATAGCACAAAGGAATAGCAAATAACACATATGGAGGGCAAGAGGAAGCTACAATTAGTACAGGAAGACCAAGGTTAGAATAGATTCAACGGATGATATGCGTTATAATGAATAATTATTTATAATGTAATCTTACATATAATTACAATAACAATTTAATTATCCATTACATCGCACATATTATGTGGAAATAAAAAGACTGGAAGAAAACAGGAAATAAATGTTTATAACTAATCAATCCACGGGTACATAACATTAAAGTCACTCCTCTATAACTCGACATCGTTGTCACGTTCTTCATATTTGGCTTACTTTACAATGAGACAGCGCTCTTTCACAATACAAAAAAATGTAAGTACTTTTCCGATCTACTTTTTCCAAAATAATGAAGTGAACATTTTAAAAATCCCTATCCTTTAACATTGGAGAGAGAGAAATTACACATTTTATCACCTTCACATAGATATAAAGGAGCCAAAAAACGTTGTCACGTGAACAAATTTAGTATCAAAATGAAGCTAACTTCTCAAGAAATACACATAAAGCAGAAAAAATGAGTATATCCGTACTACTTTTTGCGTTATTTGAGCCTAAAGTTGCATGTACCCTCAGAAACTTGGCAACAATGCAGAGTCGACTGCTCCAACAGGTCACTTCCCCGCCGCCCGCGACATGCTAGACCCGGCTGTCCACACTTGCCTGACGCAGACCAACGTTCATATTAACCGAATAACATTTTCCTTTATGATTTGTATGAATTCTTATGTCAAGATTGTTCTTTGAATACTTGTATTCTGCAACATGAGCCTTTTGTAGGCCAGTACTCAATTTTTGTAATCTAGAATTCTAAGCTTTTGATTGATTCAGTTATTTATTTTGTTGGTACATAATACACAATATCTGTATTTGATCCTTGAAGTTAACTGTGCATTGTAATATTTTGTCTACGTTCTATTTATGATGTTGATAGCGGACATTGACGTGCCCCGGGCCAGCGCCTAGGCACTCGCGCTGCACTTTGTTTACATTGAAAGATCTCGTTCTTTCGTCGTCAACAATGTCGTGACTATCATCTAATATTAGGCCTACTTTGTATAGAATCCAAGGGCCAGCCTAGGACAACAGCCTTGGTCTACCCTTAGTAGCAGAAATGTTTATCTGGAATAAAGTCATTGTTCGCATTTCGCAATCGGTAGCTAGGGGGTATGGATGGAGATTGGCGTGGGCCAAGAATGTACTAAATTTAACAGTAGAGCCCTAGAAGCAAACTGCAGTGGGGCCTACCCCTAGGCCTGTATCGATTCATATTTGTGAAGGCCTGGTCTAGGCTAGGCTAGAGAGAGCCTAGATAAGGTAGGCCTAGCCAATGTCAGCATTCTCTTCCGTATGAAATTGAGTCCTAGGCTAGCTAGGCCTACGCCTCACTCCAGACATTGGCTTTACGGCTCAAATGTTAAATTAATTACATTATTATGTGCACACACCACCTAATCTGCTAGCTACCTATGCCATCGCATTTTAGTTGTCATAGAGTGCTGTCCCACAAGACTTTCGTTTTCAACAGCCGTCACAAACAACACAAACAATGTGTTGTCAATTGTTTTTGTTTTGAATTTTGATATGCACTTTTTGCACACGCAACGCGCGATAATGTTAAATCTGGCACAGCTAATCACACCAGATTGCGTCGCTCCAAACTGATCATCTGATTTTAGCGTTTCAGTTGCGTCGCATCAAGCGCGTTTTAGTAACCGCAGCATGAAAACGTCCCTTTTTACTGCGCGCGAAAGAAGCTGACATCTTCACATGGCATGTGGTTGATTGTTGGGAAAGTTGCGATCACGTTGCGATGTTGCCAAGCGTATTTTAAGGTTGGCAATAGACTACATGACCAAATATTACAAGTTCCACTTCATATATCACTTCTAAATCAAAGCAACCATACACAAGTGTTTATAATATGTTAATATCAATCTAATATACGGGACATTATTTCAATCAAACAGATATCAAATTAGTGTTATTCTTGCTATTATTTTGTTTCCACTATATGGCTGCACTGATTTTGAGCGGCAACTACTGCGCCATGTTTTAGTCAGTTGACAGACTAGCACTTCCGACAATGCAAATAAATTAACAGTTTAGTTAAAATAACATATTTATGTAGGGAAAGATTTACAAACAATATTTAAAATACACACTTCTATTTAAAAATTAAAAACATTTTGTTTTAATTGCATTGTTCAGCTGACTTTGATCATTAGTTATAGTTGACTCTGACTAGAGAGTACACTCAGAGGAGTGACTTTAAACACAATATTAAAGTTGCCCCAACTTAACTATTTAGGTGTATCGTTGTTCCAGTGGTTAGCACCCCTGCTTCCAATGCAGAAGGTCCCGGGTTCAAATCCTGTTTCAGGCAGAAGTTTTATGTTGCATGTACGCTGATTCAACTGAACACTGAACACGCATTCAACTGAACACCGAATCAAGTGAACACTGAACTCTGATTCAACTGAACACTGAACACTGATCATCACTATGGTGCATGCGTATATTATTATACCGACGACAAGGAACACCCATACAAGGGCAAATCATGATTTAACCTCATAAAATGAAACCACTTCACGAAACAATCAATAACTCAAATGCATCAAATCGATGGTTCGTGACGTTTCTAATAGAACTGATTGCAGCGAGAGTCGAGTATACTTGAAATGATGCAGATAATGGCGATATTATTTGGCGGCTAAACCTGCGTTCACATCTGTGGACATACTGGATTTGAAATATTTTATGTTATTTCAGTTTTAATTCATAATTTCATTCCTTAGCATCATGTTCCATCTAGATCGAAAGACCGAACTCTGTTTTGACATGTAGACGTTATAGGAGAGGAAGTTACTAACAAATTATCATACCGAACTGTATTAATTGCTGTCACTTTTCAAAAGTCACTTCTACTTTCAAGTATAGCCATTGTTTCCCACTAAGTAAAATTCTCATCGCAATCATCACAATTGATCCGTAAATAGGTTTGTAACAGTTGTCCATTATTTCCATATCTCCCGCCTAAACGCCTTTCTTTCATTTCTTATCAATCAGATAGTTTCCCAGACAGAATTTAGACCACTAAAGAATCAATCTTTTTTGGTCTTCAATCAATTCCATTACTTCTTGTCTTAGGAATAAGTAAACGGTGACTTTGGAGCCGTCTTAGCAACGAAGCACTCAATAAATTCAGAGTTGTTCTGAATCGGCCTAGTTGATTCTGGCATTTGTCCGCAGGTGTTCGCACTGTCCAATCACTGATTCATTCATATGTTTCATATTTGAAATATCGATCTTTGATTGGTTATCGCTCACTCGTCGATGGTGTTCGAAGCCTACAGGGTTGGTTTAGTCACTTTAAATTAAAGTCCCCCACTGCAAATCAGTTTAGTTACTGAGTGGGTAGACTCTAAATGTGAATTTATTTATTTATTTTTTATTTATGCACTTATGGTGCGTTTTATTACCAGTTACGTAAACAGAGTCTCGAGTTGACAGAGAAGGTCTGTAAACTGTGCATACACGGCACCGCGCAGTACGCCCACCGAGTCGAGTGGGCCGAGCCTTGTCTATGTAACCTTCCACGTAGGATCTGACTCTTGAGTCTTGTCCTGCTTCGTGGACCGAAAGACCTTGAGACCCCTACAGTCTGGGAGTGACGTCATAGTCTCCTTGCGGTTCGTGGTGAGGGGGGGAGGGGAAAGAGTAGGATGGACCTACCTACGTGACGTGATGAAGTGATTCGTATGCAAGAATGCATCATCGGAAGAAGGGAAGACGTGAGAAGATGATGCTGAGGAAAGAAAGGGAAAAGTACTTCTCCATTGAAGTGCAAATGTGAAATGCACGATTTTATGCCGAACAATACATTGTTAGTGGATGAGTTATAGTTATTATCGATGAGTCGTTATCGAGGTATTTATTTTTTAAATGACGTAATCAACAACAATTTTGTTTAACGTGCGGATCTCTTAGTAGTAGTTGCTTTGTTCGACAGGCAGAGCTATCGTCATCCTAGATGGGAGGACCGGAGGACTTAGAATTCAATTGTATTATAATGATCTTGAATCTTGAATCTTGATGGAAAACGGAGTGAAGGCGTAGATTATGACGGCAAGTATGAACAATGTCGGATGTCAGTATAAGTGAGTAGAAGAAGAGTAAAGAAGTTATAGTTTTAGATATTTGTTTTTATAAAAGTAATTACATTTTAAGCTCATTTCTTTTTTTGCACTTTTTTGTACAGTTTCGACGTCGTTAAACTATAAAATAATATGATCGTTATCTATACTCACTCTCCTTCTTATCACACGTTTGCGTATACTTCTTAATTTCCTTTCATAAATTCTTAATTTTAAACTGTCTCTTTCTTTTCTGTAATTTTTTATTCGTAGGTTTAAATAATTTTTCCTTGAGTATTGTATTGTCGTTATTATTGCCCTACTTTGTAAACAATTATAACTGAATTGGATAGACATGAAATAAATACACAGTGATAAGGGGTGGGTGATGATATGGGTGTGGGGGGACATCCTAGGATCACGCCAATCACAGTGTCGGATGTTATGTTACCTGCTGGAATGTGTGGGCCGAGGGTCATACGTGAGTGGGTTTAGACGATGATGCAGCTCAGCTTTATATGGCCGTGATGCGCAGACACTGACTCTCACACACGTAGAGGAAAGTAATACATTCTTAGAAAAATGCGCCACGGAGAAATTCAAAGTTCGGACGAGAAGTCGATGCTATTTCCATTGAAATATTATAGCTAAGCTACAACATGCCGACAAAGAAGATGAAATAACTGAGGCTGTAAGGTTCGGTGCTGACTGGGTATGGACAGAATAAATTAATGCCCGGCCCGATTCGGATTTAAGAGGATTATGGTTATGCAGATGAACTTGTGGTGAAGATGCCGGTGAAAATATGATACTGGGAGGTTCAAGAGTCTTACTGCATACTTAGGTGTTGAATATAGACAGACATATGTACGTGCGGTACAGAACATGCATTTACCCCCATTGATATAACTATTTATCCTTGAGATAATTTGTTTTCACCATGGCAACCACCAATCAGAAGCGTTTAAATGTTGCTTATCCCGAGGATAACTGTATCTAGAACCTTATCCTGAGGTCGTAAAACTGGGCCTTATTCTAAAGCAACACCCCATTATGTTTTGGCTTAATCTTATATTCCAATCAAGGGTCAACATACTTGGATGACAAAAGTTGATCAGTAACCATAACGGCTAAAACATTAGGGGGAACATTTACTTATGTCGCATACTCAGTCTTACTCTCAGTGGGGAAGGTGCTGGGTTCGATGCACAATCGGCGACTGGGACTGACATTCAGAAATTGACAAGAATCTGCCGATACCACAATGATATTCAAGTAAACGTACGAAGACTTTGGAGAGGTCGTCATGGCAATTATGTACATCATAACTTAATAAGTGATATAATTACCCCAGTGCAATCAGTTTTTTGTAACGGGTTTTAGGGCACACAACGACGTTGTTATTAGTGCCCAATATACTTTTAGCTTTAACTGTTTTTTTTTTTTAAATTGATAGACAATGAGGACAAATATATTCATTATTTACTATAATGAAAGTTTGTCCGGTTTGGGATTCGAACCCTGATCCTGTGGCGGGGATCTTTCTTCTATACCTACCGACAATTGTTTTCAATTAGGTATATAAATTGAGTTGGAGTTTCCTGGTTAGAATCCCAGTTTGGACAAAGACGGTATGTTATTATTATAATTGCTACAACTACTATTTTATACGTGAGTAGTTATACCCGATCACGTAAGATAATGCTCGTATATTCTTAGAGTAGGTTCCAATCAAATCACGGCCCCGTGCGGAGATTACCCTTGAACTCTGAATATTTGAAACGAATTTAGTACAAAATTATAAGAAATGAAGAAAACAAATCAAAAGTAATGTAGTATCTGAACGAGAACCTTGATGAAGGATTGTGGGGGGTCATTAAGGGGGCGTGACCTTGGATCAGGGTCCAAGATCATCTCATCTCGCTGATAACGTCATCAGGTAATATTATCATCATCTTGATGACTGGATGATGACGAGAAACTGAAGAGGTTTGATTAGTTTTATATGCGAAACCATGGCTAAGATCATCATCGATGACTTCATTGAATTGTCGTGAAGACATATAATGAAATATTATCGTTGTGGTGACGAAAGAAGAAGAAGAAGAAATAAAAGATTATACAAATCTTTTTAAGACGTGTCACGGATAAAATCATCAACGATGATTTAATCTCGTCACATTTTATCTCGTGTGGTCATAGAACATTGCATTGTCATGGTGGTGACAAGAATTAAAAGAAGAAACACAGGAATGGTTGATTATTTGGTGCTTAACGACATACTCAAGAGAAAGGTCATATATGACGCCAACCGAATCGAATCCATCACCCATTGCCGGGGTGTTCATAAGCGGAATCCATTAGATGGTTGGGGGGTGTTAAAGTCACCGACTCCTTTATTAGTGACAAAGAAGAAGGTGAAAAACAGAATGATGACAAAGAAAACAAAGATGTTTCTATGAGAGGCCACTGTTCAGATTATCGCCAGCTAAGATCATGTCTTGCTGTTATCAAATACGTTACATTAACTTCGTGGATGACAAAGCAGAAGAAACACATGAGAACGACAAAGAGACAGAGGATGTCGTTCCTACACATGGGTTGCTATGTCCAAGATGTCTTCATTCCATCCCATCTGGCAAAGCAAACATACTAGATGTTTCTATGAGAGGCCATAGCTAAGATTATCGCTGTTATCAAATACGTTCTATCACCATCGTGGATGACAAAGCAGTAGAAGAAACACCTGAGAACGACAAAGAGACAGAGGATGTCGTTCCTTCATGGGTTGCCATGTTCAAGATGACTTCATTCATCTCATCTCAGTCACATGATGACATCATTGAAGATGTTGGCAAAGAAGAAGAAGAAGAAGCAGGAGGATGAAAAAAAAATTCTTTGTATCTGAGGTGATGGTCAAGGTGACATCATCTAATGTCATGACGTCATAGTACGTTGTACGAAGGAAGTGACCAAAGAGGACGACAAAGGAACATAAAGATGGTGTAAGAGGCCATGGCCAAGTTCAAGGAAAATTACGGAAAATTAATAAAAACATAAGTAAAGGATGATCTCAGCTCAGCAGTGATTAGCAGCAGCTCTAACAGGTAAACACTCGTCATCGGCATCTTAATGGCGTGAGTACACGAAGACCACGTGACCTTAGTTAGCCGTGGGTACACATGTCCGTAACCCAAGGCTGTTGTGTGGTGTAATCGACAATAAGTGTGATCTCATGTGGCCTTGTGATGCGCTTTGACCCTCGCGAGGGTATTTGCTCATCTTCGTGATCAAATAACACCTTATTGCGGGTTGTAGCCAAATCGCGTGACTTGCAGTCGTAAAATCGAAGACTTCATTTTATGTGCAAGCCGAAGTTTGCCGCTCTCCATTGATGCGGAATAAGTGAGGTCCGTCGGATAGCCACCCCAATTTTAAACACCTGTGCGCTGCAGCGTTGCCATGATTCAACACTCACTGCATCTAACGCACGTGTTAGTGCTACACGAGCAAGTTCTTTGGTAAAATTTGTCTCTTTTGACGATTATCTCTTGCACCTAAAATGATGCGTTGGACAATTGGTCCAAAACGTTAGAGTTTATCTCAATGGACCTTGCGATCGATACACAACAGCCAGGTTTTAATCAAGACTCTGGCTGCTCAAGCCTCCGAGATGTTACGAACTTGTATATTGGTGTCAATGTAAGATAGTCAAGTGTATTTCTAGTGGTTAGCAATGCAGAAATTCGCGGGTTTAAATCCCGCTTCAAGCAGATTTTTTACTTCTAATATGGATTCAATTCCATCTCTTCTAGTCTTAGAATAAGTAAACGTTGACTTTGGAGCCGACAACGAAGCACTTAAAAATTCCAAGTGCTTCTGAATCAGCTTTGTTAATTCTGGCTTTTCTCCGCGAGTGTTCGCACTGTCCAATCACTGATACCCATGTATCATATTTAAAATACCGATCTTTGATTGGTTATCGCTCACTCTTCGATGGTGTTCGGAGCCTATAGGGTTGGTTTAGTCGCTTTAAGCTAAAGTCCCCCACTGAAAATCAGTTATAGAGTGGGTAGACTCAAAATACAAATTTATTTTATTTATTTATGTGTCCATCTACCCAAGTTCTTTGACCTTGTTGTTGAACAGTTTTCCAAGTTGTTTGTTATCACACGAGCATCGAGACTACATCATGTGAGGTAAGATGCTGTACAGTTTTCCAAGTTGTTTGTTATCACACGAGCATCGAGACTACATCATGTGAGGTAAGATGCTGTACACGCATACACGCATCTAGTGGATGTCATTCTATAGTGATGATCTCACATCATAGAGAGTTGATGTTGATGTCACTCCATCTATCTAGGCCTAATTAGCGCCGTCGACATCTCATAGCGGGTAGCCAACACACCGTGGCGTAAACATCATTGCATGTCGCACAGAGTAATTAGATATTTAGCGGCTTTCACGTATACAGTACAAGAGCTCATTGTTTGCACATACAGTGGATGGTGAAACTGCCTATTGGCTGTAAATAAAATAAAATAAAAATAATAATCCATATTTACAGTCTACCCACTCAGTCATAATTTATTTTCAGTGGAAGACTTCAATTTAAAGTGACTAAACCAACCCTGTAGGCTTCGAACACCATCGACGACTGAGCGATAACCAACCAAAGATCGATATTTAATATGAAATATAGGAATCAATGGTTGGACAATGCGAATACCTATGGAAAAATGGCAGAATCAACAAGGCTGATTCAGAACAACTTTCAATTTGCTATAGGACTGCTTTAAAGTCAC
Organism: Isoperla grammatica; assembly: GCA_945910005.1. Classification (NCBI taxonomy): domain Eukaryota; kingdom Metazoa; phylum Arthropoda; class Insecta; order Plecoptera; family Perlodidae; genus Isoperla; species Isoperla grammatica. The sequence continues at coordinate 34,099,899 of OX246743.1, forward strand.
CGTTTACTCTTATTCTAAAGACTAGAATTGATGGAACTGAATCCATATTAGAAGTTAAAAAACTTCCGCCTGAAGCGGGATTTGAACCCAGAACCTTCTCCATTGGAAACAGGGATGCTAACGAGTGGAAAGTTAGTTAATTAGTTAGATAGTTATTATATTAGTAATAAGGGGAGTTAAGGGGTTTTGGGGGCGTGGGGGTGGTGGGTTGTGGGCGTTTGAATCGCAACGAAAGCTCCAACTGAAAATCAGCGACTGTAACCGAGTTGGTAGACAGTAAAATGTATTTGTGCTCTCTGGGCTTACTGAGGTTACGTGGCTCTAGTATAGAGCCCATCATATTAATTGACAGCTATAATATTCTATCTAGTGGCGTGGTGCAACAATGTACAGACACCCACAGCGTGAAGGGTAACTAGTATAACATGATCAATGATTATCCAAGCATACAATGACGTGATATGCGCATTGCCTGTGTAATTATACTCAGTAAACAATGACGGCCTCGAGAAGCCAATTACCTAATTACCTCACTAGTCATTGCTCATTGTGATCATCTTGTTGTATACCCGAGCCTAGCATTATGACGTCATTTTGTGTTTTCATTAGATAATAGGTTTGTATAAAAAAAAAAAATAAAAAAAATCACATTTAGAGTCTACCCACTCAGTAACTAAACTGATTTGCAGTGGGGGACTTTATTTTAAAGCGACTACCAACCCTGTAGGCTTCGAACACCATCGACGAGTGAGCGATAACCGCAATCAAAGATCATTTCAAATACGAAACATATGAATCAGTGATTGGACAGTGCGAACACCTGCGGACAAATGCCAGAATCAACCAGGCCGATTCAGAACAACTTTGAATTTATTGAGTGCTTCGTTGCTAGGACGGCTAAAAAGTCACCGTTTACTTATTCCTAAGCCAAGAAGTAATGGAATTTAATCCATATTAGAAGTTAAAAAACTATGTTCACCTCACCTACAGAATCCCCTATGTATATCTGTTGAAACTGCTTTAAAAATGAAAAAAGTAAACCAAATTATATCATCTTCTAGCGAATTTAGTTCTCTCTGTTCTCTTGTTCCAATAATTATATACATGCTTTTTAAATGTTCTTATTTTAATTGTAAAATATGTGTTGCAATGGCACAATATTACTAAACATTACATTTAAAAAATGGAAACGCTTTTTGGAATAAGGAAACATTAATAATGAAAGAGCAGTCAGTTATCTAGGGAATGACGTATTTTTGTTTTGATGTGCTTGGGTATTGTTAATAGTTATATGGTTCTTATTTGGGAACTAATTCAAAGACTAGCAATTTTGCATTACCATTCCAATTTACCGTGAATGTTACGACAGTACATAAGAAAAAAACGTACATTTGAATTTAGAATTTAGAAATGGGATGTGAATATTAGATAGCACTTTCATTTGAGGCGAATTACGTACTATAATATCAGCTTTCAAGTCCTGTCGCTCGCCTTTCTATTCGATGTCCATGCACCCCATATAAAATAATAACCGACTAAAGGACGATAACGCTTGGCTGGTTTTCAACGTCTGCAGGCTACAACATTACGATCAAATCGAGTAAGGAAACCCTTTCTATACTCGAACAGCCAACTGCCTGGGGCGGCTCGTGAGGCGAGCTGGCGTACTTGCCAACAACATGTCAACAAGTGCCGCCATCTTGTATAGACATATGCATGCGCACTTGCCAACAACATGTCAACAAGTGGTCGCCGCCTTCTTGTATAGACATACGCATGCGCACTTGCCAACAACATGTCAACAAGTGGTCGCAGCCATCTTGTATAGACATACGAACTGCTCGGCAGTCCAGGTAAGTGGAGGAATCTATGACTGGTAAAAGTTACACCGTCCTTTCAGATGGGATGTAAAGCCGATGGTCCCCTTGGTACTTTTCGACAGGAGTAGGCTACGTGCCGGTGTATTGTAATATCTTTACGCAGGGCCCATCGTTACTTATACCCGCGCTCACTCAAGCAGCCGTTACACGTTGCGAACAAAGAAAAGGTTAAGCTACGTGAAACTATGGTTAATGGGTTAGTTAGGTTATGTTAGGTTAGGATAAGTTAGGTTACGTTAGGTTAGGTAAGGTTAAGGTTATTTTGAGACCCCACGTTTTCTTCTGAAGTTCGCTTCGCAACGTGTAACGCAATCCGAGTAATAATATTCCATGGGTAAAGATATTCTGTTACACCGGTATCAGGCTTCCACTCCTTTCTTCTCCATCATCATTCTTCAATCACCATATTATATAGTCTATTGAATTTGCACTAGTGGGACCTCGGTCTGTTTGCAGATATAGAATACGTAACATATCGTTCTTAGATTCTATGGTGAAATAAGCTGCGTACACTGTTTGCCTTGTGAATAGCGCTTCCCAGCCGTTGTGCAATATCGCTGTCACTAACGCTTGGTCGATTAGTCGAGAGGTGTGACGCAAATATCACCCAGATTCAAACACAGAAGGATGTTCTAATTTTCAGATGAGTTGAGATGAGTAAGCGATGTAGTACAAGGCCGGGTATAAAAACGGTCTTCTATAGCCGTTCCTAATGATAAATGTACTGTAATTATCGTTAATCGTTAACTGATGCAACAATGAGAGTGTTTTGTTATGTTGTTTAGCAGACTAGCTCACAACCCTTTTACTGATGTTGTTGTTGTTGTTAAATGTTAAATGTAGTTTAGTTATTTGGGTCTGCACCCACTTTTGACGACATACATATTTGTACTCTGTATTAATCAATCGGACTAATAAATACTTACTTACTTACTTACTTACTTACTTACTTACTTACTTACTTATTTACTTACTTACTTACTTACTTACTTACTTACTTATTTACTTAGTTAGTTACTTGCTTACTTACTTACTTACTTACTTACAAACTTACTTACTTACTTACTTACTTACGTACTTACTTACTTACTTACTTACTTACTTACGTACTTACTTACTTACTTACTTACTTACTTACTTACTTACTTTCTTACTTTCTTACTTACTTACTTACTTACTTACTTACTTACTTACTTACTTACTTACTTACTTACTTACTTACTAACTTACGTACTGTTTGTGTTTGTAACTTTGCGTGCATATCGAACTGCTTGGGTATCTACCACGATAATAAATGAAACTAGGAATTGCTATACTTAGATTAAAAAATATTTACTCTTCTAGATTAGTCCATTGCCAAACTATGAAAAGTATAAGTGTTATCGTTATCACAAAAATAAACAAAATGGATGTCAGTCACAATGGATTCACATAGTTAAGGCAACTTCACATTTATATCGAATGCAAATCGGTATTCATTTTGCCAATTCGATGGTTCTTAGTAAATGAATTAGAAACAATGTTAATTAACATGTTACTCTGGAAATGCAAGACATAATATATATCTCTGCACGCCATAGCATTGAGTATTGACATTCCAAGTGAGAATAGAAAGGAGAATTTCCGTTGATTGTTGAAGTTTTAGCGGCATTGACAATGTGTAAGGAGTATAAATAATGTCAAAGCTTTTAGGTTGAACCAATTCGTAGATTTGTTATTTGCATACATTTTAGTATACGTCTTAATCACCGATCTTATTAGGTTTAGGTTTTGTATAGCTAAACAAGACTGACAGTTTTCAATAAAATAAAGGAGGGTGAAAGATATACAAAGGTCTATGATGTAATCTGTCAACTGGTCATGTAGATGAAATGAGAATGAGCACTTTGATGGTTGCAATAATCCGCCTTTTAGACAACAAAAGAGATATCGGAAAGTTTTTCAACGTGTCACGAGGAAAGGTTGTTTGAAATTGAAACTTGTTATAAAAGCTTTCACACCAAAAGTGTTGCCTACATGAAGTTACTGTGGGCTGCACAAAGCAGTGTCTAGCTAGCAGTGACTCATGCCCGCTGAGTGGGACTCATTGCACAATACATCTTCATCGACTTTCAGCTTTACTGAACAGTTGCGGTTTGAGTTTAGTTGAGTGCAGACTTTTGAATGTCACGATTTGTTCACGCCACGTGAGCCTACAGAAACTTTAAATAAATAAATAAATAAATAAATTCCCATTTAGAGTCTACCCACTCAGTAACTAAACTGATTTGCAGTGGGGGACTTTAATTTAAAGTGACTAAACCAACCCTGTAGGCTTCGAACACCATCGACGAGTGAGCGATAACCAATCAAAGATATTAGTATATTAGTGTGACGTCACGATTCCCGTGTCAACCAATGACGAAACCCTATTTGTGACTCCAAATAATCACGACAGTTGACAACTGTTGACAGATAGTTTTGCTTTTGCAAACATTGTAGCAAGGGTCATCCGTTCCTATATTTCGTTTTCCTAAAGAAGAAACAGTGAAAAAGAAGTTGATTAAATTGATAAGTCAAGTATTGTAATGCTCTACAATTACTACATTAATTAATATAACTACATTTGAGAAAGTTGTTTAGCTCGTCCGTCATTTAATCTTACGTCATCACTTATACAGTCTATTGATAGTTGCCACGTGATTTGACGACACAGTGGCCATATTGGTTTTAATCATAACCTAGATGATGAGTGTGTATGATTTCTCGTTTACACAAAATCAATGTTTAGAATAAAAAAGACAATTGTCACAAGACTGAATTGAGGGGTTGTGCATGACATCACAGCCGGACAAACAATGTGTTGCTATAGGCAATTCTTTGTTGTAGCTTTCTTTGATTAGTGCTTATTCGGTGTTTTTTTCGAAACAAAACACGGCAACACGGATATTTTTGGAGTCGTGCTTGTGCTAAAAAATACGCCTCCTTTACAAAGTAAGGTGTATTGTTTCTACTAAAATAGGCTTCAACTCTTTCTCCATAGCAACACACTCAAACATAGCACCAATATGGCCGCCATCTGCATAGTATTTCGGCACATGAAAACCATAATCTTAATTCCATGTTTACACACTGATTAGTGCAAAATGTACAATGCTTTTATTAAATTGACTTGTGACGACACAAGAAAAACATAATTCTAAGTTTTAATACGTTAATCGCTCTTCCGTGACACTTCGCTTCATTGAATCCTAAAAAGCCTGCCTCAACTGGGAAGAGGCCCAACAAAACGAAACAAACAAACAAAAACCATTCATGTAACAGTCCAACACAGCTGAGTACAAACATCAAACGATTAGAAAGTGTCGGCGATATCGATTGGACGCTGTAGCTACCGATATAATGACATCCATTTTATTGGGACCGCTTCGCGTGGCAAATATTTTATTGGACATGTATAATTTCAATACATCGTTTATTTATTTTGACAAACTATCCTTGTAATCTGCAACTGTAATACTTGATTTTATATCTTTGTTTATAGCTTAGAGGCATTCCCACGTTACATAGGCTGAATAGGCCTATACTCGTTGGGAATTGTAGCTGAGTTTGCCAGTCTGTAAATTCTTCATCTGTCAAATGAAGGGTATTGTTTGTTTATACTCTCAACTATAACAGTTGACTTTTGGTAGGACAATATGTTGTATGCTTCGATGCAGTGTTGATTTCAATGTCATATACAAAACTCTTTGATGTAATTAATATACTGACGTATAATAGCTAACTAAAACAGCAAACAAATGTTCTAACAACTTTCGGTTTCAAACCCTGGACTGCTTCAATGGAAGAAAGTATAGAGTGATGACAATCATTTCATAGGGTGTATTTCGGTGTTTTTGAAATGAGGCAACCGCAAATACTGCTCCCTACAGCACGTAGGTAGATGTATTTGCGGTCGATCTAATCCAATCTGCCTAATCTATCTCTAATCTAATTATCTAATCTATCTCTATTCATAATTATTGCCCACCATTCTAATGCTTATACAAGAATATGATGGATAGGATAGACTCTAAATATATGCATCAATATGCAATACCTACCATCACACCTACACATTCACAATGCGACCCGTAACCCTCAATAACCAGAGGATGTATTATTGTCAATCTCTTGCCTCTCTGTTTGGCGCGAGCTGATTCCGTTGACCGCGAGAGGTATTTCAGTTTCCGCCCCTCGACCGCGACCTTGAGAGTGAAGTGTGTACGTTTCCAACCCCTGTCGTGTCCTTGACTTTAAATATAGGGCACACACGCACGTGCGCGTCCTTGAGACGAAAGTGAGGGGATGTTTTTATGCGGCTGGCTGTGGAGGGTGGGGGGGGGGGGGGGGGAGAGTCTTCCACAGGTGGGCGGAGGGGAAAGTGCTATGTTACGTCACTGTTTGGTCACATCAGTAGCAGGCAGGAGTGAGGGGTGTTTTTATGCGGCAGGCTGTGGAAGGGGGGGGGGGGGTCTCTCCACAGGTGGACAGAGGGGAAAGTGTTACTGCGACGTCACTGTTTGGAACACGTGGTCGGTAGCAGACAGAAGTGACGACGTAAAGGGTTAGTCCCAGTATTATTCAGCCCCGCGCGATATTCCCAGAATGCTACACATCATCAAAAAAGTAAGAACACACCGATGTTTTTCCTGAACACTATACAGACTGTGACTATTGTATTCAGTGGGGTTGTTATTTTGATTACTAGTTACCGATTTTAACAGTAATACATTGTATTATTATAGCTTTAAAATCAAACAATTTTATATTTGTGCTGGTTACATGTTACTGCTAATTTATTCATCTATTTAATAACCGATTTTCAACCAAAGGCGATAAACTAGACACACATAGACAAATACAGATACTGAAGATTTCTGTACGGTGTATGATTGGTAACTTTAGTATATTTCATATATTCACACAAAATGTCTGCCTAAAATTGTCGCCTATAACGAAAACTGTTATTTTCGGAAACACTGTAGACAAGATTAAGAAAGGGTACCGGGGCACCGCCCTGGCTCGAATCCATGCAGACTTGCTGGTGATACAACTGACAGTGAAAGTACCGGCCATATTGCACCGACGTGGTCCGTTTCTTCTGGCGAGTAGACACTTAGTTTTTTCATGAGCGCGAAATGGGTCAATTCTGTCTACATAAGAAATGTAACTGCGTCGTAAGGGGCTGTGTGCGGGTAATATGGCGTGACATAGGCGTAAAATACGCGACACCGCCAGTTGATTCTCTAAGGTCCGAATTCACCAAAATTTTTGATCGGTCGATTTACTTCCCTATCTCGGATTGGTTACCATGGTTTCAACAAACATTATAAACAAAATGCACGGTGGCATCTATACCGGGTGCCATTTTTGATCTCCGATTAAAATAAACTCGCCGGATTAAAGTTTGGGGAAGGGCCACTTTTACCGAACTGTAATCCGGCGATTTTCTGTTAATCGAAGATCAAAAACGGCGCCTGGTAGAAGCCACCACCATTGCATTTTGTGTGTAATGTTCGTTGAAACCATGATAGCCAGTTCGGGATTAGTAAAAGGCCGATTAAAGTTTGGTGAATTCGGACCTAAATATCTGCGCGCGTTGTTGGGCCCATGTGATGTTAAGTGAGCGTTTATCCATTCGTCTGGGTAGAGAATCTTGAGTTATTCACTAAAGGCTGGTCCACACAGATTTTTAAGACATAATGCATAAGGTTTTAAGACGTTGTTTTAAAAACAACAATGAAAACAACAACTTTGTGTGAACGCCAGTACGTGTTACCTATGATCCAACTTTACGACTACGCGTTAAACCTTAAATCGTATGTGTTAAAAATCTGTGTGGACCAGCCATTACTTATGAGTAATTGTTAAAGAAGTGGTTGTTTTGATTGTTGTTTGTTCTCCGTTAAACTGGTTTGTTATATTTTAGTGACGAACTTCTTGATAAGGAATCTCTTGTGAATGACTGAAGGAAACTTTGAAAACCTCTTCACTGAGAATTACTTTTACGGGAAAACTTTCGTTATATACTTTTGATAACAGGAATTTATTTAACACATACTATTTAATAGAAATAGAAACCTGCAAATGTTTGATTAGTTTAACGACTGTACTAAGGAGAAGGCAGCCTTTACGAATGTGTGAAAGAACTCGTGGAATCTGTTGATTTACATTAAACCAGCGTGCATGAAAGGGTAGCGGTGAGGTAGGTACGGATCTGTAGTATATATTTTTTATTTTATTGTAATTAAGGCCAGTGTAAGGCACAATGCCCTCTTTAGCCTGATGAGTGATGATTGATGAATGATAATGAGGAAGGGAGGAGGGAAAGCCTGGTTCCGGCTCGTAGCCTACTCCTGTCGAAAAGTTCCAAGGGGACCATCGGCTTTACGTCCCATCCGAAAGGACGGTGTAACTTTGACCAGTCATATAGGTTCCTCCACTAACCTGGACTGCCGAGCAGTTGACGAGAAGAACGAAGCTGTTACACAAGCTTTCGAACCCTCCAATCTGCTCTAACCAACGGTAACTAGTGTTTCAGAGGTGAGTGGTCACCCATCCACCTCCTGACCTAACCCGAGGTTGCTTAACTTCGGTGTTCGTATGGGAACCGGCTAAGCGACCGCGGCTAAACCGTTGGCTGTAGTATATATATGTATCTGTGTGCAGTGGAATTGATACTGCTTACCCATCTGCAAGGAGCATCAGGCTAAAACCTGATACTAATTTAAACATTGTATTCGTTAGCGGTTAGCAAAGTAGTCGACCTTTCACGAATCACAACGGGATGACACGACCGACCGGCGACCATGTAACCACTTAGCGTATAACAGTATACACCAAGAAGCAATCACAGCGCTATAGTGTTTTCACTTTTAAGCTCTTTTAAAGGCGTTTTAAATTGAGTGCGCTGCGCTTGCTCAAGTAATTTATGAGAATTATCATTATTATCATTCACTGTCACTGTCCGTTGTCACGATCACTCGTTGATCGTCTTGGCCCGAGTAGAATAGACCCAGAGTGACTCTGCTTGTCGTAATAGGCGACGAAAAGAGACCCTGTCCCAGCCCCCCCCCCCCCCCCCCCCTCTGAAGATTCGTCCTCCCATTTGTCCCTGCCCTCCCTTGCTGGACTCCCGTATGACGTCCACGCGACGTACAATGGATCTGATTCGGACGTGGCTTTTTTCATCTTCATCTTCCTCATCTTCATTATCACCCGCTCATCGTCTCGATTAGCCATTTTTGCACAAATATGAGACTTAATGCCCCATTAAGCAGCCATCATCATCCGTCCACTCACAAAGTACGTTGGTTTCAGTGTAGATCACTTTCTCGTTGTTCCATCTGAGCTTCCTATTCCTTGTGTGTGGATTTTCTCATTTACATTTTTTGTTTTTTAAATAATGGTGAAGACTTTTTGAATCTGTTCTTCAATTTGAGAGCCCAAATTTGGATCAGCAGTATTAAATCACATCCAAAACGTGTAAGGCTAACAGAGAGTGATGATTCTCACACTCTCACCTAAGAAGTTACTTCTTTCTAGATTGCGGGTTGTGGTTGCTCGTGAATTCCACAGCTCGATCCCTAGAAGGGCTTCAAACCTCAGTTCTAATGGATTACCCAAATATAGGCAACGTCCAATGCGGAAAGACGTACAAGGTGTAATGATGATCGATGTATATATACGCTTAGAGTTCGTTACGTGCGTGACTTGGTTGCCGGGTTTTAAGGTGAGATGTTCCTAAATACATGGATTAGTTACTCATGCGGTCATAGGTCATTTATTTGCCTCGTTATGTGAATGCAATAACCGTTTAGGAACAGGTTAATCAATACATTTACGTTTGTAATATGTATGGAAAAAGTTTACTCAAACTTATTCAGTTACTTATGCATGATACTTCGTGTTTTGGGGTCCGTATGGGTCCATGTTATTGCAGTTTAGTTTAGTGCTTGCTATTTTTACATTCCTCGTTTCGCTGACATCTCCGTCAGCGTTATCAAATCGTAGATTAATACCCCTAAACACGGAGTGTCATCAAATTCCGTTTACGAAAGTATACATATATAAATAAATTGGTTTTTGGATAATTCACACTTATTTTTAGAATACATTATTCTTATGGTTGTATATTTTGTTTTTATAACCCTTATAGTATAGGTTATAAGATAAGATAAGATAAGATAATTTATTAACCTGTTGATTGGTACATTGTACAAATATAGGTATCGTCATGGTCTTATTACTAAAGGTATGATAAAAGTATGTACTAGATTTAAATTGAAATAAACATAGTATCAGTTGTAGTTACAAATTCTGTTGGGCCTAGTAAGAGTAAGTTTTTAAGTGTCAGCCTGTGAATTATGAATATGGTAAATTGTGTTGTCTACATAAATCTCATTTCAGTTGCGCAAGAAAACAAAAGTAATGTTCTCTCCCCATACGACTGGTGAGAAATACACAATCAGTTAACAGGTCAGAACATTTTAGAATAATTTTGCGACAAACAAGAATAACAATATTACATAAAAGTAGGTCTAGATTAATTAAGATTGAACACAGTCATAAGTAGGTCTAGTGATGTGAGATACAGTCACTCACTCATAATGATGGAACGATAGACTTCTTGTTATTATGTAAGTAAGAGCAACAGTAATTGAATCCGTTGGTCTCACGGTCAGGTATTCTACTGTCTGCTGCTGCTGGGTAGGTTTTCTGCATCACTTGATAGTATTGTAACGGTTTTAGTATGCATCACTTGATAGTATTGTCACGGTGTTAGTATGCATCACTAGATAGTATTGTCACGGTGTTAGTATGTATCACTTGATAGTATTGTCACGGTGTTAGTATGCATCACTTGATAGTATTGTCACGGTGTTAGTATACATCACTTGATAGTATTGTCACGGTGTTAGTATGCATCACTTGATAGTATTGTCACGGTGTTAGTATGCATCACTTGATAGTATTGTCACGGTGTTAGTATGCATGATAGTATTGTCACGGTGTTTGTATGCATCACTTGATAGTATTGTCACGGTGTTAGTATGCATCACTTGATAGTATTGTCACGGTGTTAGTATGCATCACTTGAGAGTATTGTCACGGTGTTAGTATGCATCAACTTGATAGTATTGTCACGGTGTTAGTATGCATCACTTGATAGTATTGTCACGGTGTTAGTATGCATCACTTGATAGTATTGTCACGGTGTTAGTATGCATCACTTGATAGTATTGTCACGGTGTTAGTATGCATCACTTGATAGTATTGTCACGGTGTTAGTATGCATTTGTAGTATTGTCACGGTGTTAGTATGCATCACTTGATAGTATTGTCACGGTGTTAGTATGCATCACTTGATAGTATTGTCACGGTGTTAGTATGCATCACTTGATAGTATTGTCACGGTGTTAGTATGCATCACTTGATAGTATTGTCACGGTGTTAGTATGCATTTGTAGTATTGCTTCATGTTTCCATACAATGCAATATACCGTAATGTTACGTCTCACACTGTCTTACTATCAAGTCTCAACTAAACAAACCCACATACAAACATGTTTGTTTTGTTAGCTTGTCCGTCCACCTATCTTGCGTAACCACCAATTTCTGTGGGTCAAAATCACTTTAAAATACTATAAAATTGTCAAAAAGCAAATCAAAATATGTCAAAACCTAGAGAATTTAGTGTTCTCTCTTATAAATATGTATTTTTTCCAAAATTTATTCCTTTTTTTTAATGTTCTTAATATTTTTTGTAATTTGTTGTTGCAATATAATACGCCTTTCACAATTAGTTAAGAATATTAGAAAAATGGAAATATTAATAAAACAAAGAAACGTTCATAAACAGGACAGGAGCACCAAATTTTTTACATTTTTAGGTTTAGAACTACTTTGTGGCAATTGTAGAGCAAGCATTTCCGTAACGCTGGTGGATTGCATTATTTAATAGACAACTTATCGATTACCAACCTCATAGATTCTGTGTCTCTTACAGACAGATTTATTCTCCCATGTGTAACTAATAAAAGGAAATCCTACGAAATAGATTCAGACTATTTATTTATGTTGCAATAATATTTCACATTGAAATGAAACCTATCAACATTCAGTATTGAGCTAGAATACTGAAAACAGGTTTTTCTACACTAGTGATAAAACTCGCAATGCAAGTGTTTATCTGGGTGTTACTGTTTTTTTTTTGTGTTGGCGAAACTTGGCCTCTTTACTTCATAACGTATATTGGTGTTATTCTGAGAGGTGAGGACATCACTACTTGGGCGTATTCAGTTAATTACATCGTTATGAAAAAACGATCTTTATGCAAATGGGACAAACATTAGTAATTTAAAGAAATTTAAGTTTATGTTGTGTTGTTCGTGTTGTTTTTCTGTGTTGTTTTTTTAGTGTTGTTTTCATATGTACTGAAATTCGCCCATTTTTTTTTCTTTTCATAATAAATTATTTCCTACTGTATTTTTTCATGTATCAGTGTGTTGTATTTTTTATGTAAAAAAAATAAAATAAATAAAGACACTATTTATAAAGACGAAGATAATATGACGTCAGGTCTTATACAGTCACCTTGTACATCAGACAGAGTCACTTCTTACCTGCTCAATCCCTTTAGTTAGTCTTTTTTGGGTTTACTTTAATTCTAAAGTTTTATGTGTACCACCAACCAAACAACAAATTGTTAGTCACAAATTGTAAGTTCCGTAGACGAGCCTTTCCACGAACGAAATATAATAAATAGCCGAAACAAGTCCGTGTCAGTAAACACTTTCAGTTGGACAGGTCGTGATTACGTGGTTGCCTGCACGGGTAGGTGTACCAATAGCAGGTCGGACGGTCGGGCGGCCACTTTCGATATTGCATGGGAGCGAGTGTGCGCAGTCCGCACGCCACACTGTCTGCAGTCTGCACGCGGCGGACCGGCGGTCAGTCTAAAGGTGGAAGAGAAATTCGCGATCCAAATCGGGAGACTATCTGGGGTCAAGAGGTGATCTGATCTCTGCAAGTGATGTGTGGTGATTGTGAGAACCATGTGGTCTAACTAATACTTGTACCACCTCAAAGGTTCAGACTTACCATTGTAGTAGCGTCCCACAGTTTTGTTTTACATGTGTTTGCGTTGCGGAGAAAGGGTGGAAATGTCGGTGGTGTGTGGGTGGAGGTAGTTGCAGTATAAGCGAGAAATGATAGCGTTTTAGTCATACCCATACCTCAAGAATGCAATTCGTAGTGAATTAATTCAACGATGTTAATTTATTTTATTGTAATTAAGGCCAGTGTAGCGCACAATGCCCTCTTTAGCCTGATGAGTGATGATTGATGAATGATAATGAGGAAGGGAGGAGAGGAAGACTGGTACTGCCACGTAGTCTACTCGTATCGAAAAGTAACAAGGGGAACATCGGCTTTACGTCCCATGCGAAACAACGGTGTAACTTTGACAAGTCATGTAGGTTCCTCTACTTACCTGGACTGCCGAGCAGTGTTGACGAGAAGAACGAAGCTGTGTTACACAAGCTTTCGAACCCTCCAATCTGCTCTAACCAACGGTAACTAGTGTCGGGAGTAGTCACCTATCCACCTCCTGACTTAGACCGAGGTTGCTTTACTTCGGTGTTCGTATGGGAATCGGTCAAGCGACCACGGTTAAACCATTGGCTGATGTTAATTGACCATTCAAAATTAGATGCATTCTGATGACAAAAGAAAATAATCTGATATCAGGAGGAGTTTAGCTATCAATTGTTCATTGTTGTTTTATTGTTAAATCATCAATGGCGCTGAAAGGAGGTTGCTTAGCAGCGCTATCTGTTCTGTTAGATTGAGACCTGTGGTGTGATATCACAAAATAGTGGGACCTTGGATACTAACTGCTGTTAGTTCTGTAGATCAAGGTCTTTAGAGGGCAGTGGGCAGGAGGAGGACCGTGATATCGCTGAAAAGTAGCGCCGAGTAGATCAAGGTCTTTAGATGGCAGTGGGTGATTCAGGTCGTTGCAAACGTTTCCACAATGCTGGAATCAATTGAACACGTGTTATTCAAATAGGAGACTCATCGAACAAATGGTCGATGCATCGATATCTTAACTAACCATGACCCAAATGTCCGCAGTTCGATTGTTACGTTGCCAAACGCGTCAACTCGATGGACAGAAACTAACAAATACGAATACCCAACAATTATTTTGATCGTACAGCGGTACTGGTTAAAATGGCAAGGGTAGTTCAACGTTAAAACTGCACAAAATTCAATTTGTTGTCATATCTTGTAGGTTAAGAAAGCTATACAACATTTAAAAATATATCAATTCGTAGAAGTGTGTATAACTGCATGAATTTGAAAGAACTAAGGTATTTTGAAGTCTACCATAGTGAGTTTTATCACGGCAACTGTCAAAGAATTGACTCAAAGATGGCCGCCCCACACAAAGATGTAAGATATAGTTGAGAAACTGTAAGAATGACGGCCCCCTCCTTATCCCCACCACTGCTACCCGACCCCCCTCAACTCCGTGACAACCTAACAAAATGAAATGCGTAACTAAAAATCAGTTTGTTTCAGTTGTTCAGTTTGTTGTTTCATGGAGTTGAGGGGGGGTCGGGTAGCAGTGGTGAGAATAAAGAAGGGGCCGTCATTCTTACAGTTTCTCAACTATATACGTGCAACCCTAGTCGTTGAAATTGAACTGACACTCTCTCCTGTCTGTATCGAACACATATATTATCATGCACGCAAATTAGCAGCTGTGATTGCAAATCATTTGCTTCGGATCGACAGTATAGCATAACATTAATTCGTACCTAATCTAGAGATCAACTTCACGTATACTGTATAATATAGCTGGTCCTATAAATTGGGCTATAACTTTTACCAAGAAAGTGGCTGCAAAGTAAGGTGAGAATAAACAAGTCATAAAACAGGAAATGAATTAATATTTTCAGTTATCTAATTTAATGATGCTTTCTGCGTGCGTTTGCACTCGGCCTACATTGCGTGTTGGAGTCAGTTTAGGTTGGTCTGGTTAAAATGATGATTCGGTTGATATAGTAACGAATTACATACATGGATTGTAGTGAGACATAAGCACAGATTTTGCTTTAATACGAGGCTGTTGCAAACTAATGGCCATTCTAAAGCCGCATTGGACCGCACTGAGTGCACCTTTAACAATGAAAACAAAAATGCACAACAATGTAATAGCCACCATTAGTTTTATAAATTAGGCATCCAACATGGATACATTAATTAAACAAAACACATCCCCAAATTTTGCGCGAATAAATATTATAACTTACATTTTTCACGTGTGCCATTGTTTTAAATATTATTTTAATAATTACAATAGGAAAGAAGCAAGAAAATGGATAAAATGTGTTCCCGTGTAATAAGACAGCTCAATAATGTATTAAACATCTAAAACTGGATCATTCACCTGTATATACTTGCTCCCTCATTACTCATACATTAGCACCAACTTTCTTGATATGCCTCTACACTTATCCAAGAGGCAGTGACTAAGCTAAGCGATGCTAATCTTATTTAGTAGGCGTGTCCACCATTGTTTCACTTCAAGCAAGCGGTGGCATTTGAAATGTCACAGCCTCCACTATAATACAAGTTTGTACCTACGTAGGTTTGCTCGTTTTCCTTGTTTTGTTGTGTTGTCATCGTGACGCGTTGCCAACCTACACATACTCAAGTAACCAACCACGGCGAAGTGAAATGCAGTGAATGCACTTCCTTGACCACTCAAAATAAACTATAGATGCATTCTGGTGGCAAGAAAATGAACTGTTATGCGGAGGAGTTTAGCACAAGACTCGACTGTTTTGTGAAATCATAGGCGGACAAAAAATGTGTTGCTAGGCAACCTCATTGTTACATCTTTCTTTTATTAGTGCTTATTCAATGTTTGTCCGAAACAAAACACGGCAACATATATGTGTTCATTTTTCATTTATACTCTCTTCAATCATTACTTCACAGTCACATACGCCTCATTGCAGAACCAGAGATAATATCAGCACTTTATGTTCGTGTGGGTTAAAATAATAATTTAATAAATGCTTTAAACAGCTGCTAAGGTGGATGTATTGGCAAATGGTAATTGATCGATTTTTTATATCCAGACGAGTAACTGCTTATGTTGTCATATGCCAATGTTTATGTACTACAAATAATGGCCACATAGCCGCTGGACACAATATTATGACATATATTGTCGGCATGAACGGACGCCCATGGTGCAACATGACGAAAATAGAACGAACACTAAATCAATCAGTTGGCAACTATGTTGAAGTGATATAATAAATCAACATTTGGCAACAGTGCTCTGTCGGCCACGTGGCACTGCGGGGGCGTACGAGATTAAACATTGCGTAGTGTGCGGCTGGAGTCTTTGTGTTTCGGATTGGGCGTTTCGTCGTCGCTAGAGGTGTTGGTTTGGTCAGTCAACGTTCCCTGATGATGGGCGGTGACCTTAGTTCTCTGGTTTTAGTCACTTCCTTGATATGTCAGCTCACGGTCATCGAGATTCCTCCTCAACAAGCTACAGAGTTTTGCAATTAGAGATAGGTTATTAAAAAAAATAGTTCTCGACCTATCTAGAGAGGAAAACAATTTTATTGTCTGCTGTCCAGCGTACATCAGGTGAATGTGCTTGGTTCATTAATCGACCATGGCCGCTGGAAGAGGGTCTGGAAGAATTGGTAAATTATATTTGTTGGAAGGTATAGTTGCCGTATATGTGTATGTCTTGCTGTATATGTTTCCATCAACAAAGTGTAATTTTTCAAAGCACTCAATAAATTCAAAGTTGTTCTGAATCGGCCTTGTTGATTCTGGCATTTGTCCGCGGGTGTTCGCACTGTCCAATCACTGATTCATATGTTTCGTATTTGAAATATCAATCTTTGATTGGTTATCGCTCACTCGTCGATGGTGTTCGAAGCCTACAGGGTTGGTTTAGTCACTTTAAATTAAAGTCCCCCACTGCAAATCAGTTTAGTTACTGATTGGGTAGACTCTAAATGTGCGTTTATTTATTTATTTATTTACTAGTGGTATTGTCAATTCTATCCTCCGAGAATAATTCGGAAGGTCAACGGTTCAACTACCGGCAATCCTGGCCGGACGTTTTTCTGAGTCATTATGGTCACCAGAAATTTGTTACTCACTATCCAAACAACCTAATATACCTATTATGTATTTAGCCGAAGAAGGGCACATCAGATAAAGCTGAGGCTCACCCTAAAGCAGAGATTCCTATCCTCTTTATCTACTTGATATAAATCACCCCCAGGGTGTGTAGGCACTTGACTTGTGTCTTGTAGAATCAAGGAGCCTTAAGTTGACGCCACGATAGAAAACCAAGTAGGCCAAGAAAAATGTCTCCATCTGTCTTCGCAGCCGTATAGACACTTACGAAATTGATCCACGCAAAATCCTACAAAACAAGTTAGATTGCCAAATGTTTAGGTGTATTCGTAGTTTCACCTATCCAATAAATAATGAAGAACCTACGCATTGCCTTAATCCCAACTAATACAAGATTCGCGTTGTGCCCACATGTCCTATGTCGAAACTGTTTATGTGAATAAAACTGGTGTAGATACGGTTTGTGCCGATGCAGCATCAATCAGTTGTGGATCAGCTGAATATCGTGAATGTGAGATTACTTTAGCTTTAAAATAGCTTTATAAACATGTAAGAAGGATCGTAAGCTACAAAAGAAACTAGAAGAGTAGAGATTACTCGTTCTGGCAGTACTATGTTTAGTACGTGGGTTAGGTTTGGTACTGCCAGAAATAGTATCTATGCTAACCATCCTTTAGCACTAACAATCGAGTTATATATGCACATCTTACTTTGATGCAATTATACAAGATTCATATTTTTGTAAGGAATACAAATGTTTCCCTTTTCCGCTTATTTGGGTAGTGTGATATTAATTGGGGTTGGTCCCGATCCCATCATTCGCTTTATATGACTGAAGAGAACCTTAGGTACAAACCATTCAGGCAAGATTGTCGGTACTAACTAACCTGTGTTTTAGTTGGAATACCTTATTTATGATGCACATTAGCATCTGTACCCCTCTTGAGGACTAACTGTAAGTACATTAGGGTATTTGGATAGTTTGGAAGGCAAATCTGGAGCTTTACGTAAACCTGAGACAGATCACTCAGATTGCAACCTGGCCTGGTTGTTGCAATCTGTAAAGTGACCTGGATCAGGTTTGCGTAAAAACCCTTAGTATCAAGGGGACAATCGGCTGTACATCCCATCCGAAATAACGGTGTAACTTTGATCAGACATGTAGGTTCATCCATGCACTAACCCAGACGAGAAGAACGAACCTGTTACACAAGCTATCAAACCTCTTTCTCTCTGACAAATATAATATTATCTACATTATCATCACCGCTTGAATACTAGTTTTGATATCTCAACTGTGTCCACACACATCACACACAAGACAACACACCCCTGACGCAAGGCTATTGAGTCACCCATTGTCCTCTCGTCATCTCGAACGTTGTTGGGCGTATCATTTCGCTATTTGTTAATTTCCGTTCAGTTTGGCAAATATGGGTTGGGTGGGGTCGATTCTACCAGTTTACCTTGCCACCATCTTGCAGCCTACACGCAGGAGGCGGTGGGCAGTCACTGCTTTAGAAAGCGGTGTTAGGCGAGTGCATGGCTTGCTTGATACATACATCAACATAATTCATTATTACTGGTGGATTCTATGGGTGTTGCATAGAGCTAAGACTGGATTGTGTTGACTTCTATTGTGCGGTAGGCTTAGGGTGAAAGGTGGAATGAATAATCATTATAAGTAATAATAGTGGGGGGATTCAATTGAATTGTAATTGAATTGATTGATGTGGTAACCAATTTCAACGAATCAAGATGGGTCGTATGTGGAGCACCGCGTTAGGGAGGTTTTGTTTCTGGTTAAGGCTGGGCAGCATAGATAAGAATTTGTGACTAAAGAATTTGTGATTCACGGTGGCGCCTCACATTAAATAAACACTTGATAAAACTATGTGGCAAATGTGGAGCATATAAGAACGGAACTGTACGTTTATTTTTGACTAAAGGGTAGTTTACATTAAAATACATTAATTTAATTCAATGTTTTTTACTAATTATGAAATATTTTTTATTTTAGTTAAAGGTGGTCAACTCAGTAGATCACAAATAACAAGTCACTATTCTTTGCTGTGTGACTACTTATATATTGCGTATTGGAAAACTAAATTTTAATCTCAAATTCTAAGTTACCAGACATACATTTGAACGTAGAACGGAGAAACCAATATATCACTTTAATTTTTTGTTAGTATGTTGGTAACAATGTTGATAGTGGCCTTGGTTATAGTTTCGTTTCCACTAGTGAGTGGTTGATTGATTGTATAAAAATAGCATTTTATTTCTAAAGTTGATAGGGGAGCGGTATTGTTTTGCATATTATATATTTAACAACACAACAATTTGTAAACCAGCTGACAATGTTGTTAGTTTGTATGTCTATTATATATTACTTGTTTTGTTTTATTTTGTAATACATCCGAGCCAATCGTGTTGATTGGTTTGTCTATTTTTTACATTAGTAATTTCATTATGAGGTTTTTTAGTGTTAATCTAGAACAGTTATTATAATGATTAGACTAATTGTCATTTTTTGTATTTTGTAACTAATCACGGAAGCCATACCATATACCGTGCAAGGTTAAGTGGAAGAGCGAGCAACATGCTCGAACCTCGCCGTTTTGTAAAATGTACACTGTTTTACAAATAAAGTCCATTTATTTATTTATTTATAACAAAAGTAGGTTGAAAGTTATCTACAATGAAATTAAATAAATCCCATCCCATCCTCCTTGCTTGAAACACACAATCTGAAAATGAGATAGTTTTATGCAACATACGTGCAACTATAGCTAATAGTTCTCACACTATTTAAATAAGGCTGCTGGCAGGCGATATTTTGGCGAATTGTCTTTGTCCGTGGGAAGGTGCATAACATTACTTGGACCGGTGATGTAACCGCATGGTATTGTCCCAGTTGATACGAGCATGGACCTGGTTTCGAACCCCCCTCGAGACTTACAGAGATTTCATGTAATGAGAACATGCCAACCATTCACCAATCAAAAGCTTCGAACTAATTTCTTTTGAGACAATAACAGCTGTAAGGTTTGATGATATTATAACCATAACAATACTCCACCGAAAATAACAATTTTTTTTTTTTATTAATCCCTGCTGTAGGGGGATACAGCAGTTTTACCTGATGTGTGCGTCTTCAGGTTACCAAATAGATAATATATTAGAGTGTTTGGATAGTTGGGAAGAAATTTCTTTGGGCTATACTTTAACAAGACTTAATCCCAGTATTCGCATTATGAGCGAGAAAAACTTTGGGACATACCTTCAGTCAGGATTGCCGTTGACCGGAATCGAACCGGCGACCTCTCAAATAAGAGTATATTATAGTACTTTACCGCTGAGTCACCTCTATCAATCCAGTGAAAATCCGTTCTAGTATTAAATATGTGATAAACAATAGACTTGTCACGCACCAAACGTCGCGCATTCGATGGTGACGCTATTTAGGCTTTACATCCCATATTTTGGCAACGATGCTAGTCGAGACGGTGTGAGTGATTAGGACGATGATAAAGACACATTTTTTTTTTTAAATTTATTTATTTATTTATTTATATATTTCATTTCATTATTTATTATTATCATTACATTACATTTTACATACTACATTTACATAATTTTAATTTCTTTTTACATTTCTCTTAGTTCAAGATTACAATTACAATTACAATGGCACGTGCATGGTTATATTGGCAATCACATCACACTTAATTAAGTTACAATTTAGCTGATTAAGATATTGATTAGTTGTTAAATTACATTATTATATGATACAAAGCAATTATAATTTATTCTAATAAAAATATTAATAAAATAAAAATGTAAAATATAAAATATAATATAATAAAAATGTAAAATATAATACTGCGGATACCACAAAGGTTAGAAACCTAGTGTGTGGCTCCAGCAGCTAAATGTATGCAAGTACTGAAAACATATTCCCAAGTAAGGATTCGAACCTGAACGCAGAGACCGCGGTTTATTACACCAACGCCTAATCGACCGCAGTAACTACGCCGGCTTGTCAGACTTCATGATCGGGTCTCGAACCCGATCCCTTTCGTAAGCCAGTCACAATTCTACGTCCTCGTGGCACTACTTAATCAACTTCTTAGTTCTGCTCTTTTAATTACGATCGTGAAGGATAAACCTGTCGTGCTTGTAACCTCATTGTAATAATATAGCAAAAAACTTGTTGCTGGAGCTGTTGTATTTTATGCGTGTTTCATTCATGCGTGTTCACGTATAGCCTACGTAGTTGCAGCTCGCGTCATAACCCTTCACACGGGGAAACTATGAGCGTAACTGATGCATTCAGTTACCCAGTGATAGTACAGGACTCTGATAGGAAGGTGTCGGTTCGGTTCCCGCACGCGGTCGTCCTAATCGATGGACTTTAAAAGAGAATTGCATTCATACACGGATCAAGTGTGCGAGTAAAACTAATTTATTTATTTATTTTGAAGAAATTTGAAATACAAGAGATTGTAGTGCTTTGCAGACATACTATTGGAAAATATAGATCTTAAAAATTAATATTTTAGTATTTAGTGTTTAGAAGGCTCTTCGCGGCACAAGATTTCTTGGGATTTTAAGTGTTTTAGCATGTTTGCTAGCGTCGACGCAATTTCTTATCAAAACTTTTTATTTTTTTTATTTTTTTAGTGATGACAAGAATAGACAATTAATAATAATAATAATAATAATAATAATAATAATATTAATAATAATAATAATAATAATAATAATAATAATAATAATAATAATAATAATAATAATAATAATAATAATAATAATAATAATAACAATAATAATAATAATAATAATAATAATAATAATAATAATAATAATAATAATAATAATAATAATAATAATAATAATAATAATAATAATAATAATAATAATAATAATAATAGTAATAATAATAATAATAATAATTACGGTGTGTAAACCCAGCATGACTGAACTTCTCTTATTATGACGACACTATGTGATGCATCTGATTTGGCCAGCTTCGTATGTATACAATACAACTAATTGCAGACCAAACGGTGTTGCGTAATCGATAGACCATAGACAATGGGTAATCCCGTTTCGACAGAAAGTGTATGCAAAGCACTCCACGCAGTCTTATTATGTTGTATAATAGAAATCACGACAACCTCGTAACACATAGTTAGTTCTGACCCATAGTTTCGGGCCAACGTGATGGTCGATGATGATGGATGAGAAGCTATTGCCATCATAAAACTCACAGTAATATACTTGCGTTTTAGCAGTATCGCCTATAGAATATGTCATGTCTACACTTTAGAGGATGAAAGTGTATGTAGTCATTTCGGACATATAATACCCAAAAATGGAGTTGTCGATAAATGTTGTAGTTTTGTATGATGCTGCAACACGAAAAGTGTAGGCAGGCAACACTTGACGCAGACGTTTTTGCACGCAGGTTTTTTTCATGGACACTGTTTTGAAGCATTAACTGACTCTGGGAAAATTATTTTTTTTTAGCCAAGATTATTGTGTTCACATGTGTTCACATTGTTGTACGTTTAAACATTTTAACTGTAACTAATAATCTTTCATATTAGGTACTAAAAATATAGTACCGGAACGACTTTCCGGATCATTTTAACTCTTCTATCCATTTTAACTGTCTCCACCACTGGTTAAATGTATATTGGTATAAATTAATTATAGACATTTTTAATTTGTAAAAGGTTTTTGTATATATATAGTGTAATTTATATTTCAATCAACTATATCTTTACAGGGGGTTGTATTAAATGAAACCATGCCGATGACAGATGCTGTGTATCATAGCTAGGACGGGTAGCGACTTAACCTTGGCTTACTTTGTGTTGGCTACTTTTTGAACAGTCAGTCTCTAACCTGAACACTTTTGTGTGTACGAGTGACAATCACATGAGAACAATAGACCAATTAGAAGTGTCCTAGGCTTCAGCTTCACCTTGTGTGACAGCTGGGGTCATGGTCCTGTGAGTGGCTCTTGCCTTAAAACACAACAATTAGTTCACTTTTACCTACATGGTTCGCTGTAAAGTCGTTCCACAGCAACTTTGTGAATGCTACGTCATAGATGAGTGAGAGTGAGTCGGAGCCAATCAGCGGGTGGCTTTTTGAAACACTGAATAAATAAAATAAAAAAAATAAAAAATAAAAAAATAAAATAAAATAAAATAAAATAAAATAAAATAAAATAAAATAAAATAAAATAAAATAAAATAAAATAAAATAAAATAAAATAAAATAAAATAAAATAAAATAAAATAAAATAAAATAAAATAAAATAAAATAAAATAAAATAAAATAAAATAAAATAAAATAAAATAAAATAAAATAAAATAAAATGAAATAAAATAAAATAATAAATCCACATTTTAGAGTCTACCCACTCAGTAACTAAACTGATTTGCAGTGGGGGACTTTAATTTAAAGTGACTAAACCAACCCTGTAGGCTTCGAACACCATCGACGAGTGAGCGATAACCAATCAAAGATCGATATTTCAAATACGAAACCTATGAATCAGTGATTGGACATATTGCGAACACCTGCGGACAAATGCTAGAATCAACTGACATTTTGTTGGCTAATTCCTCGCTCATGTATGATGTATCAGCATCCACAAGGTTGCTGTGGAAAGAATTGTATGTATTGTAAACACGGTCTTCTTTTAGAAACATACATATTCGTTTTACTATTTGAATTCAACAAACGTTTTAAATCTAGGGTTAAGTTACCATGGTTTCAGAAAACCTTACATACGAATGCGAGGTGTGGTGTCTTCTGCCAATCACCATGTTTTTTCAAACGAAATCTCCAATTAACGGCTTTTCCCGATACTTACAATTTGGAGAATCAGGACTCAAACGTCTCTAAATAAATGTATATCTAAGCATAGATTTTTTGCACATCCAAAAGAAGCAAAAATAGTAGATAAGTTTGTTTTATAGATTTGAAAAATACATTTTTTACAGTTAATATGTGAAGTTTTACAACCGGAAAGGAGAGAATGATGAGATAATGTTTGTGTTGTAGTCCACCACTGATTTACTTCTGGTGTAGAAACACAATCCATCCACTAGTTGTGCTAGAAACTATAGAGGCAGTGGGCTACATGATGGGAACATACATCATACTGTACTGTACTGTATGTAATAATATGTAAACAGAGCCGACAGTAAATAGGAGCGTGGGTCTTCACACGTGACTCTCGTGGCTTATCACGTGATGTTACGTGATATATATCGCACGTATGTGTAGCTGTGCATGATCCGTCATCGTGGACGTGACATGACTCCAACTAGGGTTCGAACGCAGGACCTGGGTCATGATGATGTTTGGGCTTTAGGGCTCATATTTTGATCGCTTCGTTGTTACACTTTACTGACCAATAAAATTGTTTACCAAAGTCTAATGTGATTTTTAAGACAACTCAAATTTCGTAAGATCTCATGTGAAAAGTTTGTTTATATCAACATATTTTTTAAATAAAACCTAGAGCCAAATCTAAAGTTCCAGTCGTAAAATGTAAAAGAGTCTGTAAAATCAAAGATTATCAGTCTTTCCTTTATGCATATAAGTCATGCATACAGCCATTAAGCTTTCTTATATTATTTTATTGATATTTTAACACTATTTTTTCAGCCATTTTTAGCGATTGCTAGCTTGTACAAAATTACTTAAAATTTAATTATAATAGAATTGAAAGTTGAACAAGATCGAAACACAACACAAAATTACGCAAACCAGGTACACCATAACGAGTGTGTTAGGGGTGAATTACTACCTGTTACTGTGAATAACTCATGAATGAGCAAAAACAATCATTATACTCACTGTCCAGAGGAGATTTTATCTTGACTATCCAACTCTTCTCTAGCACTTTAAACCGCACTTACAACTGATAATCAGTAATCCCACGTAATTATTCTCTAATGTTGTACGCGATGTTTTTTGGGGTGTCCTTGGACACAGCCTTCAAGTGAGTTTTTGTTTTGACGTGATTTCCGCAAAAAGTTCAATTTCCCGCTAAGTGTGGGAACTGCCTAATGTGGGTATATTAGCATATACCGTATATATGTTGGGTTGGCCATGAAAGGGGAAAAACAGAGAGTGCATTTTCATCGGAAACATTAATAACATAACAATGCCAGCTCAATCATACTAATCATATTGAGATTACAAAAATTATACCACGTATAAACAAATGTGCAAGGTTAAACGGAATGCATGTTAAATATGAAAGGAATGTTTTTCAATATCGCAACACATTAAGATTTGATCTGCGTCAACACAAAAAATCATTGACCATAGTCAAAGTTTAAATCTCCGATTAAAAAATGTACCGAATTATATCGTCAATACAGGTTATTATAATACTCTAATTCCATTATTGAACACATCCGGTTTGAAAATATCCGGTAGGCCTACTGGTGGTGAAGGTATCGGATTCGAATAAATTATACGTATTAATATTTCTTTCTTCCATCGTATCATGAATTTTCAGATGAAATTTTAACTGCACAACAATGTACAGCAATTGCAACTAAACACATAAATTATTTGCGTATATGTACCTTTATTTTGAGTATCATATATATGCACGAAGATCTAGATGATTAGAAATGGTTCATACGTTGAAGAAGACAATCTGTCAAGGACATATCTATATGTAAAGCAAATATAATGTTATTCTCTACAGTGGCTTTGATTCAGCCAGTCCGTTTTCGTAAAATGTTGAAAGTTCAGCGAATTTTATACACAATGTATTTAATTTTGTATATTATTTATGATTTAAATAAATTGTTCTACTGATAAAATAGTTGACGCTAAACGAGCGACACATTCCCCAGCCTTGGCCCATTGGCCCAACCTTGCTTTGCTACTGAGGAATGTCGTGATCTGTCCCTTCCTTTGCCCACTCAGCCGAACACTATACCGCATGGATGTAGATTGTAGAATAATGTATAACATTATTTAAAAAAATACCAAAGTATGTAGAATCAAACAAAATACAAGAAATACCAATCACAAAGTAAACATTACAAATACAATAACAACTGAAACAACCAATATTAGTTTATTATTCAAAACACATTTAATTGGATTGGTAAACACGAAGTCAAGAAAGTGTGAATTTTTCAATGCAATATTTATCTGTAGGCAAACTGCATTTTTACTAGATTTAATTTTATTTAATTTCTCAATCTTTTTTTGTTGGTCTTGATTTTTTCTACAGTACAGTAGTTCGTTTTGTTTTGTTATTATTGCTATTTATGATTTCAATATTATTAATTGTTTGCATAGCTTTAGTTATATTTATTGTCCTTCTTTGTAAATCAGATAACTGAATAGGATACATGAAATAAATAAACTTTGCATGCGTGAGATACAGTGAGACAAACTCTTCTCAATGGACCAAATATTTCGATCGAAAGGTTATCGGCTTTGCCTCTAGCCGCCCATTCACCGTCTATTGAATGTCTGTACAGTAAATGCCTCTCGCTCCGTTAGGCCCTTTGAATCATGACTCCATTAGTCACAGCGGTGTACTTATATTATGCATTACTATCGTTCTTTTGTAAGTGAAGGTGTTGCGTCAATCAGACGTTAAGTAAAAGACCCACAACAATGTGCTATAACTATATAAGAGGCTCCGAACACGGACTAGATGGGTTCATGGTCGCCAATAGTTATGCGAGAGGACACAGAAAAGAATGTCGTGCAATAGAGGGAAAGATTGCCGTGAAACAAGTCTTCGTTGGTGGTTTAAGGAAGTCGAAACCTTCATTGTATATATAGAGGATCTTCCATGCACGTTATAGTCTTTGTTCTCTATAGAGATGTAAGAAATGTTCACGATGTAGATATTTTCGAAGTTTTTCGAGAGTATTCGGTACAAATAGCTCGAATACCGTAAAGGACCATCCACATTGCAAGACGTAAGGACGTTAACTTAGTGACGTAGACTTGGTAAGAATGAAAGCGTTCATATCCTATCTGATAAGCTGATTCCTATACGTCCTTACGTCGTTACGTCCTTAAGTTTGGTGTTTGCAAACTTCCAAGTCCACGCCTACGTGTTTAAGTCTACGTCAAGTCAATGTGATAGGAAACATCTTTCGCCCTAAACTTAACTTTATATTCTTACGTCAAAGTTGCAATGTGGGTGGGCCTTTAGAATTCAAAGTTTTCTGTTCTTATCTTGAAATGCAATTCAATATGAAGATTTCCGAATTTTGAAGGGCTAGATATTACCACTATGTACAGATATTCTCAAAAAGGGATCCAAATTAAATTGATCATGTATGGATAAATTAGACGAATTTTGAAATATCTCAATTTGTCGAATGTGACTCAAAAGTAATATTTTTTTGTTGAAAAAACTTCAGATTTTGATCATATCTAGCCCCGTATTAACTTGTACAACTTTTGATTTGATGCCGATTTAAAGACAATACCATACAACCGTACGTCCAACGCATTTTCAGGCTATTTGCATGTGTGGAACACTGATAGCCAGACTGTTGTTTTAAGGCTGCCTGTTTTCTTTGTTTAAAAAAAAAACGGTAACAGCTTATATCAGCAATCTTTTCGTAGAGGTTTTCATAGTTTATACTCTACGTCAGCTTTGCAATATCTTGGGACATGAACCGACCTTGCACGTGGGCTTGCCTGACAATTGCGAGCCCACGTTTTATTTGGCCTTGCTACGATTACCGTTACTTCACTTCACGTAGCATCGCCGTCTTTATTTCTGCACCGATAAATTGTCTAGCCAATGATACGATACCTACACATTACTGGCGCTGTGGGCAATGTGTGGTGTGGGCTGGCTGCCACTATACCCACACATACACACACGATCAGACCATGGGAAAGTGATGCCCCAGCGACATTGCATCCGTATCACACGACATGACGATTAGCAACAGTGCCAACATTGTCTATTTAATTCCCAGTAACGGCTTTTTCGCGATGTTTTTTATTTTGTCAATCCGTGGATTGGTGGAACTTCTACTTTATTTTCTCTTCTCTGTCAGTCGTTTCAGTTCTAAAATGTACTGTACTCAATTATTTGTTGCACGTATTACAACTTTAATTTGCCTCTACTATTTTAAATGAATGAATGAATTAATTAATTACCTGATTATTATAATTTATTTTTATAGAATTAATAATTTGTTTGTTGTCATTTTAATTACGGTATCGCCTTTCGTTAGGGCAGTAATTATTGTATCTTCTGATGAGTTTAGTGATGATATTAGTTCCTGCATGAATCTCTCGATACGGTTTCTTATATCTAAACTCGAAAGGATTTTTATATCTAGATAATTTTATAATTTCTATTTGTCAGGTGCAGAGAATCACCCATCTTGTATGTTTTACATAGGGCTAGTTATTATTTTGTTTTAAGTTCCATCTCCATGACAGTTGAAATCGCCTTAAATAACCTGTATTCATATCTCAAGAATCCTCAAGGCAAAGAACTTACACAATGCTTAATAAGCAATACAGACTGCATGATAAGTATTTCGTGTATTTTTTATTAGTATCAATATATAATAATAAACAACTCTCTCTTGATGAGCAATATTTAGTGCTTACAATTACTAAAAAACCATTGAGTTGCGCGCGACTATTTATGGTGTTGGTGTGTTCGTATAAAACTAGGCCTTCATGAACCGTCATTATGTTCTTGACGATTCGGGTCCGTTTGACAACGACTAGAAAGCGCTAAAACTTCCTCTACATACTCTCGAACATGTATACAACATATAAACTGTAGTTTGTACTTTGTACACATGTAAACTCGACGAAAGTTTCGACGACAAGTAGTTCAAATCGGTATATTGGAACGTTCTTGTAGCGTAGTAAGTGAGGGCGTCCGGTCTATAGAGGCGACTCCGATAAGTGTTTTCAACTTTCACGGGATATCAGCCATTTTGTGACCTCTCCCTAGATCGTGGCTCTAATATGGTTGTTGCACTCTTGATCACATTGCTTTGATGGTGTCTCAAGAATGCTATGCGGTATTCGACCTAGGTAATTCAGACACGTATTTACTCCAACACTCTTCTACACTCATTGTTTTATCCGATATGTTTATTGATCATTAGTTCTGATCAATGTTTGTTGTCTATTGATTCTTAGATTAGAAGAGATTAGATAGGGTGATTGCAGGGGAGGTCAGAGTAAAGACTTGTTCTGTCCGACCCTTGATTTACTTCTGGAGTTATTCTGCATCCATTGGTCAGTTAGGGTAGCACCTGTGGAGTTATTCTACATCATAGGTCAATTAGGGTTACAATGTGGATTTATTCTACACCGTAGATCAATTAAGGTTACACATTTGGGGTTATTCTACACCATATGTCAATTAGGGTTACACTTGTGGAGTTATTCTGCACTATAGGTCAATTAGCGTTACACTTGTGGAGTAATTCTACACCATATGTCAATTAGGGTTACACTTGTGGAGTTATTCTACACTATAGGTCAATTAGGGTAACACTCGTGGAGTTATTCTACACCATACATCAATTAGGGTTACACTTGTGGAGTTATTCTACACTATAGGTCAATGAGGGTTACACTTGTGGAGTAGTTCTACACCATATGTCAATTAGGGTTACACTTTTGGAGTTATTCTGTACACCATATGTCAACTAAGGTTACACCTTTGGAGTTATTCTACACCATAGGTCAACTAGGGTTACACTCGTGGAGTTATTCTACACCATATGTCCACTAAGGTTACACCTTTGGAGTTATTCTACACCATAGGTCCACTACGGCTACACTCGTGAAGTTATTCTACACCATAGGTCCACTAAGGCTCCACTCGTGGAGTTATTCTACACCATAGATCCACTAAGGCTACACTCGTGGAGTTATTCTACACCATAGATTAATTAGGGTTACACTTGTGGAGTTATTCTGTAAACCATATGTCAATTAACGTTACACCTTTGGAGTTATTCTACACCGGGTACACTAGGGCTCGTGGAGTTATTCTACACCATAGGTGCACTAGGGCTCGTGGAGTTATTCTACACCATAGGTCAATGAAGGTTGTTGTTAGTCCGATGTATTCAACGCGTGCAAAACGTTTTTACACTTCGATGTGGCCGTCGGTTGAGAAACTGGTTCTGCATCTAATACACATTATTTATTTTAAAATGTGTATTGATAGAAACCGTTAGCTCGCCCATGATTTGAACCGAGACGGGTCTTGTGTGCATACACAGCCCTTGGCTACTGGTCTCGACACGTCAGTACTTGCTCTGCACTAAACTATCAGGTTATTAACTACGGTAATAAATAATTATTTTCACTTTACATCTACAGTCTGTCCCGATTCAAGATACACGCCGGCAAAATGAGAACTAAAAGGAATTGTTTCTTATTGTTGGAGACTTATGCTGTCAATCATCCCCTTTATTTGGCAAACCACTTAGCTTCTAACGTAGTAAAGACAGCTCCAAACCACATGGCCCGTCGAAGCAAGAGATAATTATGGTCGACCCTGTGAAAAGGGACAGAATCCTGAGCCCCCGTCTTCCTATTGTCAAGTGGGTGTTTTTATTATTTAAATAGATATTATATTGGTGGTCACTTTTTTAAAAACTGTGCATCCGTCCTGGTGACAAGCTTGACGTTTACAACCTTGCACAGCGAGCGGGAAATAAGCCGCCCTTTGAGGAGTCCTCTTTACCGGCGTGCATCTTGGATAGAGACGAACTATAAATCTTACAGAGTGTTTCAGTTAGTCTGCTATTATATCATATTTTCTACCTCATTATCACCTTCTTTGACACGGGAATTTATGACTGAGTCGACCGCTTCAGACATCCTGACTGAGGATTGACTGATTCATAATTATGAAGTCATCGGACATTCTTCCTTTCATCTATAAAATTACCGACCCTTTCACCATTAGTACGAACGGTATGAGACATAAGTAAGCCCAGGGTACGTCAAGTCCCGTGTATAAATTTACTCTAACAACTCTTCTGCGTTCATTTTTTATACGATATGCTAGCTTATCGTTATTTCTCATCAAGCATTAATAGCATTGAAGCATTGATAGAAAAATTGATTATGTTGTAATCGTATGCATTGATTATGTTCATAATTATTGTTTTTGTATTTTGTGATGGATTTATTTTGGGAATAAAAATGATTATAAAATTGAAATTGTTTCGTATACTAGATTTAAAAAAAAAAATGCATGAATGCAGGACAGTAATTATAGTGTACCTAACGACATGTTCTGTCCTACTCTTGATTAAGGTATGTCGGCGAGTGTTCGTCGTTAAACACTTCATTGGGTCGTTAAAGATCATCAAACATGTCTTCATAAATCACATGGATGTGCCAACAATCAGTATAGGTGTTATAAGGTAATACTCGCAGACAGCTTCGTGCGGGATACAAAGTCACTTCGGACCAACACGGACAGACTTCGCTCCAAGTAAACGTCACACGTACGAAAGGTGGTCTCACTTCGAATGTGTTCGTAATTGTTCGGATAAAGGTCCGAACCTGGTCGGCCTCGAGACAAAACGATTTGCATATCATTCATTGCGCGTATATAGTTACAAGCCTGGAAACTGGGGTCACATTGCATAAATACACTCTACACTACAGTACTGGCTACTCCAATGAGAAGATAACGTACATTCCTTACTTACTTATGGTAAAACGCATAGTCGTTCCTCACCTGCTCCTCAACTCAGCCTTTCTTCGAATTCGCCCAACCACCAATCACAGAGCAGCATTGCCATGTGGACTGATCTGTGATTGGTGGTTGGAAAAGTCTGAGGAAAGGCAGAGTTGAGGAGCACGTGAGGAACAACTATGCATATTACCCTTAGAGCGACAATGATTCATGGATTATAGTGTTCGACAGAAATAGCTAGAAATCGTAAGGTGTTTAATAGTATTTTTTAAATTACATTCAATATCTTACATTTTGAATGATGTTAGGCTGATAGTCTTAAAAAAGCGATGGAGAATATTGATGGTGTTTGTAAAAAAGTAGACAATTACATCTCAAATTGTCTAATTGGATCCAAACTTACAATGTTTAATCTTTTTTGAGAATACGTACATCTTGATGATACCTCGCTTTGTTCAGCATCATTTCAAAATGTTGATATATCAATTCATTTTAAAGATACGGACAAAACAACACACATTCTCACGCTTTTCGATTCATTGTCGAAGAATCTTGAAGCTGAGGTGACTCTGCTAGTCATAATAGGCGACGGAAGGAGACCCCGTCCCTTTCTCCCTTCTGTCTCACTTAAGATTTCTCCTCCCACTTGGCTCTGACCTCCCTCGCTGGACTCCCCTTAGGACGACCACCGCGATGTGCAATGGATCAGATTCGGACGTTTTTTCATCTTCATCTTCATATTTAACCCACTCATCGTCTCTATTAGCCAAGTTGCGAATATGTGAGATGTCAAGCCCAAGTATCATCATTTTGAAGCTGAGATTGTCAGTTAGTAGGCTGTGCCCCCCCCCCCCCCCCCGCAATGTAACAACAAGGTACAGCGTGCATGAGCCAGCGCTGTTGGTGGGCTGTGCCCCCCCGCAATATAATATCAAGGTGACTTGTTACACTAGTCCAGCGCGCATAAGTTGGGCTGTAGCGACTGCGAGGTAGGTGGGACCAAGATGGTTGACATTTCACCGGAGATCGAGAGTGAAACTGTAAATCTTGTCATCTCATCACTTTCTCGTTACAGACGACAGAAAGATCGGCTTTGATTAAGGTAGAAAACAGATCTTGATGATTGATAAAGTGTTCTTGTCGTCGTAATGTTCTCTGTCGTTCAGACGACTATTTCTTGGAGACGAGCGAATCCAACCGTTAGGTATTTACTATCTACAAACAATTGTATATTTTTATACGAGTACACAAAATTTAGTTTAATTAAAATGAAAGACAACATTCGTATATGGCTTGCTGTCGCAACTAAGAATTCTGACTTTGAAGTTTATGTTTTGATTATTTATTTCTTATCATTCCCAAATCAGGTAGGTGGTTGGTAGAAATTAGCGCAGTGCCAATCATTAACAGTGACTAACAATCGATAAAAAAGATGTCAAACAAAAGTAGAATATAAAACGAAGTACAATAGTATAAACGTATTTATTACACTTGACTAATTTCATTTTGTATTCATTTTCATTTATAAAATAGTATTATATGTATTCATACTGTATTTAAAACATTTTATTTTATTTTAATTTCATTTACATACATAACATAATTGTAATTCAATTTCCTTATCTCTCCATGTTTTTTCGATTAGCATCGTTGCCAAAATACCATCATCATTACTATCGAATCTTAGAGCGAGAGTTGAAACAGACAAGACAATAGCTCACCATCCTCATTCTCTTTAATGGTAGACATTCAACCAAGTTCAAAACCATTTTCTGACTGACGCGAAATAATAGATTCTTCCTAACAAAGCCCCCGCATCAATCAACCCATCCAGCCTTGAACCTAGAGTCCATAATAAGTACCTACCAATACATCAGACGTCTTGTTTAAGAACTGGCCCCGTAATTACTCGTGTAAGCCACGTGGAGCACACGCCACTTAGACGCTAGTGTTTTGTTTATTCGTTTTGTGATGTCATTATAATCAACGTTTGCATGGATTGAACCCCGCCTTAGCAGGAACCATTGTCAGGCATGGGAAAAATACATTGAAAGTTCTTGAAAAAAAAAACTTAAAAAAAAAAGTTCTTGTTAAAGATATTTTAGTTTTGGGTATTAAGTATTTTATATGTAAAATAACTTACACTCATCATAGTTAGATACCTATAGGTCTACAATAAAGAAGTTGAGGTAAAAATTGAAAATACTATGAACAAAAAACATTTAAAAAATTAAGAACTATTTCAGGCGAATCCACAGATTGATAGACAAGTTGTTTTTGTTGTACTGACATTTTCAAAATTTATCCAGGACCCTTAAGGCCGTATGCAGAGTCAAGTGTCAAGTTTAGTACAGGAATTGTTTTATTACATTTTTTTTTTTTTTTCATAAGAAGAACAAACTCCATAGCAACCATAAACAAATCACATACAACTCGACTGTGCATTCCGCCCTTAGGTAGAGTTGATAACGGTCCTTGAAATCTTAAATGACAACAATGCACAACAATAAAAACTAGTTTTCAAATATTACATCAAGGTTCATTTTTCATTGTTATAAATAGTTGTCATTATTGAAGATTTAGAGGACCATGATTTACTAAGGGTCCTAGATCAATTTTGAAAATGGTCTATAGTACAAGGCTCAATAGGGAAGTCTCACGCATTTTTTTTATTTGCTTACTGGTTACCTCAAGTTAAAATAAACGGGAACTAATTGGTTTCGGCTCGAAAGGTGCATTAACATCGCTTTAACAGCAAGTCAAAGATATTGCTGTCAAAACACGCTCAGAAACGAACCTGCGCCATCTTGCTCGTGATTTCAAGGTTCTGACGTCATATGTCAGTAAACAATAATTTTATATCATACAAATAGTACTGAAATCCCACCCTTTAGTAGATGATTGCTCTTATAAGACTCTAACTGAACCAACGTTTATTTATAGTTAGTAAATGAACACTTCTCAACATTAATTAACAACAATATGTTAAATAATTGCATTATTTTAAACACGTTTTGGTAAATACTGTATCAAAATGTATTTTCTGAAGAAAACAGTGGTATAAAAGACATTGTTGTAAAGTCACTGCATCCTAGATATTGTAAAATGTCCAACTTAATATCGTTAATATTATTAAGAATACTTCAAGGAGGCAGTTGTTTACATGACATATGACGTCAAGAGCCGTTTTTCAATTACGGAACAAGAAGCTCCAAATTTCAAACTTAAAATGCTAATAGAATTGGAAATATACGCTTCTCAGATATAAAAATTATACCGCCCGTATTTTTAGATAATGATCTTTCAATTTTAGGTACTTTGAGGAATATTTATTTTTGATGAGACTTCCCTCGTACAAACAATGTGTTGTTAAGCGACTACCATTGTTGTATCTTTCTTTGATTGGTGCATATTCAATGTTTGTCCGAAACAAAACACGGCCACATGGCTATATTTAGAATTGAGTCTTGTGCTATTGAAAGCGAGCATGTCTGACCGTAGTATCTACGTAGAACAAGTCCTCTAACCAGCGTCGTTAGGTCGCGCACCTCAACGTGTGTGCTGGAGCAAATCAGATCGACATTGGCGCTGTTTCACGGCCACTACGACTCCGTTTCCTGATCGGGGATCACGAACACTTCCACCGCCACCTCGATTGAAACATCGTCTGTCAAGCGGTGGAACGAAGAACAATGGGATAAAAAGAAATTGTTAGGTTTTGTTCCATTACCAACGCTTTCCTCCAATTATATCCGTGCTTAACAATTAGTTATGTATCCACCCACACACGTACAAAAACACGCATAACTCTACGCACGCACGCACTTTTACTGTACGCACTTTTACTGTGTGCACTAACCAACGTACACAACACACAACGTACACGTACGTATGTTTACTCAAGAGTTTTCAAACTAAACTCATTTCAATTTTTCTTATCTCTTAGCAGATTTGGGCTAGGCGGAGTATGGGCCTACTAAAGACAATACTTACGATAGAGGGCGACCAAAAATGGAATACATGCAACATATCATGTACCACATGCGTTTTAATGGGCCTATGTACAGATAGAAAACTGGTATAAAAGAGGGAAGAATGAAGAACTATTTGAAACCACGCCAAGGATTAAGATAACATGAAATCAAAAATAATCATTTCACTTTTGTTGCGATTGTTTTTTTGTTTTGTTTATTAGAAATATGCTATATTTATCATAAGGGCTTTTTCTCCACTCATTCTATCTTTTGACGTTTTCCCCATCATAGTAGAATTATGTTTGTAATCGTATGTATGTTCGTGCATTTTTTACCACAAACAATTAAGTGACAATTTGAAATTCTTTGAGAAAATGAACGATGAGTGGCATATTATGTGCTAGTGTACACAAACTATGATGCTATTTCACACGTATATGCATCATATCCTACTTCTGTACTGTTCATAGCTCTACCATGCGTGCCTGTTATTGATAGCTTGCTGTTTGGCCAGCCGATACTACATTTAGAAATATAGAGACATGTATTTCAAGCTCTAGAACGTGTTTGCCATGCTCAGATCATCTTCTAAATAAATCAGAAGAGCTCTTCACGTCCTTGGAATGTCATCAGTAATCGATGGACATCGAGCTCGCTAGACTTTCCGAACCTCCTTTCCTTTTCATCTGTGGCGAGCGTAAGTGAAGCTATGCACGAAGCCTTCCGGCTACTCCGGTAGCAGCTGAAGAGTGAGTTGAATCTCCACTCACAAATAGAAATGCATCGTTCGATAAACTTACTTAGCAAGATATCGATTGATTGATTGCTGTCGAACTGATCTAATGAAGACTTACAATGAGGGCTGAACACGGTTAGGTTAACATGTAGTCATCGTGACATCAAACGAAGAGATTAACTGAGATTTAAAGATTGTATCTATTTCTGAATGTATATCTGTTGAATTGTTGTCCACCATAATATTGTAGCAGTATTAATTGTTGGTTTTTTCTTCCGGTAAAAACAAAACACAAAATATAGAGGACAGAAAACCACCTAACATAATATGTGGGTCTGCGTACCTATCTGAGCCAGGGTTACGATGGAAGGTATGGAAGGATGAATGGGCTTGGGGTATATTGTTCCCTTCTGAACCTGTTGTGTATATTTTCAAACTAAGTGTAGATATGTACACTCCTTGAGAAGGAACAATTGACTCCGGCTTTATTATAATTCACTTTCTTTCTCAATACGAGTGAGTATAAATTAGAGACATTGACATCAATTGAAATAAGTTGAACAGGAACCTGGAGGTGGAAGTGGGCTCACATGTATATTTGGCTAGTGAAAGGTTTTCCCTTTCGAAACACATTCTATTAATCTAACGTGAGAATGATAGGACGTATATCGAGCCGTTGTCGGTCACAATATCGCATGGTCGGACGGTGGGAGGAATGTGGACAAAGGCTGTGGAGCGTAACAGCTCGCGACAGGTTCTGGGTGACTGAACCGTCTGCCCTGTCCGAGATGCGTGCTTGCACAGCCTCCCAGATGATTCACCTCAAAGACACCGCCCTTGAAATCTTGCACCTCAAAAATACTCCAAGAATCACACAGTCTCCCAGATGATTCACCTCAAAGACACCACCCTTGAGATCTTGCACTTCTAAGATACTCCACTCCAAGCACCACACAGCCTCCCAGATGATTCAACTCAAAGACACCACCCTTGAGATCTTGCACCTCAAAGATACTCCAACAATCTCTCAGATCGATGCGATGGCTCACCTCAAGGACACCGCCCTTGCCACTGAGATCTTGCACCTCAAAGATACTCCAACAAGCACCACGCACCCTCCTAGATCGATGAGATGATTCATCTAAAAGACACCGCCCTTGCCACTGAGATCTTGCACCTCAAAGATACTCCAAGCATTACACAGCCTCCCAGATCAACGATTCACCTCTAAGACACTGCCAAAGGTTTCAACCTTTCTTCAATCAGTAACTGATACGTAACGGAAGGAGACAGCAGAGAGGGACATGTAGGAGAAATGGGAGGAGATTCTGATAGTTATAGAACAGGAGGTTGAAACTATGTTTCCAAGCTGAGCCAACGAGGGTGGAAAACTGTGTCGGATTTGCTATCGTGACCATGATAATCGCATCATTTCAACCCTATTCTGCACACAGCACATTCGCGCGTCCCCCCTCCCCTTTAGATGCTGGGTAGATCGTACGCGGATGGAGAATGGGTGCTTTTGCAACTATTTCTGCTACAAAAAGTTTCATTTAATCTCCTCTGAAATGCTTTACACTAAAACTACACAAAATCTTACATTTTCTTGGGGGTGTATATGTGGTGTGTGTTGTACAACAAAGGGTTTAGCATTGGATATATGAAAACGGTTAAGCTACAACTGCTTCCCGACACCAAACCTCTCGCATTGTATAACAGTAAGGATGAACCATCAAACAATAAGTTTATAATCAAGAGAAAGTAAATAGTACACAATTATAAAAACCTTTAAAGGTTTACGGATATTGCCAAGTCAAGGCTCGAGTGAGAAGATGAATGCGACAACGATGACGAATCACAAATTGCAGAATCTAATTGTGCGCACTATTGCAACCAGCGTTATTAATCCAATCCTGTACATGTCTTAGACATACAGCATTCATGTGGCGTCTTCTTTCTTTGGCCATCCACACATCACTACATGAACAGGTGTTTTTCTTTTCATCAGTCTGGAGCCAACGATCTGGCGGAGGTTATTAAACTTTGGTGGATGAGAAGAGGTCTTGAAAACATTGATTGACCCCTTGTGTGACCTCTGTGTGTTCTTTGGTGTGCTCGTGTATGCAAAGATAAAGTCACGACGCCGAGGTCAGAGCAGTTAACTCGGGAGTCTGTAGGTAGGTATCAAAGCAAAGAAGTTAATGAAGATGCATCGATTAGTGTCATCGACTTCTTTGCTCGTAGGTGTTAAAATAACCTCGTTTGCGACTCAGATTCACTGAGGTCACAATGGAGGACAAATTATGTGTAACTTTTGAGCTATTAATAGGAGACGAATATGCTTTCCATGAAATATGAGAGTTAAAAAAACCCAACAAGTCTACGAAAATGGTTATTTGTGCTATAATACAAGACTCAATTCCCAAAATAGCCGTTTTGTCGTGTTTTGTTTCGGACAAATATTGTACATGCTCCAATAAAAGAAAGATACAAGAATGTAGTTGCCTAGCAACACATTGTTTGTTCGCCTGTGATGTCACAACCCCTTCAATTGAGTCTTGTGCTATTGTAGGTCACAAAAAAAGTTACCGGTCATGTACCGTAAATCGGCCGGTCCGACAAATGACAGTGAAAATAACACAATTATAATTACAAATACAATTACACGGTACGCGGCCCGGGGCAAGAGAGTTTCTTTAGCTATACGACTTTTTAGTAAGAATGTCAAACTAATGTTGGAGAACAGTTGAAATTCAATTACGCTATATTATGCATCTGAGACATTTCAGTAATGAATTGCTAATCGAAGATATACATACCTGTCGTTTTGGTTCACAATATAGCCGCCAGGCGCATTATGTGAATACACCCTCTGAACCAAAGAAGTTATATCGAAGATGCATCCAACTTGTTTGCTGAGGTGATCGTAGGTGTCGCAATCACCTGTTTGAGTCTCTTGGGTCAAAACCATTGAGTGAGATGATTGAACATAATAGACGCGCGGTCGTAATAAAAGTGAGGTTGGGTCTTCGTCTGGTTTTAAGAGTGACGTAAGATGTTGCGCCCGGGCTTGGATGCGATGGCAGAGAGAGTCTGGGCGTGGTTAGGTGAGACCTCACTGAAAGTAAAGTGTTGTACATGTTCAAACGAGCACTGAAAAGGTATTGGAATAGATGTTAGGTAGGTTTAGGCGTCGCATAATCCAACCAGTAGAGATAGTTGCAAATGTGAATGATTCTCAAATTTGGAGGGCTGAGTTTTTGCCTGTTCTGTAATTGGACGTGGTCGATTCTACGTCGCTGAGGTTGGCGCCAGTAATGACCTCAGTTTCCTCGATAATGTCATCAATTGACAGCACCTTGCTTGTCAGCAAGTGGCTGTCAACGTACATGCTCCTCCCAACTTCTCCCAGACGTCGGGGATATCTCATTAGACGTCTCGTCTTCGTAGATCTCTCGTCATCGCTCTCGTAATCAGTCTCATCGTCAAATGTGGTCGTTGATCTGGTCCACAACTTTGTAGGGTTCCGAGTCCAGGAAGGCTATTCCTGAAAGTTGTCTCGCGGTGACAATACTCACTCTAAGTGATAGCCAGTGGCGTATACACGGGGGGGGAGGGGGGGGACAAAACCCCCCCCTTTTGCAAAGGAAACATGGAAAATGACCGTTTTCATTTCAATAGACAGTATCAAAAGACAGTATTTCAATAGACAGTTAGATGTTTTACTTTATAATTATTGTATATTGTTGTAATTATTAAAAGCAAAAGCAATACGAAAAATATGCAAATTATTGATTTGAGTTTCCTTTTATTAGCGGTGCTAAGGAAAAAATGTGTTGCCAGAAACTGAGTAATCATGTTTCAGTTGGCCGCTGTAAAACGCACAGATTTGCACTAAAATGCCTTGACGAGAATTTTTTCGGGCAAGCACCCCCCCCCCCCCCCCCCCTTGGAACCCCAATTATGTTTCCGCTCCACTCTCTATAATATGGGTTGAAAACCCCCCCCTTTCCCAATTCCTGGATACGCCACTGGTGATAGCTATACGTGGTTATCACTTGCTATTGGCTGATTTCTGTGGCGGACCGCGTGGAAAACAATCAGTCAGTCATTGTGGTTATCACTTAAAGTGAGTTATGTCACCGTGGCAACTTTGAAGAGGATGGTGACTGTTATGAAAGGGGGGTGGGAATGAATGTCCACTCAATGGAGCTCGAGGACATTGTGGGCGTGTCCAGTCTCATGCGTCATCTGATGCGATGACCTGTTGGTAGGGTCGAGGAATCTCGTCTCACGACTCACGCTGGGGTCAACAACTGACCGCTGGATGCTGGGCACTGCTTTATAGGTACAAGACTGGGGACCAGACGGCGCGCCTGCAATATGGGGATGCAAACAAGCTGTTTTGAACGATTGGGAAGTTTTGTTTGTTTTTGTTTGTTTAATTGACGAAGGTATTTTATAAATTCATATGGGAGCTTATTACATTCTTAGAAATCGATTTTTGTTTGTTTTCATGATGATGTTCGTTGTATAGGTAGGTGTATATATAAATAAATAAATAAATAAATAAATAAATAAATAAAATAAATAAATTCACATTTAGAGTCTACCCACTCAGTAATTAAACTGATTTGCAGTGGGGGACTTTATTTTAAAGTTACTAAACCAACCCTGTAGGCTTCGAACACCATCGACGAGTGATGAGCGATAACCAATCAAAGATCAACATTTTATCTCTTATTGCGTTCAGTAGCAATTATTTACTTGCTTTACCGTATTTTCATTTATTATGTCATGCACGAAAAGTTAGGAGTGTTGTTTTGTTATTGTTAGTTTCGTAGACTACAACAAAAAGTATTTGGGATGAATAGAAAGCGAATCGCCACCATAAGAAAACAGAGTGGTAGTTATCTTCCTTCAAAAAGACTATGTAGCTCGTCAGTTCTGTGCGCAAAGTATAAATTATAGTATTTCTTGTACGCGGATGTTTGCAATTTCATTAGAAGCGACGCCCGCGGCCGAATTAAATGAACTCTTACAGGTGTGTTCGTTGGAGTAACTTAATGGATGAACGCTGATGAAATGGATAATAAGAGACGGAGGATTCCTTTCTGATTGGCTCAATCAGCGATACAATGGATTGTGACGTCGATGTGGACAAAGACCGCGACCGATGCCTGCACAATAGAGACTAGACAGACAGACAGACAGACAGACAGACAGACAGACAGACAGACAGACAGACAGACAGACAGACAGACAGACAGACAGACAGACAGACAGACAGACAGACAGACAGACAGACAGACAGACAGACAGACAGACAGACAGACAGACAGACAGACAGACAGACAGACAGACAGACAGACAGACAGACAGACAGACAGACAGACAGACAGACAGACAGACACAAAGACAGACAGACACAGACAGATAGATAGACAGACAGACAGACAGACAGACAGACAGACAGACAGACAGACAGACAGACAGACAGACAGACAGACAGACAGACAGACAGACAGACAGACAGACAGACAGACAGACAGACAGACAGACAGACAGACAGACAGACAGACAGACAGACAGACAGACAGACAGACAGACAGACAGACAGACAGACAGACAGACAGACAGACAGACAGACAGACAGACAGACAGACAGACAGACAGATAGATAGATAGACAGACATACAGAATGTGGTCGTTATTTTCCAAGCAAGACATTGTTGAGCATCATTAACTATTATCGGTAATTAAGTATACATGAGTCACCCTCGAGACAATCACGAACGTAGCATTCTTATGGACAGCGCGGGAATTGTATGTTGTGTCTACAATAATTATACATTTGCATATTATGTAAACATGAACACGAGCTATAATCAAGCGTTGATAATTGACATAACGTAATTGTATAAACACACGAATGTTCTGTATTTTATTTGCATTTTATAGAACGCTTTTCTTGTATTTACTTATACTTTCTATTGAGCATACTGACTGTTTACTTATTATTTCATATTCATTCATATTCATATTCATTTCATTATTTATTCATTGGAACTCCTAAAACCGCAGGATTACTGAAGGAAATCAATAAACACTATTATACAATACACAAGAAAGACATCAACAAAACACCATGCAACAGCAATGAATGCTATAGAACATCAAAACAAAACTACAATAATCTACCCAATTTTCGTTGTAGATAGTTTCCACAACAATTATTGGTATTTAAAACACAATACGAACTTAAATTTTTTTTAAATTCCAGATTAGCTATTTTCTAAGTTGTGCTTGACATTATATGTGCGAACGACTCACACCTCGGCGTCTCCTATATATTGAAACATTCTCTGCCTGAGAAATATCATACATTGAAACCATACCTTTCATTTTCATATCGCGATGGCCCTTGTTGTACGACGTTCTAACCCGTCACTTTCCACTATCGATTATCGTCGCAGTGTTAGTCAATTTAGAAAATTATTTAGATTTAATGATATTAAAAATTGCAT
Organism: Isoperla grammatica; assembly: GCA_945910005.1. Taxonomy (NCBI): domain Eukaryota; kingdom Metazoa; phylum Arthropoda; class Insecta; order Plecoptera; family Perlodidae; genus Isoperla; species Isoperla grammatica. Next base: position 34,142,957 of record OX246743.1, read on the forward strand.
ACTTTAAATAAATAAATTAACTGAATTAGAATTAAAAAACAATTCAAAACAAAATCGAAATTGGAATATTTGAAATTTTGAAATTTTTCGCTACAAAATATTAAGAACCCAATGGAACTATTAACTCTTTAGTTCTACACTGAAAATGATTCTTGTTACTGAGTGGGTAGACTATAAATGTGATTTTTTTATTTTTTTATTTATTTAACTCAATTTCTCACAAATGTTAGTTAGAACGGATGGTTCTAGAGCGACGAATGCCGGTAACAGGGGTAATGTGATGTGCAACGATGCATTGGACCGTGCTTATGTGATCACCTTCAACGAGTTTATGGTACACTTATGAAAGTCTAATTATTGGTAATGTGCATGATGCACTAATTTACTTGCAAAGATGTTGTAATGTTCAAACACCTGTGGTCGAAATTTTGCCGGAAATAAACACAACGCTTTGTTCAACCATTGGGTACAATACAAGATATTGGCAATGCGACGTCTGCCCAAGAAATCGTACTAATACTTCTCAAGACATAGAAATATTTTCCTGAAAAGGATAATTTGTTTTATACATTTCATTAATATAGTATTAAAACATTTTTTCTACTGACATGCCGATAAAGTAAATACACGAAAAACGTTTTCGGGTAGGTATTCTTTACTTGATACAGTTCAAATTAACAATATAAAACAGAATACACGAAAAAGAAAAATCACGGGAAGATATTTTGCGAAGTTATACAGTATAAAAAAATAATGATCGCTGTCACTCTGTTATTTAAACTACTTTGTACCAGATTATATTTAATTGTTAAAATGCAGTGAAAAGCATTTGGATGTTAATGTTCTGTAGTGTTGGTGTCTTTAGGTTATACTTAAACTAATAGAAAGTGTTTCGTGACAACTCGATGGGTAGAATGCGAATATACACCAAAGTGAACTGTGGCCATTTCGTGACCAATTTAAATTTTAGCTAATGGAATACATAATAAATTCAATCCAATAAATGTACGAACTTTCAAGTTGACATGATTGCATGAATAAAATACAGTTTTATGTAAAAATCACTTTCTTCTACAACAGGAAAGTTTTATGACCTGACTTCAGAGTAACTTTATTGTCATTGAATTTTATTTCATGGGAGACGTTTTATGAGAATATAAAAATATACAATGAACTGGTATAAACTAGACTGCTTTTTCCGGAGTCATAATACCTGTAATTTCTTTATAGTCATTTCATTTCAAACTTTTACTTGGAGACCAATAAAACTGTACAACATAAAATTAGCTTATTGTTGTAGGTATTTAGCTTGTGTACTTTGCTTCTCCAGATATGTTCTCATTTGCCATTTTTTTCATTTAAAAAATCAGATTAATTTTATTATGAAACAGTAAAAAAAGAGTAATACATACTCGTCTTATGTAACACATTATTTTAGCCTAAGAGGAATTGTTTATAAACACAACTAATGAATGTCTTTCTTTTCCAGGTGGCCATTTTGACTTTCCTGCCCATACTTCGAGCTGCCCAGCTACCACCAATAAGTGAGTGTACTCTATATTGTTATGTTTTCATACCTGGTAGTAATGTGACCAATGGACCTGGATGGACAATATCGTCAACGTTTGGACCGGAATAATTCTAAATACGATTAAATTATTATTTGATGGCAAATTGCGACTTTCGATATAAATACCATGTGTTAAATAATTTTTATTTCAACCAATATTCTTTTTTTGTCGAGGGAATTTGTATACGAATTTTTTTTTGAACTGTTGTACGTTCATCAAAAGGCAGACCTAAATAAATATATTATGACAGGATGTAATGAATGAGCTTACTAAATAACTGAAATGCAGCTCAATTAATTAATACATGATTGTCAATAGTAATTAATAACGTATCTGCGGGGAAAACGTAGAGCTGTTTGACCCATTTATTAAATAACCATGAACTGTTATACTGTAGATTGAAAGCACCAATGACAGCAATGTTTTTACCTTTCGAAATTCAGCTGCATTAAAATCACATTAAATGAAAGTTAAAATGATAGATACAAGCATGGTACCTACAGATTATTATCTGTTGATACGAAGTACAAGTTTAAATTTTTGGCACTGATCTCTTTAGAGTGGTTTGGCTAATTAGGGATAAATAAATTCACTAAGGAGCAAATTCATTTACTTAATTATTCTACCATTCACCAAAGTGTATTTTATATTTAGAGTAACTTGATTCTTGAATGCAACTTTAGTTGTATATTGTACACATTTTATTTTGTACCATAGTGTTATATATTTATATATATATTTATATATATTTATATATATATATATATATATATATTTATTTATTTATATATTTATATTATATATATATTTTTTTTCCCTTCTCAGCCATTCTTTTATGTAACTATTCAATATAAAAGGGCTTCCTTGTCTGGCGTGCTCATATGATTGGGGAGTCGATATATAACTTAATTATGTGTACAATACTGTAATAGATAAGATAATTATCATACACATTATGTGAGGATATCTCACGCTATGATGTGCTATTTCAATGCGTCTGGCGTTGATGACTTATTATGTCATAGCGTCACCAAGTTGACAAGAGCTGCAACAGAAATCGGTAATGAGAACTTTGCAGACGTTATGCAAGGTTACTTCTAAGAATGTTACCAATAAAGCAAAGTCACGTATTGTAATTGACTAAAAAAGAATTGTAATAGAAATATTATGTCCTAGTTGACAACAGTGACAAAAGTGCATGCATAATTTTCGTATTAACTATCTAGGTTTGAAAAGTAGAAATAAAATAAAATAAATAAAATAAATTCACATTAAGAATCTACCCACTCAGTAACGAAACTGATTTGCAGTGGGGGACTTTAATTTTAAAGCGACTAAACCAACTCTGTAGGCTCCAAACACCATCGACGAGTGAGCGATAACCAATCAAAGATTGATATTTCAATAACGAAACATATGAATCAGTGATTGGACAGTGCGAACACCTGTGGACATATGTCAGAATCAACAAGGTCAACTCAGAACAACTTTGAATTTATTGAGTGCCTCGTTGCTAGGACGGCTCCAAAGTCACCGTTTACTTATTCCTAAGACAAGAAGTAATGGAACTGAATCCATATTAGAAGTTAAAAAACTTCTGCCTGAACCGGGATTTGAACCCGGGACCTTATGAGACTCCATTTTTCTGTGACGTTGCTGTACCAGAAGCAAAAAATTGCAGTAAGTATTATCCTCGATAGTTTCCAGGATACTAATTGTTCCGTGTACCGGTACAAATGAGTGTTTTGTACCAGGACACGGAAAGAACAATGCATCAAATACCGTTGAAGATATACTTGTGTCCACATTTCATAACATAAGCGCGCAAAGGTATGATAACGCAATAAAAAATATGAACATTCATATACATTTAACTTGCTCGCTAAAGGACAGTATCGAGAATGTAGGTCGTAACATTGAGGTAAGCGCGGTACAAAACATTTTTTTGTTTAGTTTTCACATTTTATAAGACCCCTTTCATATGTTTTTTTCATGGATATTTAAGAAAACCATAATAATGGGATGAGCAGCCTGAATCAACATTAATAGGTTATAAAATATTGTGTCAAGACTCAAGATACATAGTTGACCGTGATCTTTGTAATCGTGTTGTTATATAGGGGTATATATCGCACTTTCATACTTTCATATTTTCAGTGGGGCTATTCCTGAAAGTTTTCAGGGTGACAATACTCACAGTGACATCTACGTGGTTATCACTTGCTATTGGCTGATGGTTGTGGCGGACCGCGTGGAAAACACTCAATCAGCCAATAACAAGTGATAACCACGTAGATATCACATAAAGTGAGTATTGTCACCTTGAAAACTTTCAGCAATAGCCCCTTAGGTACAAAAAAGTAGTAAAGCCAAGCTTGACATGCTTTAATTAACAACGATGTTGCAATAGTGCATCGACTATTTTTTGTCACTTCGTTGTCCGCTCACCTACATATTAGACGTCACTAAATCGTACCACATCAAACACATGCAATCATGTTTTACGCCGTATCTGTAAATCATATTATTCAGTGCACTGCGTATGCGTACAAGTCTATCTGATATAATTGGCCAATAAACAGTGTTGCAACATGTAATTATCGGATAACAGTCATGATCCGAGCTCGTAATTGAACTGAACGAAAGGGTTAACATTTTAAATTTATGTAACTGGTTTTAACTTCACGTCTGTCTGTCTGTTAGGCTGCTGCCAATAGTTGCCTCACGTAGGATATAGATAGCGCGGGAGTCTTTGCTTTCTAATCTAATTGCAGTCGTAATATCTGGCTCGGTACAGTCATGGACAAGGTAATTAATGGCTAGGTCTCTAAAGATGGTGATTGGACCAAGTGAGTGATCGAACAGGGTTGTGGCTGTGGCTGCTCTGCTGACGCAACAAATACACTTCCTGTTGGTGGTGTAGCTGCATTGCATGATGTAAAAACACATTGGAATGTAATGTTGGTTGGTGTAGCTGCATTACATGATGTTAAAACACATTGGAATGTAATGTTGGTTGGTGTAGCTGCATTGCATGATGTTAAAACACATTGGAATGTAATGTTGGTTGGTGTAGCTGCATTACATGATGTTAAAACACATTGGAATGTAATGTTGGTTGGTGTAGCTGCATTGCATGATGTTAAAACACATTGGGATGCAACCGAGAGTGCATGGATCATATTATGGTCTACGTAGCAACAAAGCACTCAATAAATTCAAAGTTTTTGGAATCGGCCTTGTTGATTCTGCCATTTAGTCGCAGGTGTTCGCAATGTCCAATCACCGATTCATGCTTCGTATTTGAAATATTGATCTTTGATTGGTTATCGCTCACTCGTCGATGGTGTTCGGAGCCTATAGGGTTTGTTTAGGCACTTTAAATTTTAAGTCCCCCACTGAAAAGCAGTCTTGTTACTGAGTGGGTAGACTAAATGTGAATTTATTTATTTTTATTTTATTTAAACGTAGTTCGATCACTCTGTGTTTAAAGTTAAACGATGTAAATAAGTTGTTTAATCCATATTTCCAGTGTTGTTGAACCGGCGGAGACAAAATTTGAGTGGCCCCATGCACCGTATCGGCCCGGGGATCGAACCCGCGGCAAGTGGCACACAACGAAAGTGCACCCATAAGCCGATGGTGTTATGGGAATGTGTGTATGAGATCGGGGTCACCCAAGACAGCCGAGATCACGAGGAATGAGAACACCTGTGAGACAGACGTTCAACACCGAAACTAAAACCAGCTATTTCGGTTTCACTAATCTCTCTACGCCGGCTAATTCGTGGCTAATGACTAAAGACTAATGACTCCCGTGCGCGCGATGGAGGTGTTGGAACATATTGCTGGAGAACACGACGTATCTCATCCTAGACCCCCACACACACAGATATGCATCGCTTCCTCAACATATCTATAACCGTCGATGATCACGCTAAGGCCCTACCACGTCCAGTAGAAGTGTTTTTTTTGTCTTTTTTAAGGCTGGTCCACACAGATTTTTAAGACATACGATTTAAGGTTTAACGCGTAGTCGTAAAGTTGGATCATATAGGAAACACGTACAGGCGTTCACACAAAGTTTTAGTTTTAAGACGTTGTTTTCATTGTTGTTTTTAAAACAACGTCTTAAAAGTTAAAACCTTATGCATTATGTCTTAAAAATCTGTGTGGACCAGCCTTTACCACAAACCCACGAACGATGAGCATTATATAATACTTACACCCCCCCCCCCCCCTCTACACACACACAAGGTTTACGATACGAAAGTTATTATGTGTGTTATTGTAAACCACTAAAAGAGTACCTATCCGATACAAGAGAGTTTTTGTGTATTGCTTTTTAGTAGTTTTTTTTTTATAGTGTTGAAGAATATATACTCATTCAACTTCCAACAGTAGGCATACAGTATTTTGTTTATTACATCACATTGCGGGGGTCGTTATTAGGAGGTTGTGGTTAGAGGAAAGGGGTGGGAGACGGGGAGTTGGTGGGAGCTCAGGACGTAAGGAGGGCCGCCAAGTATGTAGAAGGATGTTTAAATAAATGAGATAAAGAAATGGCGAGAAATATGCTCGAAAGCTCTCTTTGCAGACACCGGTCATCACGAGGAAGGACCCACCTCAACTACAACCAATGCCGATGGTGTTCAACGTTCTTTAGCCCGTATGATCATAACCCTTCACTCAGTCCCATAGTTCATTAATAATAATTTTTCGTAGGAATACCTGTTATAGGGTGCACACCAGCTTTAACTAATATGCCCTTCTTCAGATAACTAACTAGGTTATTTATTAGGGTGTTTGGATAGTTGGGAAGAAATTTCCGAGGGCTGTTAGTAGGACTCAATCCCAGCATTCGCCTTTACGACTGAGGAAAACCTCAGAAAAAACCTTCAGTCAGGACTGCCGGTGGCCGGAATCGAACCGGCGACCTCCCAGAGTCTCGCGTCACCGCTGAGCTCTCTATCGGTTCAGTTCAGTCCCATAGTTACTGTTAACTGAGCCGGGAATAGAACCCAGCTAGTCCCGGTGGCTCCGTGCTCGAGGTTCACCAGGCCTCCACTAGGAGCGTTGCACTCACCAACCAACCCGCACGACCAAATTACACATTATGCCAACCTAATTGCAGCTTTGCTTCTTTCTTTTATTGGAATCCGTCATTACTGTAATTTCTATTTTCGGCGTAATTTCGTTGTTGAGGACAACCTTCAGTTACGCTCAACAAAGAAAGTCAAAACGTGAATCCGAGTTAGTAATTAACGCGTAAAGTTTGTAAGGGCAGGGTTGGAATAATCATAGTGATGGAAAGACCGGATAGCAGAATATAGTTCTTCCAATCTTATGGTCATGTGATCATGGGTCATGTGATTGTGATTGATTGATTGATTCATGTGATTGTGAGCGTGTTCTCTTGTCGTGCTCAATATTGGGAATAAGATAACCGTACCAACTTTCAGGCTGATTCAAAGATTCAAAGATTTTACTTTCCAAATGTAGGGCCTACATTGCATTTGTATATAAGAAGTAGAATTTGAAATATTGTTTATATTTGTAATTTTTGAGAATTTTCCACCTTTATTGAGCTTAGTAACAGAAGATATATTTTATTCAATGAATCTAACTAAAATAAATCTTAAACTGGTTGGTAAATAGCTCCCTAACGTGCTAAATTCGATAGGCAGGCATTCCTACATTAAGTCTTTCTGGGTTCTACTTCACTTCGAATGGTCTCATTAACTAGCTGGGGATTAAACTCAGCATTTCATCCTTGTTGATGTCTAACTATAACGTTGCATGACATTATTTTAATTTAAAAAATATCACTAACAACAAAATTTTTCCGTATTTGTTCAACCAAATGCCACCACTGAACTACGAAATTTACAAAACAATGAACTATTAAATTCAAAATTCAAAAATGTATTGTGTGAAAACACAAATTAATATAACTCAAACCATATATTTGTAAATCAGTTAATTTTTACTGAATAACACAATAAATAAATTACCCGTGGTCGGTTTCATAGCACATTGGGAGCCAACGCTTGCTATGTTTTTTCCCAAAACAAAGCACAAACTACCTGGCAACAATGTGGGTCGACTATAAAAAAAATAAACGTATCGTTAAGATCGTGCAATAATAAGGAGGAACATATTTTTTTCACGTTCATATATAATTATCACGCGCAAATTAAAAAGTGCATGTTCTCCAAACCACACGTCTCAATAACAAACGTGTATAAAACCACTAAATAAAATGCAAGTTTAACTGAATATCCCGAGCCTAGATTATAACGAATGCATAAAGGAATGAGACCGTAACGAAGTGCACACCTCGTTCGAATGATGAATGTCAGCGTAACGTGAGCACATGTTACTACGCGCATACACGCACGCGCACACCGGAAGTCGACGCTACTACCCGCTTCCGTCTTCCAAACACTCAAGGCTAATTGTGCTTCTCCGCTCATTAATATAACGGCGTTCCAGGTAACATGGTAAAAGTAAACAATAACAATATCCAATTACGAATACTAAATGAGCGGTAATTAACAATTTAGACGTTAAGTGAAGTGAATTAAGAAAGTTACTAATTATTTAGATGGTTAATCATAAAATGGGAACACGCGGGTGGCGGAAGGAAGGATGGAGATCGCCATTGAAGAAACGGATAACCCTACACTTCAAGGTTGCGCATTCCTTAACGCCGTTCCGTTTTTGTGCAATAGCTCGAAAATTGGGAAATTATCTGTTTCCGTTTCGAGAAAAACAAAAAATATTCAGTGAAATCCGGGAAATTTAGTTTCGACTAGCGGTATTATCTTTAGCTGCGAGGAAAGAAGATTTTTACGGTAATTGTATGATAAAGCGGCTGGTGAATAGTTGTTCTCAGAAACCACAATCTTCTTGTTCTTCTTCTTGTAAGTTCCCAGGGTCCCATCCTAATAGAACGAGATGCCAACCAACTCATGCAACGGTTAGAGTTGTTTTAGTAGTAGTAATTAATATTATCAACGCATTCTCTGTTAATATACGCGCGCCTTGTGCTATTTGCTGTTGCGGATGATTTTTATGCTTTGCGTCTCTACTTTAAGTTCTGACAGCAATGCTAATCGAGGCGATGAGTGGGTGATTATGAAGATGATCCATATATATATCCGGGCCAGGGACTCGAACCTGCAACGCTTTTATTTATTTATTTTTTATTTATTTATTTATTTAATGTCTATCCTATTCAGTTATAAAAACTGATTTACAAAGGAGGACCTTAAATAAAACTAAGCTATGCAAACAATAATTAATAATAACGAAATCATAAATAACAATAACAACAAAAACAAAACAAACGACTTAACTATATAAGATAAAATCAAGATCAAGAAAAAATAATTGAGAAATGAAATAAAATCAATTGAAGTGGAAATTCAAAATTGTAAACAACAGTTTACTAGACCGAGGGGTAATCTACGTCGACTATGGTATAGCTTTGCGATGTGAATGTGTTTAGTAGCTACTCAAGTATGCAACTGCAGTACTAAGTAGCAGTACTATAGTAAGTATGCAGCTACTGCAGTATGCTGTAGCAAGTATGACTTCTATTTAGTAATACACATTGATAGATTGACTCATGTAGATCACACTGTTTTATGAACATCGAGTTCTATTATCGACTTCTGCGGTTATATGCGCTGCATTCTGACTAAAGTGTATTGCAATGAATCTGTGGTCCTTGGATGCCGCCCTCCTTCACCTACCTCACTCCATACCTCGAATCGTCGGGAAGTACCACTACCCCTCGCGGCTAGCCTGAGCCGGCGATTCGAGGTATGGAGTGAGGTAGGCGAAGGTGGGGGGGGATCATAGGACCACAGATTCATTGCAATACACTATAGTCAGTTGAGAGCAACAACCTGAGTTAACAACCATAGTCCATATACATAGGGATGACACCGCCAGCAGTGGCAGTTTTATTTTCCCGTGGAAATGCAACCCCTCGGGATGTTTAGTTTTTATAATATCTCCGTAAATTTAGTGACACTTCAAATTCTATTCAATTGTTTGAGAGCATTGAAATAACGAGAACGGCTACACACATTTTTTGCGTGTTAATACTAAATATTCGGTTTAATTAATTTTGGTTCTAAATCCAGTAATAAATTTATTTCATAACCGATAGAGATAGTTTCACCAAACTTTAATCCGGTGATTTTTAGTTAATCGGAGATAAAAAATGGCGCCTGGTAGAAGCCACAACTGGACTTTGTACGTAATGTTTGTTGAAACCATGATAACCGATCGGAGATTAGTAAATCGGCTGATTAAAAAGTTAAGTGAATTCGGACCTTAGTATTTTTTGTAAGTAATGCCAGGTACTCTTAAAAACCATTTTCTCAATGGTTTCAAAACGTTCCAAGCGATTTATTTGTTTTATTTGTAATGACTACCGGTTTGCCTATATCTATGGTTTACTATATTACAGGTCGTTGGTCAGTTGAGTGACTATGTCCATGTCTCGTATGCCAAGCAACGTTGGAATCTTATAGGGCACTAGCAACACCAAAATACAACAATGAAACAAATGAATTGAATCGATGGACAAACAACAAGCTGTCAAAAAATAATTTCTTCTGATTTTGGAAACCAAAACAAAAAACAAACAAATACACATACAAAACTTTCACTTAGTCGTTGTCTAACATTAAAAGTTTTAAATGGCGAGCAGTTACTATTGCTACACATGTTTTTATTTCTATGGTTGCAATTTTATTATTTTGACAGCTGATTGCTTGTCCATCAGTTCAATTCATTTGTTCCATTGTTGTCTTTGGTGTTGCTAGTGCTCTATATGATGTCGTAACGAAGTTTGTGACGAATAAACTCATTTCGCGCTTGGTCAGGCCCCAACTCGCGAACCAATCACGACCGAGTGAATGCTAATCAGGAAGCTCGGCCATTGTTTGTTTGTTTGCCCAACTCTGAGATAATAATCTCTATCTACCGAACAAGAGATACAGTGAGTCAATCTGTGTGCGGGTGTTGAAAGACTGACCAACAACAGATAGGGCTATATGATACCAAGACGGCATGATTTTTACTTTCAACTGGCAATTCATGTTAAATGTTTCAAATGGCGTTTGGTTGAAATTGGAATTCACTGTCGGCCCCTACACCTAGGGGCACCCATTGTTGCTATGGATTTGTTTTGTTTATGGGAAAAAACATGCAAATAAAGGCGGGTTCACACAAAATGACTAAGACTAACGATTAGTGTTTAAGACTAACGATTTAAGGTTTAACAGGGTTGAAGTATACGATTTATGTCTAAGCGTTAAGGCGCGTTCACACAGAATGACTATGAACTAAGACTAACAATAGAGTGATTAAGCCTTGGGAAAACAACGTACTCGGAAACATCCATCCCCAAATGTATTTCAACAATGCCAACAATCGAAAATCAACTTTCTTAATCACTCGTTCTTAAACACTAATCACTATAAAAGTTTGTTAACGCTTAGACATAAATCGTATACTTCAACCCTGTTAAACCTTAAATCGTTAGTCTTAAACACTAATCGTTAGTCTTAGTCATTTTGTGTGAACCCGCCTTTAACAAACTTTTATAGTGATTAGTGTTTAAGAACGAGTGATTAAGAAAGTGGATTTTCGATTGTTGGCATTGTTGAAATACATTTGGGGATGGATGTTTCCGAGTACGTTGTTTTCCCAAGGCTTAATCACTCTATTGTTAGTCTTAGTCCATAGTCATTCTGTCTGAACGCGCCTTAAAGGCGGGTTCACACAAAATGACTAAGACTAACGATTAGTGTTTAAGACTAACGATTTAAGGTTTAACAGGGTTGAAGTATGCGATTTATGTCTAAGCGTTAACAAACTTTTATAGTGATTAGTGTTTAAGAACGAGTGATTAAGAAAGTTGATTTTCGATTGTTGGCATTGTTGAAATTCATTTGGGGATGGATGTTTCCGAGTACGTTGTTTTCCCAAGGCTTAATCACTCTATTGTTAGTCTTAGTCCATAGTCATTCTGTCTGAACGCGCCTTAAAGGCGGGTTCACACAAAATGACTAAGACTAACGATTAGTGTTTAAGACTAACGATTTAAGGTTTAACAGGGTTGAAGTATACGATTTATGTCTAAGCGTTAACAAACTTTTATAGTGATTAGTGTTTAAGAACGAGTGATTAAGAAAGTTGATTTTCGATTGTTGGCATTGTTGAAATTCATTTGGGGATGGATGTTTCCGAGTACGTTGTTTTCCCAAGGCTTAATCACTCTATTGTTAGTCTTAGTCCATAGTCATTTTGTGTGAACCCGCCTTTAATGTTATCTTGGTAACAATGGGCGCCCTAGGTGTAGGGGCCGACTATGAATTCCTTAAAATTTCTTACTTACAAAGTCAACATAAAGAACTCTTCTCTTGGTTTACTATTTAGTGGTTTACAAGGGCATACACAAATATTTTTGTAAATTTTGTTGAGGGAAATACGGTGTGTCTATGCCTATAAATACACTCATTTTTCGAAGCTATCGCGTTTTGACCCTCAAAAACGGAAATATTCATTTGAACAAAGAAACATTCATAAGAAAGAGCACCAAATTCTCTACTGCAGGATGACATATTTTTGGTGCAATTTATTTTTTAAACACATTTTAAATCAATTTTAACAGACTGAAATCGGGAGTTCCGCCACTAGTGACGTCACGCGAGTGTCTGTGCATCTCCCGTCGTCTCGATAGCCTCGCTGCGTGTCGTGTCCGCGTGTGCGTTGCCTTGTATGGTCGGTGTGTGAGGCTGTGATCGAGCCTGGCTCAACGCGTAGCCTTGTGAGGATGGGAGTGTTGAGTCACGTACTAACTATACAGCCACTGTTGTTGGTGACTACGTGTTGTGTTGCATGGCTACTTGGGATGGGACTTAAACGCTTATACGTAGGAGTGATAAACGTTTATACATGGGAGTGTCGATAAACGTTTATATATGGAAATGTATATAAACGTTTATATGTGGGAATGTATATAAACGTTTATACATGGGAGTGTAGATAGACGTTTTTGTGTGGAAATGTCTATAAACGTTTATATGTGTGAATGTATATACACGTTTATTCATGGGAGTGTCGATAGACGTTTATATGTGGAAATGCCTATACACGTTTACACGTGGGGGTGTTGATAAACGTTTATATGTGGAAATGCCTATAAACGTTTACACATGGGAGTGCCGATAAACATTTATATGTGGGAATGCCGGTAAACGTTTATATTTGTTACGGCGCGCGTAAACGTTCTTGATATAGACAGTGTGCCAAGCGCCAGGGGTGTGAGGTTGAGATAATAAATCTCACAGTTGAAATTGATAACAAATAGTATTTTATTGATAAGAGTTATATTTGTCACTCCACCTCATCCCATTCCGCATACATAGAACCATGACTCATTGACGAACATGTCGGGCATCATATTATACAGTGATGGATACAAACTCACATTTTACAAACCACGAAATTTAATTTTACCCTAGGTTTCGAAAATTTTCAATCACTTAAGTACTGCATTGGTCGTTTGCTTCGTCTCACGTAATAGATCTGTTTCAATTAGATGGAAGGAACTAGGGATGTAGAAAATAAGTTAGTGCCATATGTAGGGAGTATTCACGTGACGTCACATCGGCCATATTGGAGGCCACCTATAGTACTATTTCAAGTTTCATTTAGCTGTCAATAGAAAACTAATAATATTGTTACGGGGAAATATGACAAGTTTGAACACGTACATCCCCCGATAAAGTGTACGAAAATAATTACTGTATGCTTTTGTAATCGATTAAAAGAGTAATCGAGACAAAAGAGTTTGTTTATGTTGATTTTATTTTAGTGATAATAGCAAACCAAAGTTAGAGAACATTTGTATTTGCATCAAACGCCAGCTGAAACATTGTAACAATGAACTACCAATCACATGCCATTGTGGCCTCCAGTATGGCCGCCATGTGCATTTGTGAATACACCCTATTGGACTCGGCTAGTTTTTAAGCATGAGACAGTGGCGTATCCAAGGGGGGGTTATGGGGTTCAAACCCCCCCCCCATGCAAAAAAAAAAAAAAATACATGCGGAGAGAAGGAAGGAAAGGAGGAGGGAAGAGGAAACTACTATTTTCATTATTGTTTAATAACATACTCAACCGTTAAATCATACGACTTTGGGCTCTTGGTCGTCAGGAAGAGCTGCCTAGGACCTATTGTCTATAATCTATAATCTATTGTTTTGTAATCAGTGCTAAAACATTCGTCAGAAACGTGTAAACAAAATATGTATAGATATTACCACAAAATACAACAATACCAGTTACGAGGAGACTTGCCAACAATTAAAATAAAAAATATAGGAAAGATATTTATTTTTGCAGTAATTTTGTTGTTCTGTGACTGGGTTTTTAATTTTCTTTGTAGTTATTCTTACATTCTCTTAAACCTATTCTATGACATTTTCTTATTCTGAAACGTGTTTCCAGGCGTTTAAAACGTCATAAATGAAGAAAAAAAATTTCGCCTTCGGCGAATTGGCCTCCGGCGGCTGGGGCTTTCACCCCAGACCCCTGCCTGCTTGGGATATTCGACCCCCCCCATTGTCAATTTCTGGATACGCCACTGCATGAGAATACTTATATATTAGAGCAACAAGGAATGCACATATGCTGTGCATTCCTGTGCTGTGCTGTTGGCGCCATTTCCTTATATTCCCGGAAAATATTCAAGGAATAGAATGGAATATTTCGATTCACAGGAATCGATTGCCCAAGATAAAACCGCGAATGTTATGATGTGACGTGACCGCTGTTTTTTCAGTAGACGCAATTTCTTGTGGTAGTTCTCTGTTGTCCCGCAAGGTTGTTTCTCGGTAAGACCAAGACAAGGTTTTTGTGTCGTTGAGAAATATGAATAGTTGTGGCGAGCGCAGTCGGCGATGCAATGCTGGGGTTACTGGTTAGGAGGCTGTGGGTACATTAAGCCGAGGTCTATGAACTGTTTCTGCGTTTGTCAAACATCTTATAGAACGTTTTAAGAGTTGTTAAATACATCTCGATTTAAAGAAAAGCGGTTTCAATTTAGCTTGTTTTAAAATTTAGTAAGTAGTTTAGCCTAATTAATTTTTACTCATTTTTTTATTTTTTTATTGAAAACCGCCATTTTTGACTTCAGTGTAACATTTATCTACATATGTGATAAGGTTATCCATTCCTTTAGCAATTAATTTAATATGTATTAGGTGCATTCTCCACATTAAAAACTAAACCAAAGTCATTCATAAGGAATTACATTTCTTTATTATAATAAAATTGATGAAAGGCACTAGAAATCTCTCGTCTACCACCCCTGCCCCCACCACCCCCTGACCGCCTCCTCCTCGTTCCCTTATATGTATTTCAGTACTCATAATTATTTGGGTGTTTAACGACGTACTCAACCACTAGGACATAACATATAACGCCGGGAGCGACGGCGATTGGATGAAAGGGTCAATTATAGGAGAACTCATTTTATGGAGACCATTTTATGTCCAGTCAACTCTGCAAGTTGTCCAAAATATACCGAGGGATATTTTCCACCTTTATCACCGCGCTAACTTTGCACCACCCGCCTTCCCACTAATATATGTGGGAAGACTCACGTTAAGAATAAAAATAAGATACAGTGGCCGTCATCTAAAGAGCTCATTCGAGTTCTGCGAAATGCCTTCCCCTCTTACCCCCACCAGTGCCTTCCCCTCTTACCCCCACCAGTGCCCGCGCACGGACGAACAACAACGACGAATATCAACTCACGTAAAATTAATAACGATAGAATTACATTTAATGTAATTAGAATAAAGGAATTCATTTAACTGGAAGATCGTTGACAGCTTTGGTTGACAGCTTGATGGTCTATTTTATAGTGTATTGCAATGAATCTGTGGTCCTAGGATCCCGCCCACCTTCCCCTACTTCACTCTATACCTCGAATCGCCGGCTCGAGGTATAGAGTGAGGTAGGGGAAGGTGGGCGGGATCCTAGGACCACAGATTAATTGCAATATACTATAGAGATAAGATCTTTTACTGCCTCTCTTCGTCCGTGCGCGGGCACTGGTGGGGGTAAGAGGGGAAGGCATTTCGCAGAACTCGAATGAACTCTTTAGATGACGGCAACTTTAGATAATGAGAGCAAGTAAGGCTATCGTTCCTTGTGGTGAGGGCGGGGGTAATGCAGCTTGCAGTGAGTAAGTGCGTTGTTACGAGTGGTACCGAGAATGGACATAGCTCGGGGCGTGTAATTCATCTGCGGTCGTCCACTCCCAAGGTCGCTGACCCCCCCCCCCCCCCGACGACGTGGACACTATACGCTCGCAGACGTGGACGGGCCAATCACCAGTCACCACTGTCGATTGTCGCCATGGGCTGTCTGTTAGAAAGCAAATTTTTGACTGACTGAAAAACTGACGAAAGAGCAGAGTCCATTAGCTAATACTATCTTAATTGTTTGTACTTCTCTTTAGTAGGCCAACTGTGTCCCATCATTTGTTGACAGCGCCTGGAAATTCGGTATTTGAGTTGCAAACATACGAATTTTTTTTTGCAGTTGAGCTATTTACCAATTTTTGGGCTAATCTAAACATTGTCTTACTTGTTCATTTTTGTTTGTTTAGTACAATACCTGCTAAAAATGTAATTATTTAAAACATATTAATTTATAAAGAAATGTGGATGATGAGCCACGTATAGTCTAACCATGTAATACTAAATCAATGGTGGTCGCTTTTAATTTACTATCACGACAGAAGCGCAAATGCGTCATCTAGTGATACTATAGAAATAGAACTATCCCAATATCGTTGCTGACAACTTGTTTAAAACGTCAGCAATGTCACTTCACGCAGTATTACCCACCCTCTGTCCTGGAAACATGTGAAATGGGTCCCATACACCCATATCATTTAACATAACTATACATAACAAGATCTTGCCTTCTAAGTATGGTTATTATTATTATTAACTTGTGTTGTCAGCCATACTGGTTATTTATGATGCTAGCGAAGATGAAACCAACACTTAAATATTCATTACGCGCACGCTTGGACTGTCACAACTCCCATGAGCCTCTGCGACGTCACAGAATTCTCGACGTTATATTACAGGCCCAAATAGTACGTTGACATTGTAATAGAAATACACACGTTAAGTATTATATTGCTCTGGGACTCGAACCCAAAGACAGATCAGTGCAGTGGGAATTACCTCATTGAGATAGGTCCGAAAGAAATACGAAGGTCATAAGTTTATCCTAAGGAGAGAATCTGGATTTAATACAAACAATTTTTGAAATTGTAACAAAGTAGGCTACATATTAGCAATGAATAGTGTGAGAGAAATCGAGACAAAAATCTGGAAAATAAATTTAAAATACAGCTACAATCACAGATCAAACGGGGAAAACAACCCCCCCCCCCCCCCACCCCACCCCCCCACCAACGGTAAGTGAGTTTATAACTGTTACCATAAGAACTTTCGGCATAATAGAACATCCCGATATGTGTATTGTGTATGCATCTAATTCTAATAGTTCGGCCATGAAAACTGGCAACAACATATTAGAACAATACTTTATTAAAACACTATAATGTCATATTGTGCGTAAGTTTATTTATTTACTTAATTGGCCTTCAAAGGACATTTGCATCGTACATGTGTAGGGCAACTACAACTACTATACAATACCACTATGCATATATTATACTAGAACTAATAAAATTAACACGACAAAACTGTGTGATATATACAGCTTCATGATAATTATGCAAGGGATTGGTCAGAGGGACAGGAACTATAAGTTTATTAGTCATTGGGTTTTGCTATGAGATCAACTGAGTTCGAATCCCAACCAGATAAATGTATTTATTACTATCTGCTGTACGCAGTTTATTAAAAGTTAAATCTTGTATCCTCATCACCGATAGAGGTGGCTCAGCGGTAAGACGCGAGACTCTAATTCGGGAGGTCGCCAGTTCGATTCCGGCCACCGGCAGTCCTGACTGAAGGTTTTTTCCGAGGTTTTCCTCAGTCGTAAAAGCGAATGCTGGGATTGAGTCATACTATCAGCCCTCGGACAATCCTCCCCAACTATCCAAACACCCTAATAACCTAGTTAGTCACCTGAAGAGGGGCACATCTGGTAAAGCTGGTGTGCACCCTAGAACGGATATTTCTACAAAAATTATTATTATTATCCTCATCCTCGAACCACAGACCGCCACACGACACCACAACCCATTATGCAACTCTCCTCATCGTACCGCGATTATCAACAATTATGACACCATCAGTTTCAATTACCTGCGAGCGATTTCCCTTGATTTACATAAACCCCGACCGACCGTTATCCTTTCGCTTTTCACCACCAACGTTTGACATCCACGCACCGGTCTATTTACCGACGCAGTGCGACGTGCGCGGTGGCATTCAAATCACAAGCTGTAATACATTCGTGATTTAATCGGCTCGAAACTGTGTGGTCCACTGCCCACTGGGAAAAGTGTAAGGATGAAAGTTGTTGTGCCGGTGTCTTGTCACTTTGTTGACAGCGTGGCTGGCGTTACTTTATGAGTGGCGGATATCGGTTGGGAGTGCGTTCAACCCGTAGCTAGCAAGCAAGGGTAAATAGATAGGTTTAAGAAAATTTACAAATGACAATGTATTGTATAAACGAAAAAATAAAAATATGCCTTGTAAATATAAGTAGAGGAGATTGTCTTAGTTTGACGCCCCCCTTGCTCCCCTCCATCGCTACGTGACTCCCCTTACCCCCTTGAGAACCTGACAAATCATAAACTTAATTTATTCATATCATATTATATTATTTATAATTATTATGCATATTTGTTATGCTGGGCGGTGGTCACATAACAAGGGTTAGAGCTTTAAACCATGTCGAACTAAAAATATCTGCACTCTAGATTAGGATCTGAAGTCGGTATGCGACTTCTTACGTTGGGGCTAGTATAGCACATTAATTGTCATCAATTAATTGTCCTGTAAAGAAGAGCTGCTGCATCTGTGTAATTGTAATTGTAACTGCACCGATACACAAAACGTCACGTGCGCGACAAAGGACCAACATCGGCTGATAACTCCGAACCTGAGTTCAACGATCGAAGACATCACGAGCCGCTCACAGACATGTTGTGATTGCTGCTGAATTTAAAACAGATATGTGGAATAATCGTCTGGCTGGAGGTGGAGGAGCTCGTTGACTGCACGACATGACATTGGTTGCTATAGATACTACCATACCGTTAGGTTCCCCACAGAAGTTGGCGCAAATATTGAATGCCGCTCTGGCTACTCTGAGGACCATGGAAAATGCATACGCGAAGAGCAAGAACAAATAATATGTATCAGGTGGTGGTGTTACTATTATTAATACATATCGTACATAAATCTAAGATTCTTTGCGCGGGGGGAAGGAGCTGGGAAAACTTAAAATGGAGTAACACAAATAGAAGTTAAACTTAAACCACGAATTTTTCTTTCTTTTATTTTATTCCAACGTTATTCCTGAAAAAATGAGTCAAATCGCTCAAATCGCGGCTAAATTTCAAAATCGCGAAAATTTGCTGGAAAAATTGTTCTTTTCAACACCACAAGTGCCTTAAACGTCCAAATCTGTTGGTCGAAAACCTCTTCTATGAAAGTCGCGTCTATCGTTAATGACCAACAATATTTTGTAATACTATTCTAAGATCTTTGATTGTAGCAGCATGGATGGCTTGCGGTGTCGGTGCACGTAGGCCTATGCAGGACGACTTGAAGCGAACAGGTCGAGACATGTTGACGTCGGCGTGGGCATGAACACTCTTTATATCGTCGCTACTTTGAGACGATTCCTGTTTCTCAACATAGACTGTGTGGGATGCTTGTGTCCTGTGTGTGCATATAATGCGACTATAAAGTCTCTTTCTTAAGGTCACTAACCCCCCCCCCCCCTTCTTCCCACCAATCTCCTCCGTCAAACGATTTCGATTGTACAATTTACACAATTGATACGAGGAATTATGTTCTTCACGCCGTTTGTTCATCTATAACCTGCGGAATCGTCGATTTATGTATATTAAAATGTCTTTAAAAATACTTTAAAGTTGTCATAAAGTATGCAACAAAATGTATCATTCCCTAGGAAATTCTTCTGTCTTATGAATGTTTCTTTGCTTCAATACATGTTCTGTTTTGAAGGGTGTTAATTGCAACTTGCAAGAACACATTCCATAAGTGAATTAATAATATTTGAAAAACATTTATTTTATTATTAAAATATTGGAAAACATTATTGGAACGTGTTAAAAACCTTTTTGAAAAACATTTATTGGATCAATAAAATACATCTTAAGAGAATTTTAAGACATTTCAAAGCTTTTGACAGACTTCGCGGGTTTCGCCCACTTGGTGAACATATACGGCGTTAAATAAATCATCAACCTTTAAACTAAGATTCTTCGCGTCTGTGTGTGTGACATATCAGTAATTAGTTCTCATGTTTGTCACTCATGACCTTGAACGTTGAGTCAAGGGATTCCCCGCCAATCATCTTCCGAGTGGGCGTGGCCTCTTCATTAGTGGAGCCTACTTCTCGGAAGTGATTAGTTCTCATGTTTGACACTCATGACCTTGGACGTCGAGTCAAGGGATTCCCTGAGTGGGCGTGGCCTCTTCGTTAGTGGAGCCTACTTCTCGGAAGTATCCCGTGTGCTCGTACGTATACGAACGAATAAAATAGCTTCCGATTGTTCGTGATTTTAATTCTAATAATTACGTATGTAACGAACTTTTGCGGTCATAGTTTTCCGGAGCGCCGGAGAGTGAGTGAGTGTTGTTCTGTGATGCGTGCAAGAGGTGCGTATACACTCTTTGTTCACACGACGCTCGTGCGTTACTCACTGCGCCGTATGTTGCGTAGGCTGATACGGAGGCTATCTTATAGTACATTTTTGTCCGGTCACGAATATACTAATTTAAACGCGATCTGATACGTATTAGAGGCAAAAATTACATTTGTATTGCTGTCAATAACAGCTGTTAGTAACGGTGGCGGACCGTGTTAAAAACATGACGACGAAAATTCTTAACAAAGCACATTGCACTGCATTCAACAATTTCGGGAAGTATAATAGCTATGGAAATTAGAAAAAAATATTGCAATGAGCATTCTTGAATTGTTGTGATATGTTGTTTTTATTAGCTTTGAGAACTCTTCGCCACGAAGTTCGTAGATATGGACGCGCTCGCTTATCAACGCGTCAAACAGAGCGTTTTCCTAGTTAATAAAACGTTACGGGTGCAAAAGACCACACCCACTCTAGCTGACATCTAGGATCATCATTCTCAATTTCATATTAACTTAAACTGTTCTTTCATAACCAGTGGTGTATTCCTAAAATATAAAGTGCCTAAGCGGTCGAATTAACTTGTGGACAGGTGGGGGGGAGGGGGGGGGGGGGGGCGATGGCGATTGTTTTAAGTGTCTGGACATTTTGTTTACAGAAATTAAACCTGAATACCTGAAAACGTTGAGGTAACATATTTTTTCTCAATTATAGATATTGTGAAGTTCTTGAAATTTAAACAACACTACTGTAAAAATGCGCCTAGGCTAGCCTAGCCTCCAAATAAAAGTGCCTAGACGGCGCCTAAGCCCGCCTAGGCTCGAATACACCACTCTACATAACATTAAAACAACATTTATTCATAACTTCATTAACGTAATTTTAAATTTAAAAACATGCTACTGGAAGAAGCAGTTCGACCATGCAGTTATATGCAACGAACGTGTTGCTGTAGAAATAATCAAAAATGTCAACACATCTATCATCGCTGAATTATTAGTGCATAGTACTATAGGTGTCAGTCAGCAACGCAAAAAGGATGCGTATAGTGCATGCAACCCCCCCCCCCCCCCCCCCCCCCCCCAAAAAAGGAGGGTACGAGATTCTTCATTGCGCAGTATGATGTTTAATAAAATGTATAGAATCTCACCGATGATAACCTAATTATTCTATTCGGGCCCAGTATTATGAACAGCTAATACGGAAGTTAATATGAGCTAGTAAGTTATGTGGACTTTAAGGCATGTCGTTGGTGGTTGTCATGGTAAAAACAACTTATTACCTACTTAAAATTGTATTGGCTCGTAATACTGGCCCTCAATGATTTATGGGCCGTTTACATAAATGACTAGTGATTAGGGACTAGCCCACTTGACTAAGCCACAGGCTTCTTTCATTGGCTGGGAGGGAGAATACTGCGCTCTGATTGGCTGTGACTAAGGTTTGTCCTGACTTGACTAAGAAATTGAACATATTTCAATTCCTTAGTCAAGTCAAGACAAACCTTAGTCACAGCCAATCAGAGCGCAGTATTCTCCCTCCCAGCCAATGAAAGAAGCCTGTGGCTTAGACACGGGGGTTAGTCAATAATCACTAGTCGTTTATGTAAACGGCCCATTAAATTGGCCAACATGACATTCAAATTACATTTCACATTAATTTTGTCAACCCTACAAGAGCACAATGCGAAGAAACTAGTTACCGACGTCCCCATGCACATAAAACCTAGTAAAACATCATCGTGATGAATTAAGAAAGCGACTGGAATTCTATTCGCTCTGGACAATTAAAATAATTTGATTCGTCTTGAAAACCGTGCAGGACAACGCTTAGCTAAATAAGAGTCGGTTCCATGAAGCAACGATCACGATGTTGTTGTCGTTGTCGTTGTCGTTGTCGTTGTCGTTGTCGTTGTCGTTGTCGTTGTCGTTGTCGTTGTCGTTGTCGTTGTCGTTGTCGTTGTTTTGTTGTTGTCGTGTTGTTGCACGCAACGTGAAGGTAACTGTATCGGTGCATGTTGACTCACACGGATGGACGTGAAAGAGTGTTTACCGAAAATAACATGTTTTCGTATTCTCTAATTGGCGTTAAAAATAGTTAATTGTGTGTTTATTTACAGTCATCCTAAACTTATTATTATGTTTACATGGTTACATGATTCGAGGTATTAATAGATATTTTCAAATATCCATGTCGTATAGCTAGAATCATGTCGACCTCAGATAGTTATAGACCGTCACTTTCATTCATGCACGTTGCTTCAACGAGAAACAACTGAATCCAGGCGTTTTTCACACACTCGTAAACACGGTATCCCTTTTACTGCAGAGTGCAGCACAAGCGTATCTCTATGTTAGCGAAAATGATTATTTATTCCTTTGTAAACGATTAAAAAAGTAATCGAGACAATTAAGAGTGTATTTATGTCGCCTTCAAGTAATAATAGCAAACCAAAGTTAGAAAACAGTTGAATTTGCACCAAACGCCATCTGAAAGATTGTAACAATGAACTACTCACCAATCACATGCCATTGTGGCCTCTGGTATGGCCGCCATGCGCATTATAGCCTACGTGAATACACCATATTAAAGACTGAAGCTAACAGATAGATATAGCGCTGCTAAGCAACCTCCTTATCTGCGCCATTGATGATTTATCAATCAAACAACAATGAACAATTGACTCGTTGGTCCAGTGGTTAGCATCCCTGCTTCCAATGCAGAAGGTCCCGGGTTCAAATCCCGCTTCAGGCAGAAGTTTTTTTAACTTCTAGTGTGAATTCAATTTCATTACTTCTTGGCTTAGGAATAATAAACGGTGACATTGGAGCCGTCCTAGCAACGAAGCACTCAATAAATTTAAAGTTGTTCTGAATCGGCCTTGTTGATTCTGGCATTTGTCCGTAGGTGTTCGCACTGTCCAATCACTGATTCATATGTTTCGTATTTGAAATATCGATCTTTGATTGGTTATCGCTCACTCGTCGATGGTGTTCGAAGCCTATAGGGTTCGTTTAGTCACTTTAAATTAAAGTCCCCCACTGCAAATCAGTTTAATTACTGAGTGGGTAGACTCTAAATGTGAGTTTATTTATTTGATTTATTTTACAGCTAAACTGACACCTAACATTACGTAACTTTCTTGCCACAAGAATGCATCTAAAAGTCTATTTTGTCTTTTGTTATAGTCTATTTTTAGTCTATTTTGAGTGGCCATATTGGCCGATGTGACCTTATGTTGAGCACATGAACAGCTGTACTCTGCCCAAATGTAGTGTGTAGACACTCTTGTAAACCGTCGTGTGAAGATGCATCAGTCTAAGCTAAGGTAAAGTGATTCAATCTCAACGTCATCTAGTCTCAAAGTAGCACCGCAGCTAATTCGGGTCAGTGTGCGAATATTACAATGCGCATAATATCCCTTTCTTCGCTGGCTAAATTATCTCCTACGTCCACCATTCAAAGCCAGTCTTGTGGTTATTGTGCGGGATTATGAAAGTCATGGTAAAAATACTACGGCACAGATCTTTCTGAAGATTTGAATTGTAAAAATTGAGAGATAGGTTTATCCGTGATTATTGCGGCGCCGTATTGCATTTGTGTGACTGAAGTTGCAACGATTGCATCAACAGTTAAATCAAAACAGAAATAAAATTTATTAAAAGACTGTTTTCAACATTGATCTAGGACCATTAGGGCCAGTTTCATTAAACTTCAATCCGGCGATTTGCTGTTAATCGGAGGAAAAAAATGGCGCCCGGTAGAAGCCACCATGCATTTTGTATCTAATTTTTGTTTAACCATTGCAACCAATCCGAGATTAGTAAATCGGCCGATCAAAAAGTTTGGTGAATTCGGCCCTTAGACTGAGTTCATCACGAACCTCTAAATCTTAATGACAAGAATGAAAAATTAACCTTAACGTAGCATTTGAAAACTGGGTTTTATTGTTGTGCAACAGGGTTTGAGATCAATTTTGAAAATTGACCATTGAAATAAATGAAATAAACAATAACAAACCAGAGATATTTTATTAATATATTGTAATGTGAGACGTTAAGTCCAAATCATGGTCATACCTACTATGAATACTGAGTGGTCACTTTCTTGCGTACTGTGTAGTGTAGCAGCAGATGAATGGAAGAGAAGTCTCATATTAGCAACGGGTACCTGTAAAGTCGACCTGCAGAAACTCAACAGTAGATAACCCCCTAACCGGTGTATTGATAGCGCGTTATCGTATCGCCTTTACCGCCAAAGGTATAACCCAACAGTGGATGACCCCCTAACCCGTGTACTGATAGCGCGTTATCTTATCGCCTTTACCGCCAAATGTATCGCGCCTACTGTTCGAGTTTCTGCACCAGAGATAGATAGCGGCTTCCTTTTACTTCCGTATAGATGAGTTTCTGCAGGTTGACATTCTGCGTTCCCGTACCGAACAACACAGCTCACACTGCCCCTCACAGACCGCGCTCAAACAACTCTAAACCACTATGTACTCGCACGTGATCGCCAACTGTCACGTACACCCTTGAGAACTGGGCTCTATCGTCACATCCACAGACTCCCACTCCGCTCTCACCGATAGAGGTGGCTCAGCGGGCTAGACGCGAGATTCTAACTCGGGAGGTCGCCGGTTCGATTCCGGCCACCTTCACTCCTGACTAAAGGTTTTCCCGAGGTTTCCCTCAATCGGGATTGAGCCCTCGGACATTCCTTGCCATTTATTAAAAACACCCAAACATACCTAGTTAGTCACGAGGGTCCTCATTCTAGAACAGTTTTAATCGGTTTAGACTTGTAAAGTTGCGCCCCTTTTTCCGTAAAGGCTGGTCCACACAGATTTTGAAGACATAATGCATAAGGTTTTAAGACGTTGTTTTAAAAACAACAATGAAAACAACGTCTTAAAACTAAAACTTTGTGTGAACGCCAGTACGTGTTTCCTATGATCCAACTTTACGACTACGCGTTAAACCTTAAATCGTATGTCTTAAAAATCTGTGTGGATCAGCCTTAACCCGGGCGCAACTTGTGTTGCAACTGGTTGCAACTTACGTACTGGAATGAGGGCCCTGAAGAGGGGCACATTAGATAAAGCTGAAGTACACCCTATAACACCTCTCGAACCACTAATCGCTCTAGGGGTGAACCAATATGTAAATACTTGAGTCATGGATTGACAGTATGGATAGCAGTTGTCTTGTTGCAAACAGTGGGTGTGACGAATATGCTCTCGACTTATACCTTGTTCACACTTGTCCACTAACAGAAGTTAAGCTAACAGATGTTAGCGCCGTAACTACGTTCCCCAAACGAAGTTAGTGCTTAACGTAGGTTAGGCTAACTGCGTTCCGTACGTTCACATTACGTTCTTAACTTCCCTGTTGGTACCCTAACTTCTGTTAGTGGGCAAAGTGTGAACAAGGTATTAGCGGACGACTGCCTTTACAAAGGTGTCAACGAACGCAAGGAATCTGTTAGTTTCGTTGAAACAGCGTGCATAAAATGAGCTGTAGATAAGGCTCTTAGGTACAGATGAAACCAAAGATTACATGAAACTAGTTACATTGGGAGTAGTATATATGTTGGAAAGCCATATCTATATGTAGATCACTGACAATGTAAACATGTTGAGGACCCGTCTCGGCCCGGGGTAGAATAGGCCCAGAGTGACTCTGCTAGTCGTAAGAGGCGACAAAAGGAGACCTTGTCCCTTCCCCCTCACTGTCCCACTGACGATTTCTCCTCCCACTTGGCCCTACCCTCCCTTGCTGGACTCCCGTATGACGACCCACGCGACGTACAATGGATCTGATTCGGATGTGGCTTTATTCTTCATCATCATATTTCTCATCTTCATTATCACCTGCTCATCGTCTCGATTAGCCATTGTTGCAAAAACATGAGACGTTAAGCCCCATTAATCAATCGTAAACATGTTGAACACAGATACAGGTTGTCGGTAAAGGTACTTTCGAGTACTTTCAGTTTGGTATCAGAAACGCAGAACACATGTACTGGTTAAAATACATGTTATACATTTGAGCGGAAACGTTTCACTTCCTTGAGAAGATATTGGATCGACGCACATTGTGTGATGTGAAGTGAGTGAAATGTGGGCGCGGCTAAACACATTCTATCACCTTCGCTTGGTTCGGCGGATGTGTTTGCTCGACCTGCCACCTGGCGGTGACCTTGTGACAGTTTAGGTCCGTGTGTGTTACTTTATCGGACATACACATCTATATCGTCCACAACCTATGTCCGAAGCTAAACTAGCTTCTTATAAACACTTACTTGCTTGTTATCTCCCAACCTCTATATGACCTCCTCGAATAAGGCTGATCATGTCATCGTTTCTAAAACATGCGTAACATAGAGAAAACTGTAACCTTGAAATTGAAGCATTTACTTCTGAAAGTACCAACATTATTTTGTTCGGAAGTAGTTTTGACGTTTTTAGTCAACTAATTTCTCTTCCTACTTGCAGAGAGGTGTCATATATACGCATGGTATTAAGTACATTTGTGAAAAGTCTGCTCAAAAATAATATACTCACGTTTGAATTATGCAAATAAATTACTTTCGTCGAAAATGTTTGGCGAAATAATACGGAGAATCTGTTTATAAAAATGGATACATCATTTTTTAATAGGTTGGTGACAAAATTTACTTAATACCATGCATAGATATGACATCCCTCTACATGTAGGTAAATATGTATAACAATCCTACTATTAGTTTAAGCGTAATTGGTTGACGGCCAATACATCTGTAAAACTCCTACTGCCGAACGCTCTTAATTTTTCGGCCGCCGATACTGGCAATATTTCTACATTAATCCACTGCACGTCGAACTACGGCATGTATACAAAATACGCAATGCTGATCAACAATTTTATATACTTACATGATCTAAATTTAATTCAATTGCATTATCTTTATTGGTTCTACTGGTACGGCGAGTGTATTTGTATACCGGTATATTAAAATAATGATGAACACAATACCGTTAAAGATAATGCAACTGAATATACTTTAGACTATAGACCAAAGTATGTTCTTGAACGCAAAAAAAGTTGTTGGACGAAATCTGGTTGGAATGGATGTAATCTTTATTTACAAAAGTGCATATGCCCCACAAGTGCAATACAATAAGATATTCACAATGTCATTCAATTTCTGAAACAAATTTTGTTGGTATTAATTGATTTTCACAATTAAAAAACTATTAAGCAGAAGACTGCAGCCGTTATAGCATGGTTGTGGTTATAGTATGTTATACCTTCCTAACTGTGTGTCTTGTGACTTACAGATACCCCCGAGGTGGCCCAAGATGTTCGGATAGACTGCAACAGCAATGAGATCTCAGTAGCAGTCAACACGAGGACGGGGTCCTTTAACGGGATGATCTATCCTAAGGGACTCTCCAAGAACTCTTCCTGTATGGCAGAGTTCTTACATCAGGAGAGCCCCATCAAGTACAGGCTGCCTCTAAGATCATGCAACACCATGAGCACGGAGATGGTGAGTCAACTTAATAACTACTGATGAAATGAGTATTTACTCTCTAATCAAAAACAGTATTATACAGATAAAGGTTAGTTAATTACGATTTAGAGAGAAAAAAGAAAATTGTCTCAACACGATCTGGAAATGATCGTTTAACTTGATTTATTCGAGTTGGGTCCTCTGGCGAGAATTCTCCCATGAGAAAGAGAGTGGCGACGTTTTTCAGCCACTTGACGTCATAGAGGCCATATTGGTTTGGTCTCATATATTATCTAAGCATAACCTAGAAGATGAGCGGGTGTTGTTTTTAAATTGCATTAAAGAAATGCTCACAATTAAAAATATGCATGGGTTTAAGATACAAATCACGAATTGCCAAAGAAATCAATTTTATTTTTTAAAAAACACACCTAATCCTAACGAAATTCGGTGTTTTGTTCTACTACAATTTGCTTTAACCGTTTCTCCATGGCAACATAATCAAACATATCTTCACAGATGGCCACCACCCACATAGTTTTAACTTTCGTCAAAACCGTAAATTGCTTGCCTACTTACTTTCCGTGTCCGGGCAAACATAGTGTCCCAGATTTTGCCACTGCTATACTTGTCGCATTTGCGTCCAAGATATCACGCAGGGTAGAAGGTCCCGGGTTCAAATCCCGCTTCAGGCAGAAGTTTTTTAACTTCTGATATGGATTCAATTCCATCACTTCTTGTCTTAGGAATAAATAAAACGGTGACTTTGGAACCGTCCTAGCAACGAAGTACTCAATAAATTCAAATTTTTGTTGAATTGGCCTTGTTGATTCTGGCATTTGTCCGCAGGTGCTCGCACTATCCAATCACTGATTCATATGTTTTATATTTGAAATATCGATCTTTGATTGGTTATCGCTCACTCGTCGATGGTGTCTGGAGCCTATACAGGGTTGGTTTAGTCGCTTTAAATTAAAGTTCCCACTGAAAATCAGTCTTGTTACTGAGGGGGTAGACTTTAAATGTGAATTTATTTATTTTATTTATTTTTGCTGTAGACCTATACCCTTGACTTTCGCTAAGTGTACACCATAGACATAGTAGAAGGTGTACACCGTTGTGCACAGCCTTGTCAGCCTGATCCACACAGACAAACACATCACAGGCAATAAAAGTGGGCGTTGGAGGGTCTTCTGTCTGGAGTCCTTGAACTCTTTGACCCTAGCAAGATGGCCGCTCTGAGGTTATGTGGTTCAGCACAATGTGGGGTTCTGTCTTAGTTTTACTGCGCGACGGCTCAAAGTTATGCAGCGAGGCTTGTGAATTGGTAGTAAAACATATGGCAATTGTTGTCTGTGAAGTTACCTTGGTTTGGACGTTTCCACGAACCTTAAAACTATACGGGTGGTGGCCATTTTGGTGATATGTTGTCATGGAGGATCAGTTGAATCCAATAGACCGTTTTCAAATTTGATCGAAGCATGGAGTTGTATCTTATCAGGAGGTCTAGCTTCAATGGAACTTCCTGTTTCATTGAGGTACATCCGGCCGACGAGCGGCTGACGCCATTTTGTTCCTTAAATTACAGCCTTCTGGATGAGTTTGAGGTTGACTCTGATTGATCATTTATTATTGACTCATCCAAGGCTGTGAAGTGTCAAAACTGGTGACGAAATTAGCATCGTAGTCGCTAGCCTGGTTATTTCTCTATGGTCGCAGGTGGTGGTTTTTCACGCGACCGTCAAGCAATTATTATTCTACGGGTAATGTGTATTTAACGTTTAGATTTTTGCACTCGAATTTTGAAAAATACAAAATTAATGTAGGCTCATAGACTTCAACTGAAGTGCTAGGCCCTAGGCCTCCTAGGCTTAGGCCTATAGGGTCTCCTGGGCCTAGGGCCTAGTCCTATAGGGCCTCCTAAGCCTAGGCCCTAGGTCTATAGGGCCTCCTAGGCTAAGGCCTATAGTTTAACTTAATTTTAATATCGTATTTCTTTAATCAAACACCAAAGAAAACAAAGAAAACAAAAACGCGACGATTTGATATTTGTAAACATGTTACTAGGCGTAACAATTAACTCAAACAATAACGAAACAACAATTATTAACAGCTGTCCTTGACATTGACAACCAGGAACAAAATGCCTGCCACCCACAATGCATTGCAAATCTCACTGCACTTTATACGATCACCGCTTACTACAGAGCTAGACATCCAGTACCGTAGGTACTATTATAAATCCATGATCGAAGGCCCTAAATAAAAGCAATCACGGCCCTCTAGATCTTCATTGACAACAATTCACAACAGTGAAAAAACATAACATTTGAAAACTAGTTGTTATAGTTTAGCATTGTTTTCATTGATCCATCAAAAACCCTTAGATAGAAGTGATTACGGCAGCCAAGATATTCTGAAAATAAAGAAACACCTCATTTCGTTCAGATTAGGAGTTTGGGTTTCTTATATAATTTATGTTTTTTATTATTACATCTTTATGGTTTTTTAATCATAAACACTTCTTTATGCAACTTAAAAATCAATCCCACTCACTTTGTATGTAATACTTGGCTCAAGATTACTTTAAATGTATGCTTTCGTCATAGGCGAGGCACTCATAGCCAACCAGCGAACCGCCCGAGACACACCCGCGCAAATACCGATCGCTGATTGGCTACGAACCCGTCGCCTGTGACGAAAGCATGTGTAAGATAGCCTTGGGACAACTATATGCTTAAATCAAATAATATGACATTATAATAGCCGATGTGAGGTCACGTTGAAACTATGACTAATAGTTGCTCATCTCAACCATTGTCTAACTTGATTCTAACTTCAAATCAATGGATTTACTATTATCATTATTTTATTGGTGAATATGTACAAACTCGGTCAAAGCGGATGTAATTTTAGTTTAGTCTTCGGTTTTTAAACTTGGTGATTTGTTTAACACGGATGTGTTTCGTTTAAGTTAAGGATTGAAACGAAAATGCCCAAAAAATGTAACGCCAAGTATATCAATTTGTTCTCACATTTTAACTGTACCGATACATAGAACTAGTACACCAATTATTGACCATATTGTCTTCTGGCCTAGCCAAACCTTATTACTCCCGTTTTGCCAGATAGAGACGTGGGTTCGAATCACGGATGAGACAAAGGTCCTTCATCTTCATCTATCACCCCACAGCAACAAAGATCATTAGCCAACATGCGTGAGCGTAACTCCCGCTGGTTCTGAGAATGTTAGCGGCCTCCATCAGTGACCTTAGAGCTGTCCAGGTTTACGTAGGAGTAGCGGCCGCATCCTTATATGTCTCCCACTGTGTATGGAGGTGGTTGTCCGCGCCTGCCTGCCTGCCCACTGCCTTGCAAACATGGGCCCAGCCCACGTGCGTGGCGGTCATCCCAGACCAGTGGCTCTTAAACTGTGTCCGTGACAAAGACAAAGATCCTATTGCTGAAAGTTGTCATTTTGTTACATAACTCACTTTGAGTTATATCTACGTATTACAGTGCATAAAACTCTACACATCACTTTACGTGATATAGGCCTACCTTAGTATACGTGGATCTCACTTAAAGTGACAAAGTGACAACTTTCAGGAATAGGGGCCCAGGGGGGCTATTCCTGAAAATGATCACGGTAACAATACTCATTTTAAGTGATATCTACGTGGTTGTCACTTGCTATTGCCTGATTGAGTGTTTGCCACGCGGTCCGCCACAGTAATCAGCCAATAGTAAGACTTGATAACCACGTAGATTACACTTGCTATTGGCTGATTGAGTGTTTTCCACGCGGTCCGCCACAGCAATCAGCCAATAGCAAATGATAACCACCTAAATATTACTTAAGTATTTAAATACTTAAGTATACTTACTTAAGTATAAGTATTATCACCGTGACAACTTTCAGGAATAGCCACTAAGAATATTTGACAACAGAAATGTTTATTCAAAAAAAGGAAAACTCAATTTTCTAGTTAATGACATATTTTGGTTTACTTTGTGATAATTTTAAACCGTTTTATAATAATGTAAACAGATATAAATCGGGGGGTTCGGCAGAGTAGATGCGTGGTGGCATTACATTCACTAGTGAACAACCTGTATTTTTGTTTGTTTTTAATTTTCACACACCAATCCCTTTAAGTCTTCCTCCCACGCAGTTGGCAAGCCTGACTGTGGAGATGAGTTGTCTCGCTTAGCCCCGTGATTTCTCTTGTCCACACCTGTACAAATCCAGCGTAGGCATACAACAACACGTAGGTATACAACAACACCGCTTAGGCATACAACAACACCGCCTAGGCATACAAGAATCATCGCCTTTGAGCACTATATGATCGTCATGCAGCCCGATTCTCTAAATCTGTGGTAAATTTCTCACCGGTTTCTGTCGTTACGGAAGGCGAATGGATGGCTGTGATTGGGTCACAGCCTTCTCATAACGACCAAAACCGGTGATCACCTTATCGTTGACCATAGAGAATCAAGGTCCTGCTAGAGTGATGGGTCTAGAAGAGTGAAACTGTTGAGCATGATTTGTTCGTCCTAGACTAGAGTGATCTGTCCACAAGAGTGAAACTGATTCTGTGCACAACTAACAACCAGTTTTACTCTTTGGCGAATGCAACTGGTGACTGGTTTTCATTCCTGCGGGCCGTGCTTCGATCTTGCGCTCCATAATCATAGTGGCTGTGATTTAGGGTCTTGTATACGGTTGCATTGTGTTCGAATCAGCAGAAAGTTCTTGTATGGTATGGTAATGAATTTACAAAAGAAAAAACTGCACGTTTTGAAAAAAAAAAACAAGTATGGAAATCGAACTCTATACTTTTGATGTAAGTATTCAAAAGAATGTATCTGGTTGAGGAGTTGATGTACTTACTGATCGAGCACATGTCTTGTGGAACCTAGTGACGCGCGCTCGAATCCCGGTATCAGTTTGAATGTATTATTCCTTTCTTCGACCACGTATCATCTCGAGTGTCATGGTTGCATTGATAGAGGCGTCAAGCATTCATTCTTTCTTCCAATGCAGAAGTTTCACAATTCGGTTCCTGGTTTGGGCTGGGATTCTTTTAGAGGGAATTGATTAAGTATATCGATATGATCCCGGCATACGTGAACAAGGACGTACAAAGCGTCATAGTGACGAATATAACGTTATATGAGAAGTAGCTCCCATCATCTTAACTGCAATGGGTAGACAACAAACAAAATATGTACATTTTAACTACTCTTTTACCTATACTTAGTTCTAACCAAACACTCTGCCAATCAAACTAACCTGAAAGGGCTCCGTAGCAGTCGCCTTCTTTGTTGAAGTTATACATTCACGACAGTCATGTCGAAAGTCTCCGGCGACAGTCGATTCGGTAACACACAGTTACAAAAAGCCGAGCCTGTGACAAGGTGGCCGATAAGGTGAGTGCTTTCTTGAATAATGGGGAGGATTGACATCGATTATCTACACAATAACATTGCCTCCTTTGAGGTATAGTCCCGTTGCGTTAACTTGCAAGGTGTTGTCGTCACGGATTATGTAATAGTGAAGTGACGCGTGTGACAACTACCAACTTAAATCTAGTTGCATCTCGTTCTCCTGCCTCAGGTATTGTAGTGACAATATCGCTCTCCTGTTGTCAGACGTGGTGGGGTCGTATTCCATTCACGGATGGTGCAGTCAATACAGTGGACAATAACAATGCAGATATCGGGCAATCTCGAGTTGAATACCGTTGAAATAGACCGTGTGGAGTGACCGTCTCTTCTCAGAATTTTAGGGGACACCTTGCTTTTTACGGCGTGGCCAGTGTAACTGATTGGCAGGATGTTTCTTAGGTAGGAACCACCTTTAGTCTTCACTATGTGCTTCAGTAACGTACTTATTTGTATGTATAGTCGATACGTGAGGAACCTAATAGTAATACCGTATCTAAACTATTCACATCACAGGCTAAGGTGAGGTGCTAAGTACGTGCCACCTTGAGACGTGGAGTACTTGCGCTCGTCGCAGCTAAGCTACGCTAAGTTGCTAAGTACCATGTACGTGCCACCTTGAGACGTGGAGTACTTGCGCTTGTCGCAGCTAAGCTACGCTAAGTTGCTAAGTACCGTGTATGTGCCACCTTGAGACGTGGAGTACTTGCGCTCGTCGCAGCTAAGCTACGCTAAGTTGCTAAGTACAGTGTACGTGCCACCTTGAGACGTAGAATACACCTTGAATTACTCTGCGTGTCTTCTCAGCTCAGCGACAATATGACTCCAACTCGTCTCGGCTTGTCTGGTTCTCACGTGGACTCAACGTCGGTTCACACTTCAATTCTATTGTCCCTCAGTCACGGCCACCTTGACTTGACAGTCTACGCGGGTATTACGGGGTTTACCTCCGATAAACCATCTTCTCTCCCAACATTATTACCACTCTGAGGAAATTATAGTGGTTGTTACGTTCAAGGATTAGGACGCTTTTGACCTTCTTAGGAAACTAAGAGATGTCTTCTCTCTGGAAGGGTTTGAACAACTAAACGTGTTTATTGAAGTACGAACCAACGAATGTAAACGTGTGATTAAAAGTAAAAACTGTAACAATTTTTATAAATGTATGTTCAGATGCTTTCTTTTAGATATACTGAACAAGCGAATAATTAATAAAATATTCATTCATACATCTATGACCTATGTCATTACAAAAAGGCAGATACCTTTAGATTAAAACAAAATGTAATAATTTGCATCATGAAATAAATGTCAAATAATTTTGATTTTATATAGACACATGGATTTCTCAGAATGGTATAATCATGCTAGTGGATTAATGGATTATCCAAGGAAGGAGTTGTATAAACTATAAAGTATGGATAACATTTGAATTTATGTGTCAGGTATAGTAATGGTCTTAAAAAATCATTAAACACAAGATGTAAAATTATGTCCAGAGTTCGCAGATTTCTTGAACTAGAGAATAACGATGCTAAAAATATGTTCACACTTAAACGTAGATATTCAATGAGTAAACACCTTGTTTAACCCTGGCCTTAATTATTCACACGTACATACATTTTTCTTTAAATCTGTTATTATAAATGTGACCAAATCATTTACTATATCTGAACAACACAGTAATTTTTAAAAACCCTTTGTAATTAATATGTATTTTTCAAATTATCTTGCCGGCGCAGTTGGCCGAGGTCGATTAGGCGTTGGTTAAGTAAACCGCGGTCTCTGCGTTCCAGGTTCGAATCCTGGCTTGGGCATGGATTTCATGTGGCGTTATTCATACTCATAATCACCCACTCATCGTTTCGATTAGCCTCGTTGCAAAAATATGGGATGTAAAACCTTAAATATCATCGTCATTCAAATTATCTTTAGTCTGCTGGATCCTTGTGGTACGTTGGACAGCTGATATTAAATGGTTTCTTTCTCATGTGTTAAGTGTCTATTTTAGCAGTGATTTAAAACAATACACATTCTTGTTACTCGCACAACATAAAATTACAAGATTTATTTGTTTTCTCTTCAGGTTTGGTTTTTGTTGCATCTATTCAAACCTACACAACACACATTCTTCGCCACGCCACAATATAATATATAGCTTCGTTGTTATCTCACCACATCTATTTCTGCGGCCATTTTCGAAACAATAGGACATTCTCCATGCACGGAAAATAAAAATATGGCGATATTATTTTGTTTTATGGGTTCCAAACATGGCAGTTACAAGTGTACCAAACAATGAAGGTATGACAGTCATGTTTAGTAGTGCACGATCACGTGGCCTGATATGAATGTTGAGTGTGTCTCGGGCTACAATATTGTAACATACAGTGTCTGATCATATCTGTAGGGACGCCTTTCGACCATTGCATAGCAATGCGAGCAGTTGTATCATGATGCCAATATTTCGTGTCTACAATCTTGGGAGTATATGCTGAATGGTATTCTGCAGTATGCATATATGTTTGTATAAAATAAACAATAATATATAAAAACAAACATACAACAATAATCAATAAAAAAACAAATAAAGTCGCATTCATTTTGTTAGCTGAAACTAACAAGATGTTAGACGAAAACATGGTTCTCATTTAATAAACAAATTGCAATATGTCAGTCCCAGTCTAGAGCCCTATTTTTTTTTATTTATTTAAGAGTTTCTATAAAGCATTACAATTTTATTATATTATTTTTACTATTTACATGTGAAATGCTTGATGCCCTAGTCGAACAGTTTGAAATATTAGAATTTGTTCATTAAATAAGAGCAGTGCTTGTTTAACAACAGGTTTATTTCAAATTTGTATTTACTTTTCTACTCATTAAGTTACGAAAACTGGTTTTCATTTAGACACATCATAAGCATAAGCATATCATTTTTTGCGTTCAAGCAAATTAATTACTTTCTTTCTTAAATTAAGTTATGAAACTCACTATACTCACTACTTCTACTCGCCATTCGCTACTCGCTACTCGCCATTCACTACTCGCCACTCGCTACTCGCTACTCGCCACTCGCCATTCGCTACTCGCTACTCGCTACTCGCTACTCGCTACTCGCTACTCGCTACTCGCTACTCGCTACTCGCTACTCGCTACTCGCTACTCGCTACTCGCTACTCGCTACTCGCTACTCGCTACTCGCTACTCGCTACTCGCTACTCGCTACTCGCTACTTGCTACTCGCCACTCGCTACTCAAGGCCTAAAGGGAGATCTAGAAAGCGATTAAAGGTGATCTTTCACCCATGTACTGAGCTCAAGTGTTTAGTGAGTGTTGCTCTGCGCCCATTGGCCGTGACTAAGCGGTGACGCCGGATTTCATTAATCCTTACAATGGACCGTTTTGTCTCAGCCAAGCTTAGGGAAATATAATAAATGACGGAAGTCTTCACGTTTTTCTTTTATCGTTGTGGTTTGGGACTAGTGTGGGTTTACTTAACTGAAGAAAGAATTATTTGAGTCCCTTGGGTCTTGGGGTTAGTCCTGCACCCTTCCGCGGGGTTGTGGGGGGGCATTCTCCTTCGTAAACAAGTTTGTACTCTCCTTTGGAATCATGTTTTGCCCTCCTTTGTAAATAAGGTGCCCTTGGGGAGGTGGGGAGGTAAGGGAAACAATGTTTATATAATTTAATATACATTAACTAGATTTAAATCTCAAAGTAACAGCTATCTCATTGTTTATAAAGGAATAGAATATAATATATTGAATAAATAAATTTGAATTTCAAAGTAACGGCTGAATCACTGTTTATAAAGGAATAGAATATAATATGATGAATAAATAAATTTAAATCTAAAAGTGACACCACCTGAATCGACTGGATTCAACGTTCACACGCTAAGCTAAACATTATTACTAGAGCTACACTGTACCGTATCCATGTAAAATAGTTCAAGGTTAATGAGTTGAACTAAATGAGCTGAACATTAATAATTAAGAAGTGTGAAACCGAAGAAAATCAGTTTGTATTCTATAAAACACAATAGATTTATAGTATATCTATTATTAACATTCAATCTTGTTTTAATTTCATACATTTTCCACAAAACTTTATGTCGCGAGACGCATATTATTTACTCAACGAAAAGATTTTGTACGGATATGGAAATGCTATAATGTACGCTAATTTTTGTTGGGAAAATACTCCAAAACAATAGAGCACTCAAAATAGGCTAGATATGCATTCTGGTGGGAAGAAAATAAACTTCTATTAGGAGTGGTTTTGCTGTCAATTTTCATTGTTATTATTCATTAATTAAGCTAAAAAGAGGTTGCTTAGCAGCGTTATCTATGTTAGTTTTGAGTCCTCTATAATGCCTTCTGTTATCATAAACACACTTACTTTCCTCTGAAGTCTAGATACTTTTGACTGGCAAAGAAGTCAGAAAGTAAAACCATCATCATCATCAACAACAACAACAACAAAATTAGTTTGCTCATGTAAAGGCAGATTTGGAGCCGCCTTAGCAAAGATGCACATCCTAATGTTATGTCCCCCACTGAAATCAGTTCTGGAACCGAGTGCATGGGTATTCCGCATGAATACACATTTCAAAATGGATTTATTCATTTTCATGTATTTATTTTTAAAAAATTTGATTTAATTTTTAGTTTAAATTTGTTTTTTTATTTGTGTTTTTATATTTATTTATAATTTGTGTGTTTATATAAATATATATAGATATACATAGGGCCTAAATATCTAATTTACTTATTTATTTGTTTATTTATGTTATAAATGTATTTATCTGATCCACCCATCCCTATTACCACGTCCAACTCTGCGTTGGGTCGGCATTGAAGATAAGCCTCTCCATCTCCTCCTATCTATGTACTTGATTTGTGTTTGTTTATTTTATTTTATTTATCATCCTCATCACGCTATCCCATCAAAACTCAACGTAAACAATGATACACAGATCTCATAAAAAAAATACCTAATAATTTAAAATATACCGTTATTCTTATTAAATTACGAAACAGTTTTTTCGGTGAAAATAACTCTAATTAAGTGCGAATAAAAGCCATTCTTATGTTAATACGCTCAGGTTGGTGGTAATGAGGCGGCGCAGTAAGAGAAACTCCGGTGAGCGGTCCAGATTTAGACTCATCCGTGCTGCGTAGCTAGACTATAGCAAGCAAGGCGACTATAGTATAGCTGCATGAGCCAAACAAAGATAATTAGCCAGTGTACGTTGTGTTTCGGACGGCGAAACTGTTTCGCTTGAAAGTAAAACGAGCACACGACGCAGGAAACAAAGAGACCGAAAAGAAATGAATGACATTCGTAGAAGAGTTAATTGCTTTTCTTGATAGAGTAGTTATACGTATGAGTAAAGTTTTTTTTGTTTTTTTTTACACAAACCTGTAGAGACAGGTTTGTGTGGTGTGTTTGTTTACTTATTTTTTGTGTATCATGATCAATTATAAAAAGAATTAAAAAAATACAATACATATACAAGTAGAGATTAATAGTGAAATAATAGGAAAGACACTGGATAGAATAGTAAAATAAGACACAACAAAACGAACTAGTATAGAAAATAAGAGAGAAAATAGGGGTTTAAATTTTAAATTGTATAAAATTCAAACGAGGAAAAATGAAATACTAAATTCACATAATCAGAATTACAAAAACGTGTATGTGTGAAATGGAAATTAAGATCACTACATACAAAATAGAACAAAAAGGGAGGAGAGAAACAGAAATATAGAAACAATAAATATTTTTAAAAAAAACTAATAAAATGAGAAATGAAGAATTTTAGAGAAAATGAAAGAAGAAAAATAGATCCCAACTCAAAAACGAATATAAGAACTTCGAAAAATCAGAAAGTGCCATCGTGTGCGTGTGCGTGTGCGTGTGCGTGTGCGTGTGCGTGTGCGTGTGCGTGTGCGTGTGCGTGTGCGTGTGCGTGTGCGTTAGCGTGTGCGTGTGCGTGTGCGTGTGCGTGTGCGTGTGCGTGTGCGTGTGCGTGTGCGTGTGCGTGTGCGTGTGCGTGTGCGTGTGCGTGTGCGTGTGCGTGTGCGTGTGCGTGTGCGTGTGCGTGTGCGTGTGCGTGTGCGTGTGCGTGTGCGTGTGCGTGTGCGTGTGCGTGTGCGTGTGCGTGTGCGTGTGCGTGTGCGTGTGCGTGTGCGTGTGCGTGTGCGTGTGCGTGTGCGTGTGCGTGTGCGTGTGTCTAAGATCGAGGTGTCCGGTGGATGTACCTTGGTCGACCACTTTTGTCGTGTGGCCGAATTGAGTTCACTTTTGCTGTTAGCCATGATACTGGTAGTAAATCCAAGTTGATAATTTATGATAAGTGAATTCACAACATGCGCGGAGATTTTTAACATGGTCTTTGAAAGGAAAAGTTAACGGATGGTTGATATAGAAGATGCCGTTACTTTATAGGATTCAGATAGTGATGATGATAGGCCTACTTGACCTTTACTTATCACATTATGGTAACACTGTACCCTGGTTGAAACCTTCCGTGCATTATTTAAAAACACCTTATTTTCTTTCTTTCTCTTAACTTAAAAAGAGCATCAAGCAATTACTTATAATAATTGGCAATGTACCATGATATATGATATGTAACCCTTAATAAAATATAAAATAATAATTGAAAACAAAATGGGGGATAAAGTTTAATCTGGTCAGAGTCGAGAGAATCTAGGAAACTTCTTTATCGACTGTGGTTTGATTTATTTTCACTCTGTGTTTCTGTTTCCGCCTGTTTGTTCGTGTGAACGAGCTGCGAAGGAATATACCATATATTTATATGTTCTCTCCCCCTCAATTAAAGAGATACCAACTGTGGGATACTTGCTACGTGCTTCGTTGCTATGACGGCCGCCAACCCACTGAAGTTGAGAAGATATGTTTGGACGACCGGTGTAGTGGAATAGCTTTTATTATTACTAATACCGGCGCTCACCCAAGGTTACGTTAGAAGTCGCGAAAAAAGGAAATGGCTGTATCTCTACCTAGCCTGTAGCACTCCCGATTTCGGTTAAAATTTCTTTTAAATGTAATTGAACATTCTTTAACAAAATATGCCATCGCCTACAGAATTTAATTCTCTTTCTTAAGTCAGACGAAGTGCAGTCCAACCCCAATCCCCTTTCCTCCCCTTTCCCCTTTCCACACGCTCCATCCTACTTGCCCTTTTCCTCCAAACAGCCTCATATTTCATCTTCATATATCACCCACTCATTGTCTCGATTAGCCTCGTTGCAAAAATATGAGACGCTAAGCCCAAATATCAATCAATCTTATAAATGTTTAAATATTCCAATAAACAAATACTTTTTCAAATTAACTAATCTAACTTTTGTC
This sequence comes from Isoperla grammatica, assembly GCA_945910005.1. Lineage (NCBI taxonomy): Eukaryota > Metazoa > Arthropoda > Insecta > Plecoptera > Perlodidae > Isoperla > Isoperla grammatica. Next base: position 34,183,799 of record OX246743.1, read on the forward strand.
GTGAGATATTCTGCACACCTTTCATAATTTAATAAGGTAATTTGAAAACGAAAATATTTATTGGAACAAAGTAACATTAGTAACAAAGAGCATTACATCCTCTAGGTGGTGACATATTTGAGTTTTTTGACATGACAATTGACAAATGACTATTGACAATTGACAAATGACAATTGACAATTGACAAATGACAATTGACATGACAATTGACAATTTTCAAGAATTTTAAAGCAATTATTTTAATTGAGAAAAATAGGGGGTTCCATGGTAGGTCGAGACAGTCTTAACTTACGAGTGTGGCTAGGCTAGGTTATGTTAGGTAAGTTAAGGTTGGGTTAGGTAGGGGTATTTGGAACCCATTTTGTCTTCTTAAGTCCGCTTTGCAACATGTAACGCAATCTAGGTAAAAATAATGATCTACTGACGTACAGAGGCCATACTGGTGCCATTAACATTAATCATTAAAGAAGATGAGCGGGTATGACTTTTAAATTGCATAAAAGCAATGTTTATAATTGAAAATATATATGAAATTAAGATACAAATCACAAATTCACAAAACAAATCAATTGTATTCAAAAGAAGAAAAAGAAACACTTATAACCCCAATGAAATTAGTTTTTGGTTTCAACTACAATTAGCTTTAACTGTTTCTCCGTGAAAATATACTCAAACATAGCACCAGTTTTCAAGCCATCAATTAGTAAAGACTAAAGACATTGTTACATGACGTAGGATGACATCCTGAAAACTATCAGTCAGGATTCCTGGTGACTGGAATCAAACCGGTGACCTCCCGAAATAGAATCACCGCTGTCGAGACTTGACTACAAAGCACTTGGACGCGCATACAATGACAATGTCAAAGAGGTTATACAGGCCAATGCTAAGTGCTTATGTAAACAACACGCGTCAATACTTTCTCTTGACGTGACCCGTTTTGGAAAACCCAATGTGATTGCAGGATGTGTGGGACGAGCATAGCATTGTTTTTTTTCTTTTAGCGACATCTGGAATCTTCAACTTCATTATCTAAATATTCCAACGTTTGTCCTAAAAATCGGTAGCCAGATTTGATATTAATTGGAATAACGGCAGCCATGAGAAAAATATAAACTTTTACCGATTCCGTTTTAAAGTGCCTTCATACAATGGAATACAATATTTGAACTGCCACTAAAACTCAATAGAATATTAGAAAATGCTAAACATACCAAGAGACCTCAGTTTTCGTTGTATTTTTTGCATTACATGGGGAAATAAAAACTGACACTGACATTGCCAGGCGGTCAAACGGTTGGAGCGCTGAAAGCGGTGTCTTCCCTAACTATGGTTTACTGTTATATGCCAAAAATATGTGTTTTATATAGTTGTTGCATTTTAGAACATTAACATAATTGTCACTTATCTGAAGGTCAAGGTTTAGAATTTATAATATTTAAATACGAACTTGTAAATTTTCTCTTTTTTCGCACATATTTTAATTTCGAATGTTCACTGTTTTTTAAGTATAGCTGTGTCGGGATGCGCCCGCATGCTAGCCAGTATTAATGGAACGGTTTGCAATCTTTCCATTTGGGTGTGAAAATAATAATAGAGAACTCTTCAGTTCAGCCAGCAAATGGCCAGTATAACGCCCATCCGACGTGGTTTTACAGTTTCTCAGCGAAAGTGAAGCTGTTATAATTTAACTCGCCTCTCAAGACGGTGTCAAACTTGTGAAAAACACGCCCGCCTTTTCTCACGTTAGACTTGATTGTTAATTTTCAGGCTTGAGTCTCAATCTACTTTCCAGCAAGGGTTGAGGTAGATCCCTCCCTGTGTGGGATCTGAAGAGGTTTTTTTTTCATCTTTTTTTCCTTATGTTATATATGTATTGTCTTTTCGAATTGCCAACCCTTATGCTTTTGCCTTAATTTTATGTTAAAATGTTAAAAGTTATCCACTTAGGAAATTTTATGAAGAATGTATGAAATCCTGCTTGTTTATGATTTAATAAATTGTGTTCCTCCATCCCTGTGTGGGTGATCGGTGCCCGCAAAGAGGGCTCATGTGCATATCTTTTGTAATTTTTTTCTGCAACCCTCAAAATTTCTACTAGCTAGCTCGCAACTTGCGAGTGACTTTTAATATAGGTTGCGAGTAAACTTTGTTTTAAGCCATAAAACAATGCAGGACCGAACATTGTATTGCCACCGCGCGGCAGATTGTATTGCCGCCGCAATACAATCAAAACATCTACATCCATTTTTTATATTCGAAACATTTACACATTGCTAAATAACACTCAAAATAGACCATAATTTGTATCGATTATTTGATATTGTGGTGTTTAACGACACACTCAATATCGTTTGGGGAATTTGATGTTGGTCTCGTTGCTGCCTCGTACGATAGGCAGAGCTAAAAAAAAAATACAATAAAAATAATGCGTTCCTGTTAATTGGGGCGGTACAGAACGTTCTAACAAAGAACACAAACAAAAACCCACCGCACTCGTCTGTCTGAAGGAAACGGAACGTTTCAGATCGAAATTGTTTTTATGTAATTACTTTCGTTTATTTCCACTTGATTAAGCGGTTTCTCGGATACTTTTTATAAGTTCGATTTAAAAAAAAAAATAAAAAACTTAATTCACTTTTATAAACCGTTTCATTTTCACGCGCGTTATAAATTGTTCATGGCAATTCATTACGCATGTGGTTGGCGGTGATTAAGTTATGCGTACGTGCTGCGCTCTGTGAGTAAAAACATCATTTTGTGGTTTAACAGTTAACTGCTGTATGGTATATATATATATATATATATATATATATATATATATATCTACTTTCTCGCTGTGTGCTATGCCATACAGTCTGCGTTATATCCACATACAGTGGTTCAATGCTTAAAGCTGTATACGTTCACTTACCTTGGGGAACACCCGGTTTCGATCTGTTAAAATTAATTTACATTTTTTTTAAATTGTCCCAAAATAAAATCAAAATATGTCATATTATAAATAAATACATTTACATTTAGAGAATAAGCATAATGCACTTACAAGCCCAGTTTAGCGATTTGGTTGGGTAAAGCATTAATGGAGCCAACAGCTTACCTTGTAGAAGTTCTGGTAGCCAACACTTTCTTATTATTATCACATATTGTTATCACATCTTATAGAAAATGTAATGCTCTTTCTTATGGTTGCTTCTTTGTCCAAAAAATATTTCCGTTTTGCAGATGTTCTTAGTTAGGTGTGAAAGGTGTCCGGCAACATCACATTACAGATGGTAATTAAGAACATTTGAAAAACGGAAGAACTAATTGGAACAAAGAAACATTCATAAGAAGGAGCACTAAATTCTCTACAGGAATACATATTATTTTGATCTACATTTAGAACAACTTAATTACATTTTTGAGCAATTTTACAAACCGAAGTCGGGAGTTCCGCAATTGCTGAGTGAACATCGTTTAGTCTTCGGTCAAACTTATTGAATGTTAAGACTGGTCCACACAGATTTTTTAAGCACAAGATTTAAGGTTTAACGCGTAGTCGTAAAGTTGGATCATAGGAAACACGTACTGGCGTTCACACAAAGTTTTAGTTTTAAGACATTGTTTTCATTGTTGTTTTTAAAACAACGTCTTAAAACCTTAAATCTTATGCTTAAAAAATCTGTGTGGACCAGCCTTAAGATAAAAGTGCATCACACGGGTATGTATATTATTTGCATAGTTACCGGCGGATGTTGTACTTCCTAAAAACTCTCACATTTCCTGGAAAACTTGTTCGTCTTCTATTGACAGAGGAAATATTGCCGTTGTGACGACACGTGAGCTATGGCTAGTACTAACGATGCAATAGACCGTATTAGTGATGACGTCAGATTAAATGGCGGACGAGCTGTTTGATTCCAAACCACTTTCTGAGGCAAAGTTATTATTTAATGAAGTAACTGTAGCATTACAAAGCTTGGCTTATCAATTTAATCACCTTCTTTTTCACTGTTTCGTCTTTAGGAAAACGAAATATCTTAACTGATAACCCTCGCTTTAATATACTGTATTAGTGATGACGTCAGATTAAATGGCGGACGAACTGTTTGATTCCAAACAACTTTCTGAGACGTAGTTATTATTTCATGAAGTAATTGTAGCATTAAAAAGCTTGGCTTATCAATTTAATCAACTTCTTTTTCACTGTTGCGTCTTAAGGAAAACGAAATATCTCAACTGATGACCCTCGCTTTAATATACTGTATTAGTGATGACGTCAGCTTAAACGACGGAGGAGCTGTTTGATTATAAACTTCCTGAGACGTAGTTATTATTTAATGCAGAAATTGTAGCATTAAAGAGCTTGGCTTATCAATTAAATCACCTTCTTTTTCACTGTTACGTCTCTAGGAAAACGAAATATCTTAACTGATGACCCTCGCTTTAATGTTTGCAAAAACATTACTATCTGTCAACTGTCGACTGTCATAATGGGCGTCTCAGGCGCGACTTTCTGCCGCTCGTAGCGCTAGCAGTACTAAAAGGTCCAACTCGATCTTTGCACCTCGTTTTCTCAATTCAAACATTCAAGTCGTTTATATTTAATACTTTTAAATAAAAATCATCCATTGTAGTAATAGACGGAGAGCCAGCAACATAAAAGCTCCCCTCATAAGGTACATATGTTTTGACTTTTGAAATAGGAGCGGAAAAACTACTCTACTAACAAAACGCGCGTCTTACTCCTCAACGTGGGGGCTTTTAGGCCCCACAGGGGGCCAAAAAAGCCGAAAAAAGGCCCAAGGTTCCCCTCATAAGGTACATGGATGGAGTAAACGCCATTTTGTAGAGATAAGTGTCCCAAATAGGAATTCGAAGAGTAAGACGAGATATTAGGGGGCGTTTACCGATCAGACGCCATTTTACCCAAAAAGGGCCATTTTTTATTTTCGCACATGCATGCGCTTAAACACTCAAAACATATCCGGAAATGTCTCGAGACGTAGAAAAACATACATTTTAAAGAAATTTTGGGTTATTGTCCTCGCCAGACGCCCTCAAAAGGGGCCCAAAAAGGCCAAGGTTCCCCTCATAAGGTACATGAATGGAGTAAACGCCATTTTGTAGAGATAAGTGTCCCAAATAGGAATTCGAAGAGTAAGACGGGATATTAGGGGGCGTTTACCGATCAGACGCCATTTTACCCAATTGGGCCATTTTTTATTTTCGCACATGCATTCGCTTAAACACTTAAAACATATCCGGAAATGTCTCGAGACTTAGAAAAACATACATTTTAAAGAAATTTTGGGTTATTGTCCTCGCCAGACGCCCTCAAAAGGGGCCCAAAAAGGCCAAGGTTCCCCTCATAAGGTACATGAATGGAGTAAACGCCATTTTGTAGAGATAAGTGTCCCAAATAGGAATTTGAAGAGTAAGACGGGATATTAGGGGGCGTTTACCGATCAGACGCCATTTTGTCCAAAAAGGGCCGCTTTTTATTTTCACACATGCACGCACTTAACACCCAAAACATATCCTTAAATTCTGACATTAATAATAATAAATACTGGTATATTAAAGTTAGGGGTGGGCGGAGCTTCAAAACTATCGCATCCGGATCGAGGCTGGGGGGGGGGGGGGGGGCTGGCGAGGACATCACACAATATCTTAGAAATGTATTCACCTCTAGGGGCATTTAAGGATATGTTTTGGGTGTTAAAGCGCGTGCACGTGTGAAAATAAAAAGTGGCCCTTTTTGGACAAAATGGCGTCTGATCGGTAAACGCCCCCTAATATCCCGTCTTACTCTTCGAATTCGTATTTGGGACACTTATCTCTACAAAATGGCGTTTACTCCACTCATGTACCTTATGAGGGGAACCTTGGCCTTTTTGGGCCGCTTTTGAGGGCGTCTGGCGAGGACAATAACCCAAAATTTCTTTAAAATGTATGTTTTTCTACGTCTCGAGACATTTCCGGATATGATTTGAGTATTTAAGCGCATGCATGTGCGAAAATAAAAAATGGCCCTTTTTAGGTAAAATGGCGTCTGATCGGTAAACGCCCCCTAATATCCCGTCTTACTCTTCGAATTCCTATTTGGGACACTTATCTCTACAAAATGGCGTTTACTCCATCCATGTACCTTATGAGGGGAACCTTGGGCCTTTTTTCGGCTTTTTTGGCCCCCTGTGGGGCCTAAAAGCCCCCACGTTGAGGAGTAAGACGCGCGTTTTGTTAGTAGAGTAGTTTTTCCGCTCCTATTCCAATAGTCAAAACATATGTACCTTATGAGGGGAGCTTTTATGTTGCTGGCTCTTGGACTATAATGTTTTACAAGGTTTTTGACAGAGAATACCTTTGTTATAGATACAAAACAAACATATTGTCGTTTGACAGTTAGACAGTTGACTAACGGCCATATTTAACCTTTCAGGACAGGTGCTGCATCCTACTCAGCTTTGACCTGAGATGCCCATTGTTTGGAATCAGACAAAGGGTTCATCATTGGTTGTGACGGGAAAGGTGACGTCATACTAATACACTCTATCTTGTGGTGTTGCAGGTTGACGGGGGTATCGAGTACTTCAACACGATAGTCGTTCAACCCCATCTGAAGTTGGTGACCAATCAGGGGCGAGGATTCCACATCCGGTGTCGCTACCAGACCAAGGACAAGACGATCACCAATAACATGAACGTCAGGTGAGTGAGGAAGAAGCTCTGTTCAAGTCATAAGGCTCGTACCCTACCCCTGGCGCCCGTTGTTGCCAAGTAACAGTTTTATGGATGTTGTTTCCCATAGAGAAAACAAACCCACTTTTCAAGGCATGTAATCAATTTGTGTCTTTAAATTTTACACATTGGTCAATAAGCAAAAATAATACTTTCGATGGATTAAAAAGTAGAAAAATCCGTTAATTTGACATTTAAAAAAATATTTATACAAGAAACGGTTTTTAAGATTTACGTCTTAAAAATCTACCCGCGTTTTCTTTTTTTTTTTTTTAACAAAATAATTGTTTTGAAATGTGTTTTATAGATTTTAAAAAGTAAAACCCGTTATTTTCATGATTCTTGCAAATTATTTTTACAAGATTGTTTAAATCCTTAAAATCTTCCCCTCTTTCTCAAAAGAAAATACTTCTTTATTGAGAAAATCTTGGAAGATAACAATGTACGGGGATTAGCTTTCTGAAAAGACACCCCTCTTGCCCAAGCACAGTCTGACATGTGACTGTTCCAGCCTGATGGAGTCCACCCCGCTGACGGCGACCGCCCCCATGCCGGGGTGCACGATGAAGATCTTCTACGGCGACCCCACACTCCACGAGGTAGCGGAGAACGTCAAGATCGGCGACCCCCTCACCCTCGTCATCGCCATCGATGAGCAGGACGTGTTCGGCATCCGCGTCACCGACTGCCTCGTCCGAGACGGGCTGGGCTGGGGCGAGCAGCGGCTGATCAACCCTGAGGGGTGAGGCACACTTGCGCAGCCAATCAGAAGCTTTCTAATTGTTAACTTTTATCTTATTATTATTATACTAACTATCTGACACGTTTATTTATTTTTTTTACTTTGTGTCCAGTTATAATAATAATAAAAATAATAATAATAATAATAATAAAAATAAAAATAATAATAATAACAATAATAATAATAATAAAAATAAAAATAATAAGAATAAGAATAATAATAATAGCACTAATAATAATAAATATAAAAAAATGATAATAAAGATAATAATTAATAATACAATAATAATAATAATAATAATAGTAACAATAATAATAATAATAATAATAATAATAATAATAATAATACTAATAATAATAATAATAATAATACTTATAATAATAATAATAATAATATTAACAATGATATTGTTAGATACACGCGTTTTTACAAACCCGGCACCTCCACCAAATCTATATAATAATTTTTTCCACTTTTTTTTTACAACTCCTACCAAGTTTAAGCAAGGTTTATACGTATGACGATGAAAATAACAACGAACTGATAAAAAATGTAGTCTGTGGCAAACTCAATGCCTACAATCTCGGTTGGCGTTGCCAGAAGTGTACTTTTTATTTTTATTATGTCAGTTTAACATATTTCTTCGATTCTAGTTTTACACTGCGAATTAATAACTTTTTATTACTAGAGCTTAAACTTAATTAGCTTTATAGAACAGAAGTTAGCACACGTGTTTTGGACAATAGCGTTAGTAATGATTAAGAGGGCTGTACATGAACAAAATGTTTGTCTGACCGACAAACAATCGGTTGCTATGTAGTTTCATTGTTGTGTATTTGTTTGATTCACGCACATAATGTTTGTCTGAAACAAAGCACTGTGCAGTGACTATTTTCGTATTTGAAACTAATGATATGCAACTTTTTTAATTCAAAAGGAATTTTTAGATGAATTAATTAATTCATTAATGGTGGCTACAATACGAACTACCAATTAATTCATTAATTAATTAAAATAATAATAATTGATTTAAATTAGTTGTTTCAAGGTCATTATTAAGCTTTATTAATTAATTTATGGTGGCTACAATACGGGCCAAGTTCCTATCCCCTACCCGACTTCATTGTTGGACACAGGGAGCAGATATATAAAAAAAAAAAAAATACATTAATTTTACCAACCTACACCGAATGCATTTCTAAAGAATTCTTCATCATATAAAAAAGAAGTGTTAGTACGCAGTAACCTCTACAGGTTACTATTAAGCTCTATGTGCACCCAACCCTACCGTCAGCAAGTGTAACACGTGTATTTGTCTCAGATGTCCGGTGGACAACGAGATTATGGGCCAGTTCAAGTACAGTGCATCGAAAGCCAGAGCCTCCGTCAACTTCCAAGCGCACAAGTTTCCGTACACGGCCAGTGTGTATTACCAGTGCAACGTGCGTCTCTGCATCAAGGCGGGCGGTGGATGCGACGACTTGGTGAGTACAAGCTTAGTCGATAAAGAAGTTGCCAGAGTTGACAAAGAAGTTTCGACGAGAAAGAACTTGTTAAAATGATAAAAGCTATAATTACTAAGGTTTGTAATATGTTATTACTTTTTAGTTATCTACTATAGTACAAAGAATAATTCCTGTATGTCCACCTAACCTGTGGAACTCCAGATTTCGGTATGTTAAATTGCTTCAAAATGTGTTTAATTTGTCCCAAATGTAAATCAAAATATGTCAGCCTGTAGAGAGTCTAGTGCTCTTTCTTATGAATCTTTCTTTGTTCCAATCAAAACTTCCAGTTTTCAGAAGTTCCTGGATACATTTCACACCTAACTAAGAAATCTGCAAAACGTAACACTGATTTCAAATTAAGAAATGAGTTTTCAGAAGTTGCTGGATACGTTACACACCTAATTAAGAATCTGCAAAACGAACATATTTATTTTAATATAAAACTATTCATTAGAGAGAGCATTAAATTGTCCATAGGATGATATATTTTGATTTACATTTGAATCAATTTATACACATTTTAAATCAATGATGACATACCAAAATCGGGAGTTCCGCAGACAGCCTTGAATTATATTCGTTAAATATGCATTTATTAAGCGAGCGAAGCGAGCGTTTCCACGAGACTCTTATGGCACTTCGTTCTGTTTTTTTTTTTTTTTTTTTTTTTTTTTACCGTACTAGACTCTAACGGCACTTCATTCTGTTTGTTTTTTGTTTGTTTTTATGTCCGTCGATAGCGGTCGAACGGAAAGTCCGATCAACTTGAAATTTGGACCATCCACAAGCCTCGATGTGGATTGAAGGTGTATGGTTTTGAGGCAAAATCGTTTGAAAAGTTACAAAGTTACACCATAGTTACTGCAAAATATTTTTCTGAAACAAAATGGCGGCAAAATGTGAGATAGCCATATTTTTTTTAAAGCTTTTTCCGGTCACGAATATGTTAATTTAATGGCTATCTGATCAATATTGGCAAAGTTACACAAAAGTTACTCGAAAATATTTTTCTGAAAAACAGTAACAGCAAAATGTGAGGTGGCTATCTTGTAGTACATTTTCATCCGGTCACGAATATACTAATTTAGACTCGATCGGATACGTATTAGAGGCAGAAATTACATTTCTATTGCTGTCAATAACTGTTAGTAACGGTGGCGGACCACGGCGAAAACATGACAAAGAAAATTCTTAGCAACGCACATGGCACTGCATTCTACAATATCGGGAATTATAATAGCTATGGGAATTAGAAAAATGTTTTTTTTTTTTTTTTTTTTTTTTGTCCTGTGCAGAGTTGGCCTCTTCAACCATTCTTCTTTCTTGCCATCCAATACAAGGCTGCCTCCTTCTCTGTCCTGCTCATTGCGTCGGGCAGGGAGTCAATGTGCAATGTGCATTCTTGAATTGTTGTTAATTGTTGTTTTTATTAGCTTTGAGATCTTTTCGCCAGAACGTTCGTAGATATGGACGCGCTCGCTTATCAACGCGTCAAACAGAGCGTTTTCCTAGTTAAATGGCCTAAACCTTCTATAACCTCGTAGACAGGGGTTTCTTTACAATGACCAACTGACTCTGATGATAATCATCTGAAAACACTCTCGTTATATTAATCGAGTTCGCCGGCTGCAAATACAGATGACGTTCTTGACTTTCCCTTCTTACCATATTCATCATCCCAGCCCAAGCTTGATTGAATACTAACATGCAGGAAGTATAACTGCATTACGAAGAAACTCGGTCATTGCAAGTTACAGATTAACATAATAGTTTAGTGTATAGCTTGAGGGGATCTTTCTGTAAAACATGCACCAGTTTAGTTTGAATGGACATTTGTAACAAAGTTGGCACTGATGAACTCAGTGTTATGAGCACTGAAATTAAAAAAAAGCAATATTATTGGAAATAATACATATTAACAAAGATCTTTGGTATTGGTCAACCATTGAGTTTGTTAGTGTCTAACAAACTCAATGGTTATACCTTGTAAAGAGGAAACATAATTGAAGGTGTGTTGATTACATGAAGAAAACGGAAATCATTGGTTTTGTTGTCAGTTCGTATCTTGCTTTCAAACGGCGCCGATTCCTCAGTCTATTTCCTACAGTCTTTAATTTTCTACGGAATGATAGTGATAGCAGCCCCGTTTACATGGCAGGAGTGAGATTAGGGTTGATTTGAAGTAGACTTGAACTTAGTTGACATCCTTCGTTTACATATCAGTCGAAACTCGAAAGACATGCTGTGTTTGATTTCAGGAACCTAATAGTTATAGGGCCTCCAGGACCCTGGCTTTAGCATTGCAATCCTGGGCCCGGATTCACAAGAGGTCCTAAGTCTTTTTTGGTCTTATCTTTAAGACCGGCCTAATTTTGAACCGCTTATAAAACCAGAAAACTATCTTAGAATAGATTTTAAAACATATTATTGGAAAGTTCATTATGTCGTTGTTCTCACCAGGAATTAATAAATGTTCATGTGATCTGAGTCTGGTTTAACAAGAGGTTCAAAGTTAGGCCGGTCGTAGGGATAAGACCAAAATAATACTTAGTACCTCTTGTGAATCCGGGCCCTGGTCATGTTCAATTCTGTTTACATGACGAGATTCATTTAGAATTGACTACTTTCGACTTTCTCCCGCATGTTATGGGAGTGGATTGAACGATACGATTGTATATACAATCCAACCCAATCCCGCCGGTTTGAATTCTGAGTAAACGGGACTACTGTTGCGATTGGTCAGCTGGTCAGCCACGCTAACGTGTCATTGTTCGTATTGTAACCGCCAGATTGCAGCAGCGGACGGCACAGGCGCCAAGCCAAGGACAAAGAGGAAGGGAGTCCCGCCACCATAGAGCTATGTTGTGATTGGTCAGCCACGCTAACGTGTCATTGTTCGTATTGTAGCCGCCAGATTGCAGCAGCGGACGGCACAGGCGCCAAGCCAAGGACAAAGAGGAAGGGAGTCCCGCCACCATGGAGCTACGTTGTGATTGGTCAGCCACGCTAACGTGTCATTGTTCGTATTGTAGCCGCCAGATTGCAGCAGCGGACGGCACAGGCGCCAAGCCAAGGACAAAGAGGAAGGGAGTCCCGCCACCATGGAGCTACGTTGTGATTGGTCAGCCACGCTAACGTGTCATTGTTCGTATTGTAGCCGCCAGATTGCAGCAGCGGACGGCACAGGCGCCAAGCCAAGGACAAAGAGGAAGGGAGTCCCGCCACCGTAGAGCTATGTTGTGATTGGTCAGCCACGCTTACGTGTCATTGTTCGTATTGTAGCCTCCAGATTGCAGCAGCGGACGGCACAGGCGCCAAGCCAAGGACAAAGAAGAAGGGAGTCCCGCCACCATAGAGCTATGTTGTGATTGGTCAGCCACGCTAACGTGTCATTGTTCGTGTTGTAGCCGCCAGATTGCAGCAGCGGACGGCACAGGCGCCAAGCCAAGGACAAAGAGGAAGGGAGTCCCGCCACCATAGAGCTATGTTGTGATTGGTCAGCCACGCTAACGTGTCATTGTTCGTGTTGTAGCCGCCAGATTGCAGCAGCGGACGGCACAGGCGCCAAGCCAAGGACAAAGAAGAAGGGAGTCCCGCCACCATAGAGCTATGTTGTGATTGGTCAGCCACGCTAACGTGTCATTGTTCGTGTTGTAGCCGCCAGATTGCAGCAGCGGACGGCACAGGCGCCAAGCCAAGGACAAAGAGGAAGGGAGTCCCGCCACCATAGAGCTATGTTGTGATTGGTCAGCCACGCTAACGTGTCATTGTTCGTGTTGTAGCCGCCAGATTGCAGCAGCGGACGGCACAGGCGCCAAGCCAAGGACAAAGAAGAAGGGAGTCCCGCCACCATAGAGCTATGTTGTGATTGGTCAGCCACGCTAACGTGTCATTGTTTGTATTGTAGCCGCCAGATTGCAGCAGCGGACGGCACAGGCGCCAAGCCAAGGACAAAGAGGAAGGGAGTCCCGCAACTATAGAGGTCTACTCCGGCCTCTACGTCAACGAGGCCAACGACCTCAACAAGGCTGACATTCTGGACGACATCTCCAGAGAGAGGGTGAGTTACACCAACTCTGTTCGTTTATATGGCAAGGAGTAGTAGTGCACGACATCTCCAGAGAGAGGGTGAGTTACACCAACTCTGTTCGTTTGTATGTCAAGGAGTTGTAGTGGACGATAGAGAGTGTGAGTCACACCCAGGGCTGAATTTGTCGTGTGAAAAGAAACCGAAATGCACATTTTGTTTGTCAAATATAATTTGGCACCAACCCCGCCCACATTTATACATTGTGAACACAATATCTTCTTCTTCTTCTTTCGAGCACCCAGAGTTGGAACTTATGCCATTCTCTGCCTAGTTGCCCAATAAAGGTTTGCCACATATTTCCTCCTTGCTATCTTTTTCCCCTCCATTAGATCCCTTTCTGCTGTCAAAGAGACACATGTCGTAAGGTGTTCCGCGTCCTGGTCTTGTTCTTTGCAGAGTGGGCATATTCTCGTATCCACCACTTCTATTTTGTGCAGATGGGCTTGCAGGTAGTCGTGGCCGGTGTATGTTTAGCGTCAGTGGCCAGTAAGAAGGTTATTGCCTATGTATTTGGGTCTGGCTACCTAGGGGTAATTCATAAACTTGAACTTGCATTCATACCTAACAAATAAAAATATATATCTGTGAAATTTTCAGAGATAACAATTAATTCACGAGTTTTTTAAGGAGTAACCCACGTTACGAAATAATACCGGAACTCGCGTTATGGTTTCGGAACTGCGTTCCGATGCGTTCCGGCTCAAATTAACCCCTGGTTACACCAACTCTGCTCGTTTATATGGCAAGGAGTTGTGATTAAGTCGATGTGAATCGGTACCTTACGAGAAAGTAATGATCTCTCTTGCGATATTACTGTGTGAGACAACTAGTTCGGGATTCATGAAGTAATGAACGTGGTTGTATCAAAATTAAAGTTGATTCTAGGAACATTGTTTATTAACATAGGATATATACATGTTTTTATAGGATATATACATGTTTGGTATTGGTATTGGTATTGGTTTTGGAAGAATTTTAAATCACTACAGCTAAATTAATGTAAATTAAGTCAGATTTAGGAATTCCAAGGTTAATATTTTCTCATAGAAAATCGTAACTCTTGTTCATAGATCGTACATTTTAGCAAGTTTTTGCAATGTTACTTTTTATATTCGTGCATTTTAATGAGTCCCGAGATGGCATCTAATCAGTAAGTGCCTGGTCACATTTTGTATTTCTGTTAAAAGTAACGCTAGAAGCAGCAGAAAGTGAAAGAATTAGGCTATAATCTCTAAAGTATGCATCAACGTATTACAGAAAACGTAAGTTATTAGTCCAATGCCGCCTAACATGAGAAAAATTGTGATTATCTTCCTCCAGATACCTGGCGGAGATCGTTGCATACTTTGTATCAGTTCGTTGTTCATTTTAAAGACAGTTTTGCTCTCCTCGATCATTTCGGACTTGGTAGATTCGTCCAGAGCGTCAGCAGTGTTGTTCATGGCGTCTTTCAGCTCCTTCTTGATCTGGGTCGCGCTCTTTTCGGCAAAGTCCATGATAGCGAAACCTCCGCTATCGAGGATCGCCTTCCCCACCACCTTCCCCTCCTTCTCCAGCATTTCCCCGCTGGCGAGCAGTCCCATGTAGAGGTGGTAGATGTAGACCATGAGCAGGGTGGGGTTGTTTTCCTCCAGATGGCGCAAGTGAGTCAGGTAGTTTACTACGCACTCTCTCGTTCTGTGGACATTCGGGTGGTTCAGAAGCCTATTTGTTTTTCAATTTTTATTTATTTATTTATTTATTTATTTATGAATTGGCCCCATACAGCATTTTATGCCATTTAACAGTTACCAGTATAACAACGGATGATTAACAACGATGCATGATGATGAAGAAGGGAGGAGGGGAAACCCGCTACCGGCACGTAGTCTACTCCTGTCGAAAAGTACCAAGGGGACCATCTGCTTTACGTCCCATCCGAAAGGACGGTGTAACTTTCACCACTCATATAGGTTCCTCCACTAACCTGGACTGCCGAGCAGCATTATTGTAATGTCGAGTCAACCGTTAGCTCATATGACATTGGGGAGGATGGAGTGATTAAAGTAGGCCTAAACAGCGATTTAGGAGGATATATTATATTCAAAGTGGTTTAGAGATTGGAAAGGGGACCTTCTTGCATTGCCTCTTACGTAGAGAGGTAGGCAGGGAGAGCCTCTGGGCCAAATTCTACTCAGGGCCCAAACATGGGTCGTTTTTTAAATGACAGGTCTATTATAGTTTGGTGTTTTAACGCCTAGGTTATGAAGTCGGAGGAGATTGGGGAAATGGGAGTAAGAGGAGAAGATAGATTGAAATTGGTTAAAGGGTGGAAAAGGGAAATTGGAGGAGTTCATTTTGTCGCCTCGAACGATTGGCAGAGTAGGCATAACCTGGGATAAAATTCTATGGTAATTGTTTAGTATCACTGATCGCGTTTCGTACTCACTTTTTTTTCTGTATTCCTTTGCGATATTGATCATATGCGCAGTAGATAATTGTTATTTCATGATTTATCTGTAAGCTCCAGTGATTTTCAATACAAATAGTCTCTTCTTTCATATTAAATTATCGTTTTGAAGTTGCATCGATTTGACCACACAATCACGTTAAATATGGCAATATGGCGGACGTGCGAAGGCGCAGCTGTTCGGAGCACACATAAAGTGTGGTCTACCAACGTAAGTAAATGAAAAAACCCCACCTCTTGCGCCCGAAAGTGACTTTGCCCGAGGTTAGGGGGTGGTTTTGGATAGTTTGCCAGAGGTTAGGGAGGGGGTTTTGGATGTACGTGCCAACTAGGCCCCTACGATAAAATACCCCTTCTTCAAATTATGCAATTATGCAGATTTGCGCCCGAAAGTGACTTTGCCCGAGGTTAGGGGGTGGTTTTGGATAGTTTGCCATTGGCAGCACTGCACCGGACACAAGCAGGAAACAAGGAAGAAGACGTCAACTTTTCATATAAAAACTTCAAACAATCATTTATTAGGCCTACTCTTAAAAACAAACTACAATATTATAATAAGCATCAAAAGAAAGACAATTAAACATTGTTCAATAAAAATAACACTTTAAACAAGACTTTGGCGTTTTTCATGGGAAAAAGTGAGTAAGAAGCGCGATCAGTGATACTAAACAAATACCAATTCTATCCTAGGTCCAGACTGGGCCGTTGAAGATAATTATAATGTATGTTGTTTTGTGGTGTGTTGTGTTGTTTTTTTAAATTTTTTTAAACGCATGTGCATATATATGCCTAGCCTATACAGGGCCTAGGCCTATTAATAAATGAAAAAAAACAGTAATAGTCAAAATAACTCAAATCATTCTTAAACCGGTTGTCACACTGGCAAGCTAAACAGTAGGCCTAAACAGGAAGAAGTGGATTGAACACCGGTGTAGATTGTACACAAGGTCCATAAATAGGCCTACTCTGGCGCAAACCTCCGCTAGGGGATCGACGGACCTTGGATTGTAGATAGACATTTTCAAGGTGGCTGTGGAAAATAACAAAGGGTGCAACTGACAGATGATGGACGAATGTTTGTTTACATTTGTCGAAGACGACGATGGAACTGACAGCACCATCTAGTTGCCACTACTTGCCGAAATAATGCATCAAAGTTTTGTAGAAAACCCAACTACTAATGCCACATCGCACGCGCTCAGTTTACTTTTCCTCAAAACTAGTAAAAATTCGAAAATGATGTTTTCTGCTCACTGATTACTGTTTGCACTTGTTCTTAGTATGACTACCACTTGAGTAGCACAAGCTTAGCGTAAATAAAAACGTGATTTATAATTAACAATTTATTTTTGTGTATTTTTGCCTCATTGGAAATTGAAATTGGAAATTTAGTTCCATGCCGAGCCATAAGAACCAAGTAAGCTAGGTCTTTCAATTTTGGCCTAATGCAAGTTCAATCCCGATGCTTTCAATTATGGGTGATGGGCGCTGACACTTGTCGTCTCCCTGACAGCAGAAAGGGATCTAATGGAGGGGCAAAATATAGCAAGAAGGAAATATGTGGCAATTATTTATTGGGCAACTAGGCAGAGAATGGCATAAGTTCCAACTCTGGGCGTTCGAAAGAAGAAGAAGCATTGGGAAAACATGAATCCTTACCTGTAGAGCAGCCTCCATTCTGAAGTCAAGTAGAAATTGAGATCCTCCTCGAACGCTTTGGTCCTCTGCATGCCATCAATACACAGCTTGGTCACGTGGGTATCAGTCAGCCTATCAGAAGCTTCCTCGAGGTATCTGAATATCTCGTAGAAGACGAGAAGCACCTCGCTCCACACCTCGTTGTTGGAGAGAGAAGATAGGAACTTGGACTTGCTCAGGGAACTCATTGAGCCTTCTTCTTGGACGTCTTCTTTAGTTGCTTCCGTGAGTTCTCCAGTGAAGTTCTGGATTGACATGATAGTCTGAACACTTTGGATCCGAAGCTCCGTCGGCTTCTCGTCTACTTTCTCGAATAGGTTGTACATGTTACTTACATTCTTCTCCTTGATGCAATGGGATGATCAGTTATTAATATAATAAGTTTATTATGGAAATGGATCCAATGTGAAATTTTAAATTAGGTAACTGTTTGTTTGTGTGTAGGTTGTGTACATCGTGTCACTGTGGTTTCCAAAATGGTCTTTGTTGGAGTTGTTTAGATTTGTGATAACAATGGGACATATGAAACATTCAGGTTGGAATTCATAGTCAGCCCCTACACCTAGGGGCACCCATTGTTGCTATGGATTTGTTTTGTTTATGGGAAATAACATGGAAACAACTGTTACCTTGGTAACAATGGGCGCCCCTAGGTGTAGGGGCCGACTATGAATTCCAACCTCAGTCTTCTTTGTTGGAAGCGCTTGTCAAATCAAAAGTGAATGTGCTTTGTGTAGTCTTCGCCTTCATCGTGTTTTGGTACAAAACTATGCCCAGCATGAAAATGATTAATATTTTTTATTTCTTAAAATAGTTATTTCAGCCCGTTTTTTGCGTATCTACCCATCTATTTTCCAATTAAATTAGAATTTCACTTGCTCTTTTCAAATCGTATTTTTTCGCTAGTCTGCTAGTGTAGAAACAATTATTAGTGACAATTAAGGCGTATCTTAAAAACTCTTATTTTGGCCTGCTTCGCTTACTTCTCGAACTAACACGACAACTACCAATTGCTTTAATTAATTATTAGTCTAGTCTACTTCGTTAAGGTGCATTCACAATCTTTACTAGTACTATGGTTTAATGATTAAGACCTAGACAAACCTTAGTCACAGCCAATCAGAGCGCAGTATTCTCCCTCCCAGCCAATGAAAGAAGCCTGTGTCTTAGTCTTAATCATTAAACCTTAGTACTAGTAAAGATTGTGAACGCACCTTTAGACAACTAGCGAAAAAATCGATTTGAGACTCACTTTGAGTTACAAGTCTAGTCGATTAGCGTCATAAAAGAGATTTGAGATAATATGTCATGTTTTATTCCCAAATTAGGACTTTATCATAAGCATGTTATTGTGAAAGAAGATACCGGTTAAGATCAAATACATAAATTAAGGTGGATATTGCTAATGAAATCCTACTTTTCGTTAATTTGTTGGCAACTCTAAAGTTCCTCACTGTATCTCTTCTGTTTTAAATTCTACTTACTCCAGTGTTATTTCTCTATCTAAGCCCAGGGTTGGATTTGCCAAGTATAGAACGTTCACAAGAGGCGAATGATGATGATATTTGAATTTACGTCCCATATTTTTACAACTTTGGCTAATCGAGACGATGAGTGGGTGGTATATGAAGATGAAAAAACGCCACATGTCCGAATCAGGTCCACTGCACATCGTCTGGGTCGTCATAAGGGGACTCCAGCGAGGGAGGGCAGAGTCAAGTGGTGCAAAAGAGACAGGGTCTCCTTTCGTCGCCTCCTAAGACTAGCAGAGTCACTCTGGGCCCATTCTATCCCGCGCCCATACGGGCCACAAAAGTCGAACAGATGAGAATCCCTCCCTCCCCTTCTCACCGATACCCCTCAAACTCTTGGTCCGCCTACTTGACCCTTTCCTTCAAATTACTTCTCCGTCTGGCCTAGGGGCACAGTAAATCCATTGTAGCTTGGCCTGTCGTAAAAGCCAACAAAGAGGCCGACTTTGAATGACCCAACGGTTTTAGTGAGTCGTAAAACTCCAAATAATCTAAACTATTCCAAGGAATTCTTAGAAATTGAGGGCAACATTCCATCTCAAACTAAATGTTTGTACTTCAGATTATCTACTAATGGAGCATAATAATAAAGTATACGGTATTAGACATAAGGAAATCAAGAGCATTTACAGTGTATTTATGTTGTATTTTTTATTAGTATGTATAACTCGTCTGCAATCATGTTTTATTCGATATGGAAACTGATTGTTATTCTTTATCAACGTATGTTGCCTATTGATGCGTAAATTATTAGATTGAACCAAAACATAATATAACGAGGGTAGGATATTGATGGAGTAAAGAGATGTTCTGCCAGACTCTTGATTTACTTATGTTGTCTATATTTCTGGTCAACCTAAAAAGCACCCTGCCAATCACTAACCACAAACGGAGGCGGTGGTGTTTTGGAGATCATAAAATATGTCAATCATCCCCATTATTCAGCAAAGCACTCACCTTCTCAGCCGGTACCTACAGCTGAATGTGAAGAATGTCGCCTCGACTCGACTACGGACGGGTATCGCTCCCTGTATATATGGGAAGGTCCCCTTTTTGTAACTGTGTGTCCACCCCGTTTACTGCCGCTTGAGGATTGACATTTACAACTGTCAACAAAAGAGGCGGCGGCTAAGTCTCCCTTTGTATGTTGTGATTGGCAGGGTGCTTCTTAGGTTGACAAGACCTATAGTATGCCACGTTTCTCGTCATGATACAAATCTTGTGTTGTTTTATCGCCAGACTCCCGACGATCCGAACAGCATCTGTATCTCCCAGCGTAACTTCGCCATCGGCATCGCCATTGCCGGTCTAATTCTCATGCTGCTCGTAGTCACCGCCATTTTATGTCTACTGGCGCGCAGACGAAGACGCAAGGATACTTCAACCACGGGCAGCTCCATCTACAGTGGGCCTTACACGAACACTGCGTACAGTCACACCAGTTAGACTGCCTAACATATCGGTCCGTCTAAATTACTTATGGCCATGTGCATATATGAACCCATTACGGTACACCTTCGTATGCCCGAATGCGAAACTGATATTATAATCAAAGATACAGTTCTGTAGCTGTATTGATGTTTCGTTTTACTTACAAAAAATTGGATCGACGGGCATTTGAAGAGATTTTGGTGTACATGTGGCGTACACAAAAGTAAACTTAAACTGACGTAAAATGGATGCCGCATTTGGCGTGTTGACTATTGTTGGTCATAAGTTATTGGGGCTCTTTCATGAAACTTATTTAAAGGTATGTTGATTTTATTGTAAAGTGCAATGACTGTGTTTACGATGAAATCAATGCAATATGATAACAAAATCTTCTGTTGCATTTGGGTAAATATTTTGAAAGGATTTCGGACTTAATAAATAAAAGCAACGGTGTATAACAGAACACTTTAAGAATAATAAAAACCGAAGTATATTGATTAATTTTATTGATCAGTGTACTTCAACTTGGAAATGTTTAAATTCCAATTATCCTATTTACCTGCCATATTAATGGGATTTTTATATTTTCTAGATAGTTCTTACTTTCTAACTTGACTGTGTTCTGAAATATACTCGTTCAACTGTTTGATAATCACTAAAATTATAGAAGCTCATATTTTATCCTACAGATACTGTCTTAAATTATCTTCATAAAATAAAAAGACTTTAATTAACAATTGCGAACATTGAAAAACCGTAAAATACGCTGTATGATTTTCAAAACCAGTAAGTGTTATTATATTTATGAGCGAGCAAAGTATAACCCGCCTACAAAGCAGCATTTAGTTCAATACATGATAGTTATGTGAAATGATATCAATACATTGAGATCTATGGATATGAACTTGTTTTGGTGCATTACTCTGCAATGTGTACTGGACAAAAGTACATTGCATCATGTTGAATTTTAACTGTGCTTCCTTCCACGACACTTCTACAACAAAGGAGCGTCTCTCAAACGTAAACTATTGCTTAAAAAATGGCGGAAAAGACGATATTGGCGTCTTTGAAAACGAGGGTGGTGCAATAACGTCAGTTCATTCTTGTAATGTTCTTCCAGTGTATCTAAGCTCACATATTATACTCGTATGCAACGAACCAGGGTGCATTTCTATACTGGTCGTGATACTTGTTCATATTCTCACCCGTTTTCGGGCAGGGGATGGTTTTTGTACGCCCGATTTATTGTTTTCCATATGGACTCCTTGAGAATTGTATTTTTAAGGGGTCCTAGGGAAGAGGGCATTGGAGACATTGGACTGGTATGTCCTTTGTCTAAAATACAACGATGTAGACAACGAAAGCCTTTTAAAGGCAGCTATCTTAATGTTGGGTGTGTGCTGTTTAGGGTAGAGTCTAACGCCAGCGGCTTCGTACGGTCAATATATGCTAGTTGGGTAGTAGCAGAATGTACGCGCATGCGCTCATCCCTGATCTGTGCTATCGTGCGCTGTCATCGTCCACGCACTTGCGTTCTGCTACTAGCCGACTAGAACTAGATAATAGCTGACTGTAGACAGCAGGCCGCAGGCTTTGGGGCTCTACCCTACAGTACACTTAACGATCTTACTGTTAAAGGTAACATACAATACTCTTAATGCAAGTGCTAATAACAATAGGTAACAGCTTTTGAATTGTCACTGCAGCATAAAAGAGGAAGCAAGAGCGGCAGTCTTTCTTCTTGGTTATGGGGTACCTAATATTGTCTTAATTTTATAACTGGGTAAGAAATTGATCTAAATTTCTGTTTTTTACTATAAACAGATATTTAGACGAGAAAGATTTTGTGGCATTGGTTCATAAATTCATTGATTTGTACAGCGAAAGTAAACCGGGGAGGAATTAGTAAAACGATGAACGCAACTGTACATCTGTACAATTGTGTGTCATTTTACAATTCATTGGATTTTTTTTATTAAATGGAATTCTGGACCTTTGCCACAGGAAAGTGACTTTGTAAATAAATTTCTAACAGTATATTGTTAAGTACCGTGAATCAAAGGATATTACAGATCATAGAGAAGATATTTTTACAGTAAGATTTTTTATATAAAAATAATGTATTTGCTGAAATTTTTGTCAAAATTATTGCTGACACTAATTCAGAACTAATGTCGAACCTAACTTAAATAAAACTGTGGTGCTTATTACATAATTTAAATATTTGTGTTTTTAAACCTTCCACGACCAATACCATATTCCTGGTTCCTCTACGAAGCTCACAATATTATCATTATAAATTTGATATGCTTCCGTTTTTGTTAAGAATTTATGATCAATGTACCAGGATGTAGACTTAATAACTAACTGCTACGTTACGAAAGTGATTTTACCACCGTACTGTGCGATTAAAGCAAGAAGAAATAACTAATGATCCGGATGAAAAAAATGTGCACATTACCGTATACTCATAATTGTAGGCGTAACCTTCGATTTGTTATAATAAAATTAGGAGCATTAGATCATGCTAAATTCTCATCGATGATTTTTGTATCTTGTTTGAAAAAAGTGAGGTGTTTGCTTCTGATGTTGGCAAATGCTCTGAAATGTATGCATCTGGTCTTACTCTGGAGTTTGCATCAAAATCTGCGAACAATCTGTAGATTTAATATAGTCCAGGTGAGAAGGGCGTCGATACGCAAAGATGGAGGACCCCGGTTCGATTTTTAGTCGGGGCAATCGTTCTTCACACAGAAAATATACATAAATAATAATAATAAATGTGCAATAACAGTAAAAATAAAAATAAAATATAATTAAAAGTAACGATTACATAGTTGCTAATTGTAATGAAAGACAACGGACGAGGAAGTTTTTTCTTCGGGTGGAAGGTCACAAAAGTATTTGTGTATGGGGGTTGAGTAAAGTAGTTTATTACTTTAGGGGGGATAGCCTCGCACCCCCCAGCCCCCCCCCCCTCCCCCCCCCCCCCGCAACCTCACACACTAACCAATATAGTGTACACAGTATGCCGGCAGGTGCGGGAGTGTTGAGCACAGACTCCAACTTATCGCGAGAAAAGAAGTTCAGAGCATCTACTCAGATATAAGCTCAGGGTTATTCTTAGTAAAATGAGAAAATGCTAATTCTGTTATCTTATATACATTTGAGCAAATGCTTATTCTTTTATCTTATATACTTAGGGCAAATGCTTATTCTGTTACCGTATATACTTTGAGCAGATACTTATTCTGTACCTCATACTAAAAACATTCGCTCGCTATACTTTATTCATCCAGCCCATTGGTTACACATAACCGACACTCTGGTTCAATTACTTATTTTAATGAAACACTTCAAAAACAGAACTCTTATCATCAGCCTCGTTTACATTCAGGACCTAAACTGGATTGAGTTGAGTATTGGAGTCAATCCTAGTTAACTCCTCATATAATCACTAGCGAAGAGGGTATGATTCGTTCAATCAACTCCCACAGTATCCACGTCAGTGTGATAACAGAAGAGTATTGGTGATAAACAAGACAGGATTCAAATTAAAATCTTTGCTTTTATTGAAATATTTAGGAGCAGTTTACAATCTTACACGAGTACATTAGAATGTAGGTATTACAGTCTACGGTATTTACCAATACCTATTATGCTATAATAAACACAAGGCTTGTTTCTTTGTTGCATTGGGCAATTATTATTATTTAATCTTATTAACATGTTTTAGATTATGTACTTTCATTGTTTTGGTTATAATGTTGGCCAAACTACATCCATCATAATAATCGCCGTTTCCATTTTATAAAAATAACAATAATATTATATGGATAAGATTTTAAATTAGAAGACTTCGAATTTGTGGCAAGATTCTAGCGTTGGGAGATGAGCGAGCAAAGAGTCTTTGAGATATACAGGTAAGGATTAAATACCGCATCATATTTAAATTAATTCTGTAAATTTTCAAATCTTCGTTCATTCACAGCCCATACATACGTAGATGGGAAGAAAAATGTTTTATTTTAAGAATGAGTGTCTCCCCGGGAAATACACTTTTTAGTCATAACATCTCAAGAACTTTGTATTAAACATGGAAAAAGCAAGAACGCTGCACCCTGTGGTTTAGAAAGCACTTAGACAAATATTTTTATACATTGATTGTTATTTTATTTGTGAAATTCACAATTATTAGAAAACTAAATAACAACGTATTCATTACAATGTTATAAATATTTACTGTATGTAGAGCTTATGAAATCATAGAATGCTGCGCCCTCCATTTTGTATGTTTTATCATTCTTGATATAATGATTAAGAAACGTAATTTCACGTGGTTTTAACACTGATGTCCATGAAGCAGCTCTGCCTGTCGTCCAAGGAGACAAACCTCACGACAGAGTGAATCAACAAAAGAGCAAAATGTCCAATGTGTTTTTTGTTTAATCCGTCCGCCCAGCGTTTCTCAAACACTTATTTACACGAAACACCCACTTATTGCCGAAAGCTGCACAAACAAACTGTATGAAAACTTTGTTAGCCAACGATTGTCCCCGAGGGGATTTCGGGCGCCGGTTTGGATTCATCGTCGGTTCCCAGTCGACGTTAGAGTCTGATTAGATCTAGTTCTTAGGTTTGCTTATCCTCAGGAAATTTTGCATTAGTGGATTATGGGTGGGAACCCTGTACTGTAAACTTGAGGAGTCAACAGGTTTTGGCAGTACAGTAGTGCAGTAGTTCCAATACGTGAGTCAGTCTGACATTCCTTGGTAAGTTTGTTATCAGAATAGCTCTAAAGTGCTGTGATCTCTCTTTGAACTCTCATCCGTGTAATAAGCTCTACTGTGACTGTGTTATCAAGCTCTTCAGACTTTTTGCTCACTCTCTACAGCAAATGATCTATCAACCCTTCTAGTACATAATTCTGCATATTGTAGTGAATTTATACTTAACAGATTCACTCTACTGTTTTACACGATATTTATGTCAAGTTTGTCACAACAATTTGGCAACTGATATTTTTAATACATCAAACAATGTTTGGCCTATCGTTTTCATTTGAACCTTTCTAACCGTTAATACATCAAACAATGTTTGACCTACCGTCTTCATTTGAACCTTTCTAACCGTTAATACATCAAACAATGTTTGACCTATCGTTTTCATTTTAACCTTTCTAACCATTAATACATCAAACAATGTTTGACCTATCGTTTTCATTTGAACCTTTCTAACCGTTAATACATAAAACAATGTTTGACCTATCGTTTTCATTTGAACCTTTCTAACCGTTAATACATCCAACAATGTTTGACCTATCGTTTTCATTTGAACCTTTCTAACCGTTAATACATCAAACAATGTTTGACCTATCGTTTTCATTTGAACCTTTCTAACCGTTAATACATCAAACAATGTTTGACCTATCGTTTTCATTTGAACCTTTCTAACCATTAATAAAAATTTATTATTTGTCTACTTTTTAAATCTTTGGATTTATTATTCTGTCATGGCAACTTAGTTTGATGATTATAGATTATTTTAAGTTTAATAAAAACTATAACATCAATACGATCATATTGACTATGATATAAATAATCACAATCACGAAATACAGGATAGCATTTGAAGACATATGTGATTGTATCTTCAATACTTACTGTAATAATAATACAATGATTTCAAAACACAACATATATTATACTAAAATTAGAAAATTATCACTACATTTTGTATTTTAAACGTGAATTTATGTTGTATTAGTGAAAAGTGAACGTGTGAAAATATTAACAGTGTTGTTAAGGTATAATAATCTACCTTATAACCCTCATTTCAAAATCCAATCATTGGAAATTGCAATAAGGGTTCATACAAGTGACCCACCTGGCCCTAAATGCCCACCTCCGAAGATTCTTAAAACATAATCAATTAAATTATGTGTTGTAACTTATTCAACACTTCAATGTGACAGTATTCAAAATTAGACATTGGAAATCGTGCAGCAATTTGAATTTTGCCACACGTCTTTAGATTTGATGTTTGACTTCATTTATTTATCAATGAATATGTCACTTACAATGATCAGCAATTCTTCCAGTTGTGACATGTTCACCGCTGGAAGTGGTATTGGAGGGGGGAGGGAGGCAGTGGCAGACTGGTATGTAACTCTGAAAAGCGTTTTGTGCAAACATATAATTATTATACAAGACTAATTTGTTCCCAATAGAGGAAATTACACTATATATTATAGTACAATGGTAAAACCAAACAGTGCAATCTATACTGAAAGTGAATACCTTACACTATTGCGTACTTAATACTATCACCAAACCAATCGTTCGAGGCCAGTATACTTTAGAATTTATGACGTTTTTCCCGCTTACTTCAACACCGCATTACTTTATTAAGATAAATAATTATATTTGGTCTTTAACCTGTGGTTTGGAATGTGCACAGTTGAAAAGTCGTTAGATATAACCAAAGCGTATATTCCTTTATCTTTGGCATTCCATTTAGTACAAACGATAGATTCTTTTAGACGTATGTACACTTTTAATTTAAACCCATCTGGATTGTGATTTCTATAATATTTTTATGTAACCTTAAACTTTGGATGTCCATATATGACTTAACAGTCTTAAAATGTATATTTTCCGCCAAAGAATTATTGCGATTTTTAAAAAACAGTTTTCATTATTTAAGATCTACACTTCCAATAACTTACTTTCCAACATTCCATTCCAATTTCCAGTTCAACCTTAGAGGCCATTCCAAAAACTGTGTGGTAAATTGACGATCTTACCACCACCAGTTATTGGCCTTACAGTGTTGCCTACAAAAATATAGTTGACCGAATAGCAACACTGGCATTAAGGCCCAACAAACTGTAAAGTGCTGTAGTTCAAATTGGTAGTCCACATAAAAAGGTGTTGTAGCTGTGGTTGTAGTTGTCTTATAAACGGTAAAGGGTAGTCTCACTGTAAAAACCGCGCCAAATTAACGTTTTTAATTTATATTTTGAGAACACTACACAATATTGAAAAAGTGATGATTGAGTAAAACTCGGTTTTGTAAGAGCTACAATCTTGTTTCACAAAATTTTAAATATTGTTATCATTACAGTTGTTATTTGAGAAACCAATTAATTATTAATTAATTTTTTACGCGACTATGACTTACTTTGGCGCGATTTTTACAGTAAGACTACCCTTTACCGTTAATGTCAAGGCTGAATAAAAATTACAGCCTTGGGTGTTTGGGGCTCTCAGCAGTTAGGGCAACCCTTGGTAGACTTGGTTGGCTACAGTAATTGCGTATAGTCACGTGGTACACCCAAGGGCTGTAGAAACTCGAGCGTAGTCCGAAACGCTTTCGATGTAGAAGATTAGGGATGGGCAACAGTTTCGATTGTTTTGATCGATAATCGATATTGGGAAATATTTACAATATCGTTCTTAATTTAAGTATCGAAAACTGAGACTCTCTGAGGATGAATGAGGCGTCCCAGACCTTTTTTTAACTTGAATAACGCTGAGAACTTGCGAATTGGGTCTATAAAAATCTCTCGTGCGAATATTTAAAGAAAAAAAATATATAAATTAAATTTTGAAGTTTTTCTTAAATTAAACTTACGGAATTTTTATATCTTTTTAAATTTTGTTTCGATATTATCGATAGGTAACGATTGTTCTTCGATTATCGATACCCAAATTTAGAATCAACGCCCATCCCTAGAAGATATATTTAACCACCTTTATGTCGGAGAATGTTCATCAATGCTCAGCAATAAAGAATGAAATCAGTTGTTGTAGGCATCAATAAGCATTTGTTGAAGTTGTTGAATATTGTTAACCCATAACGGAGGTCTGAATGCTTTAAGAATGGTTTCAGCTATTGCGTTCACCTTTAGTTCGAGGTTCAGCCAGCAACGTCCTATGAGCGTCATAACAATATTGGAGAGCAAAAGTCGCCCTGGTTAGAACAGCCGCCATGGTTAGAGTGGCACCCTGGATAGGACAGAGCCCTGGTAAGAGCAGCCGCCCTGGCTAGAGCAGCTGCTCACATCAGACTACAGAACGCTATGCCGTCTGTCAGCACCCCGTGCATGGCCGCTGTTGTGTGCAGGGAGATGAGAACGGCTGTGTCTACGCCCTGGTTAGAGCAGCCGCCCTGGCTAGAGCAGCTGCTCACATCAGACTACAGAACGCTATGCCGTCAGTCAGCACCCCGTGCATGGCAGCTGTTGTGTCCAGGGAGATAAGAACGGCTGTGTTGACGTTGGCTGTGTCACCATAGGAGTTGGGTCGTGGCTGTAACAGACCATTCATCACAAGGTTAGGTTGTTGCTTTGCCGTGGCAGCACAGAGTATTAATGTAGGGAAGGAATGATGACAAGACATTGTGTCCATTGAGAGTGGGTACTCCATAGATGGGGTATTGATAGAGGTGGCTCAGTGATAAGACGCCAATAATTCGGAAGGTCTTCGTTGGTTTGATTCTGGCCGCCGAGAGTCCCGACTGAAAGTTTTGTCCGAGGATTTCCTCAGTCGTAAAGGCAAATGCTGGGATTGAGTCCTACTAACAGCCTTAGGACATTCCTTCCCAGCAATCTAAATACCTAATAACCTATAGTTAGTCACCTGAAGAGGGGACATCAGGTAAAGCTGGTACCCCTTACCTACCCCTACTGCCACGATAGGTGAGGAGATAGTGAAAGATAGCGAGACACACGAGGTCGAGAGTTCGAGCCGGAAACATCGCGACGACTGAGTCGGATTAAAAGCACGCTTGGCTACATTGCGTACAGCATAGTAAGTGCGTGGACTAAGTGTAAAGAAGCACTTCTCGCGGCACTTAATTGCATTTACTTTAATAGGATTGCCGAGTGCGTGTATTGAACATTGTTTATGTTTTGGTATGTTGTTATTAGTGACAGTCGGGAACTGATAAAAGTATACCATTGGTGACCTAATATTCAGTGGCGCTCCACTGTACGTCAGTACAAGTACCGAGTGAGACAATTAAATATAAGTACTATCGCTTAACTTCAGTGACAACCGCCGCTAATCATCGTCCCATATCTTCATCCCTTCCCCCCCCCCCCCAACGATTCTCCAAGACATCGCTTCGAGATCGCCCACATCGCTATCATCCAATGCCACCCACCCCACTGGAAACATCGTTGACGACGTGCTGAGGAACCCGGAGGATAAGGATGAGTACAGACAATCATTGTTTTATTTATTCGTTGCACTATTGAACTGTTAATCACGGCCAAGAAGTTTACATGCCTAGTTATTGCCATTAATTATTCAGGCTAATTATAAAGTATCTAATGGACATTATCTTATACGTTCAGACTAAAGAACGCTAACAGAACTATCTACCTCAATTTATTAAGTAATCTTATTTATAATATTGTTGTTTAATAAGATCTTTATTGATGGGTGGAATATGCGTCACTCGCTCTCGCGACCTGCCGAGTCGGTGAGTCATCGGACGTTGATAACAGCACGCGGTATTGCGATCATATGACTTTTGTTTTGATTTGTTAAGTTGTTAACCCAATGGCGACGTAAGCCGGCAACAGCTGATCTACCTGGCTGAGGACATTATTTTTGGATTTTATTTTTATATAACGTATATTGTGGTATAATTATTGGAAAAGCGTACTTTACATGAATGTATTGTTTTATGTGCGTATATGGAAAATTACACATTGTTCATGATAACTTTGTGTTTATTCCAGCTACAAGTAAGTGTACGTAAATGTAGGGAAGCACGTTCCGTACCTAATTGTAGTAAAGATAGCTTTATAGGGTTTGCGGTAGGCAGTTCCCCGATCCTATACCCATCAAGGCAGTGTGAACTCCAGGCGCCCTCCCAAACCGACCCCACGTTAACTCAAGCAGCTAGCCTAGGGCGACAATACTAAGTAAATTTGAAGATTTGAAGTACCTGAGCCTGATATAACAATATTGTAGATACATTTTTTCACATAATATTTTTTAGTTCATACGAATCTAAATATGAATCCGTTTTCTTGTTTTTATTGAGAGCTGACTTTGGATTGTATAATTTGGCGATGTTTTAATATTCGCGGTGTGACGTCACATACTCACCATGCAGCGTGAGCAGGTGCATTCCCTGGAGGTTGTAGCCTCGGGCGGCAACGAAACTCTCAACTGCTGACGAGGTGTTGCCTGGGGGGCTCGCTGACCTTGGCGACACAGCTGTCTGACGATGTTCTGAGGGGAGGGATGAAACATGTTATTAGTTTCATGACTGGGTTTACAGGCTTCGTCAGGCTGTGTGGCGCGACACAGCTGCCTGACGATGTTCTGCGGTGAGGGAGGAAACATGTTATTAGTTTCATGCCTAGGTTTACAGGCTTTGTCACGTACGGTAGGCGTACGGTATGTGAAATGTATGCACATGTGTGGAAATATATGGCCAGTTTCGAAAATATTGTTTAAAACTGAAGGTCAGTTAAAATGTTTTTACTCATTCCAGTACACATTGAGTGCGTTCATAGGTATTAAAATTAAATTTCTCATCTTAGAGACTGACGAATGCCTCGAAGTATTTATTAAGTGAGAATACATAGCCTACTTTTTGCGTTTATAAGAGACAGAGAAACATCCACCTTTCTTGGAAATAATAGTTATTCAATATTCTGTTGCAGTAATTGTTACTAGACCAGTTAAGTAGAACCAAGAACGAATGCAAATACAAATTTAAATTTACATAATTAAATGGAACGAATTGTTAACCTATAAGAAGCAAGGTCTAATTGATTGCCGCTTAGCGGTTAGTCGCGGCGAGCGGCTACCAAGTAGACCTTGATTAGAAGTAATGAAGTAGGTATTTGTGAATACGTGGTGTGGGGTTTAGTTTGTTCCGGAGTCAATAAAGAACGTTTCTCCGAGGGAGAGTGGGGGGGGGGGGGGAGGGGAACCTCTTTATCGACTCAGCTCTTGTCTAATAATTTCTATTTTCTTCGCCAAATGTCGATACACTCCCACGTGTAGTGTTGTTAACATATTATAGTTACCAACCCTGCATTCTGCACAGGTGCAAGTGTGCGCTGGCTGGGGCGTCTGTGTGGCCACAGCCTGGTTGCTTAGCGACCACGGTGGCGGTGGAGACGCAGCTCTCTTCTCATTGGACCGCAGACTGAGGTATTCGTCATAGCTCGGAGGGAGTCCCCCCTAGCAACACAGATGTCCACATTACCGACACTACTCGTCATAGCTCGGAGGGAGTCCCCCCTAGCAACACAGATGTCCACATTACCGACACTACTCGTCATAGCTCGGAGGGAGTCCCGCCTGTAGCAATACAGATGTTTATATTACCGACACTACCCGTTATAGCTCGGAGGGAGTCCCCCCTGTAGCAACACAGATGTCTACATTACCCACACTACTCGTTATAGCTCGGAGGGAGTCCCCCCCTGTAGCAACACAGATGTCTACATTACCGACACTACTCGTTATAGCTCGGAGGGAGTCCCCCCTGTAGCAACACAGATGTCTACATTACCCACACTACTCGTTATAGCTCGGAGGGAGTCCCCCCCTGTAGCAACACAGATGTCTACATTACCGACACTACTCGTTATAGCTCGGAGGGAGTCCCCCCTGTAGCAACACAGATGTCTACATTACCCACACTACTCGTTATAGCTCGGAGGGAGTCCCCCCTGTAGCAACACAGATTACTACATTACCGACACTACTCGTCGTAGCTCGGAGGGAGTCCGGCCTGTAGCAATACAGATATCTACATTACCGACACTTCTCGTTATAGCTCGGAGGGAGTCCCACCTGTAGCAATACAGATGTCTACATTACCGACACTACTCGTTATAGCTCGGAGGGAGTCCCCCCCTGTAGCAACACAGATGTCTACATTACCGACACTACTTGTCATAGCTCAGGGGGTGTCCCGCCTGTAGAACGCAGATATCTACGTTACCGACACTATTCGTCATAGTTCGTAGGGAGTCCTGCCTGTAGCAACAAAGATTTCTGCATTACCGACACTACTTGTCATAGCTCAGGGGGTGTCCCGCCTGTAGAACGCAGATATCTACGTTACCGACACTACTCGTCATAGCTCGGAGGGAGTCCCGCCTGTAGTAATACAGGTGTTTACATTACCGACACTACTCGCCATAGCTCTGTATGCCTTTCTTTTGAGAAACAAGAGACTTTTTTTGACTCCTTTTTGTGAGAAGACAGGTGGTTCGGAAACGTGAAGAGATCGAGTAGGAGCCGAGGATCTCAAAGAGACAATTTGGAAATGCTCGGGACAAACTGAGAAAACCAGGAAGACCTATGGCTAAGATGAGAAGAGATGATTGAAACGGATCTACAAAAACAAAATAATTATAGGTAGGACTACAGCGGAAAAAGCGGTGAGAAAACAGAAAACTATGGAGGGAACTGGGTGAAAGACCGGAAGAAGAAGACATTGAAGAAGAGATGGCAGAGGGACACATGCTAGGGAAGATATAAAGAGAGACCGGAAGAAAAAGACATTGAAGAAGAGATGGCAGAGAGACACATGCTAGGGGAAGATAAATAATAAAGGGGTGAAGTGTTAGGTAGACCCAAGTTACAAGTGAATGGTGAGAACTTCACACTCCAGACAGCTGATGTTAATGGAACCTTGTCATACCATATCAAAATATGTAATGTAATCGTTTCAAAGACGTTTTTTGATGCAACAAAATCAGCTTCTGCGTTGTTACAACACTCAGATAAATCTAAACTTTAAGTAAACTTAACCGTAAATTTCAAGTCCTTGACGAATGAATAGATTGTTGCTGAGAGTTGATACTGCTTAGCTCCAAGCTAGGCGATTTCTTTATTTACTTTGTCGACCAGCTACTGCTTTAAGGCCGTCCAACCCAAACATCGAAAGGGATTCTGTTTCCCCATCTTGTTGCAAGAAATAACCTGAAGAGGTTCTGAGGGTTGATAGTAATCCTCACAATCACATAACTGCAGCAAAGCCTTTAATCTGCAAGATGTTCCACTTGTCACCAGCTGGTTATGACAAGATGAGCCGAAAATCCCAAAGAGCTTAGAAGTGACATGGGAGTCAGATGTCAAAAGTACGCAAGAGTAAACAGTGGGAGCAAAACAAGTAATTAGATCGTGAGATCGGGATTCATGAAGGGAAACAAATCAATTGATCTATCAAATCAAATTATGACCTCAAAAGGCAAACCAACAATATCAATATGATTTTTGTCTTTGCATGCTCTATGTATTTTCAAAGGAAGTACTTTAAGGGCGGAATGCAGAGTCGAGGGAAGTATGTGATTTGTTTATGGTTCCTATAGAGTTTGTTCTAATAGAAAATAGCATATAATAAAACAATTCCATAGCAACAAATCCTGTACTTAACTTTACAGTTGTCTGTGCATATCGCCTTAAGTGTAATATTTATTACATTATTGGTTAGGTTAGTTTGGATAATCATGCGATTTTTGTAGTGAGATGCACAATGTAAATTTTAGATCTCAGTTGACGATCTTTTAGTGGACCGTGAGTCCAGGGTAACTCTTCGTGTCGTACGAGAGATAAGGAGGGAGAGGGAATCTTCCCTACCTGTCCGACGACCGCTTCATACGATGGAGGCGGCGAGCTGACGGGGGGTGGCGGGGGCGGTACAACCACGTGACCAGCAGCCAGTGACGTCACCAGGGGTGTCTGTAGGGATGTCTGGCGGGGGAAGCCGCTGGGCGCGACCCCTGAGAACATAACAACACAGCTTATCCACGCGGCGGGACCGATATATGTCATGTATACCCCTACAACCACGTGGCCAGCTGCTAGTGACGTCACCAGGGGTGTCTGTAGGGATGTCTGGCGAGGGAACCCGCTGGGCGCGACCCCTGAGAACATAACAACACAGCTTATCCACGCGGCGGGACCGATATATGTCATGTATACCCCTACAACCACGTGGCCAGCTGCTAGTGACGTCACCAGGGGTGTCTGTAGGGATGTCTGGCGAGGGAACCCGCTGGGCGCGACCCCTGAGAACATAACAACACAGCTTATCCACGCGGCGGGACCGATATGTGTCACAACTACCCCAACAACCACGGATTTATCACTGGATTGGGACAGCCGGTATTTCAATGGGGTTTGAATTGGAATTGTGCTTATTGTGGTGGATATTGTTGGTTCAGTTTCGGTACGCATGGAAACTTTGCAGTTTGTACAAACAAACAAGAGCAATTGAATTAATTTTATTACTTCTTTTTCCTCTCCATTGTACCAGAGCCAAATTGCGTATTTGAAATGTTTCAATTTACATCTCATTAAAATACATCATTTTTTACATTGATTTCATTGTTTTCGTTAACCCAACGATAGAAAACACAAATTCCAGATAATTGCTTTGCATAACATAAAACTTAACCTTAAACATAGAATCACAGAAGTATGCAAACTATAATACTTTTGTAATATAGTACAAAATGAAATAAATGAAAATTGTATTTTGAAAGAAGCATCATCGTGTGACAATGTGAGAGGGGCTATATGATTCATATGCCATCTACATTTCTATCTTATAATTCTTCTATTTATTTTATTTAGTAAGGGATGTAAAAATGATATTTTATGTAGTAATTTTCAGAAAAGATATTTATTTTTCAAATATTGATCCATTTAGTGCTTTTTACGGGAAGTAGGGGGGGGGCGGTGTCTAGTATGGCTTAAAATCCTGTTAACACATAATATGGCAATCATTTAGTAGAATTTACAAAATAATTGCTCCATAAGTAAGCCACAGATAAACCAGCCACTAATGCAACTTGTGCTATAACGACAGTCTGATGCAGTTAGTGATAGTGGACGAGTGAATTATGGTAATAGTTACGTTCAACTCTGGTAACTGTCTGTTTACGGGTAGTAAAATAATGTCCAAAAGTGGGTTAACTGTTAACTCTGGGTAAAATAGGGGTCGGAGTGGAATGTTATGTTCACTCCACTATCCACGAGTATGAGGACAATAACCTTATTAGTACTGTCAGTATGTAAAATAACAAGAAGTACAAGAAATACAAAACAGTACAAGTACACGGACGAACAACAACCACGAATATCAACTCACGTAAAATTAGTAACGATAGAATTACATTTAATGTAATCAAAATAAAGGAATTCATTTGTATTGAAAGATGGTTTATTTAATTGGAAGATCGTTGACAGCTTTGGTTGACAGCTTGATGGTCTATTATAGAGATGATCTTTCACTGCCTCTCTTCGTCCGTGCGCGGGCACTGGTGGGGGTATGAGGGGAAGGTATTTCGCAGAACTCGAATGAACTATTTAGGTGACTGCCACTGTAGTAATGTTTGTAGATGGGGTTTTAATACGACTTGCGAGAATTGAGAGAAAGAGAGCGGGAGAGACACAAATATATAATATATAACTTATCTCTACTGCTTTACAGATGTTGCAAAGAAGGCAAATATGTGTCATTCCGAGCTGACATTGACAAAACCGTTATTTTTGCGTGTACGAGGGCGAGAGAGAAAGGAGAGAAAGACAAAAAGCGAGAAAGAGGGAGAGAGAGAGAAATAGAAAAGAACGAGGGAGAGAGGATGAGGGAGAGGGAGAAAGAGTGTGTCGACTGTAGGGTTGGAGAGGGGGATTCGGGTCCCGAAATTTGCAGACTTCATGACATTGTTTGTGAAATATTTTATTTTCATAACTCGTGAAAAATGTGTAAATTCGCAAAGGCCAAAATCGGCCACTCGCGGGTTCGATCTTTATGCATTCATTTTCGTATGTAAAGTATTACACGCATCAATAGTGTATGATATTTTAAAACGATGTTGTCTTACAATGTCAGCAGGAGTAATATTTAAAATATGGTCAGTACTAAAATGCATGTTTTGTAAAGATTTGGTGGAGGTGCCGGTCTAGGGTTAAAGACGTTTACTTATTGTATTAAATGACTCGTGTCCACAACATTTATGTTATAATTTATAAAATGAAACAATGAAAATAACTACTCAATAAAAAACAAACTTGAACAAAGAAAACAGATAGGTGAAGTGTAGTATAGTGTATTATACTGTAGTTATGTTATAGGCCTACGTGAGTTATGTTATGTGAGTGTATATACGTTTATGCGTCAATTTCGTGAAATTCTATTTTATAGTGCATACAACTTAAAAATAATCAATGCCATAGAAATGTATTTGATCCAGTAGGGCTTATAAACAACACTTCATTTATATAGTTAAAAATCATATGATAAATAACTTCAATTGTTAATAATTTATTAAATTTAAATCATAGACCGGTAGGCCTACCTGTACCAATTAAATATAAAATATCAAATTGTTTTCTACTTCATCTATGACGGGTAAATAAGGCAAAATATGTGAGTTAAAATATGAACTTACTACTCTCATTGACGCGCAGTCCGTCGTATCTCTCTGCACTTCTCGCCCTCCTCGGCCGTGGGGCTGCGCGCGCAGCTTCCGCCTCCTTGACGCTCACCGCGACCCTAGCGGGCGATACAGAACCTTGCCCCGAGTCCAGACTCCTCTGGCTCCGCAGAAACCCAAACTTCGGCTTCAGTTTACACATCTTACATTTCACTCCATTTGCGATCTTCGTTGGCACATTACTTGGCAACACTGTTGAGCCCCCCGCATCGCCATCCGACGTTGCAACATTTCCATTCACCGAATTCGTCGTACCAGCGACAATATTCGGTGTATTACTCTTAGAATTAGATGATTTTGTAGTTGTGTTGATTGCGTTTGTCGAGCCAGCGACGAAACTGTGAGATCTGACTGGGGTGTCCGTAGAGCCGGTTACGGGAGTCGTCGGATGAGCCACGGCGGATGATGTCGAACCTGCGACCACGGCCATTGGGCTTGAGGTTGGGTTGGTTGGACTGCACAGACATACAAGGCTGTTCGATGAGCTCGAAGTCGAGGCCATAGGCTTATTGCGTTGATTACGAGGGGGTGTGGCACATTAGAGATCTGAAACAAACAAAGGATTAGATTAGCTTCAATAACGAACATAAAAATAAATAAATAAATTCACATTAGAGTCTACCCACTCAGTAACGAAACTGGTTTTCAGTGGGGGACTTTAATTTAAAGCGCCTGAACCAACCCTGTTAGCTCCAAACACCATCGGCGAGTGAGCGATAACCAATCAAAGATCGATATTTCAAATACGAAACATATATGAATCAGTGATTGGACAGTGCGAACACCTGCGGACAAATGTCAGAATCAACAAGGCCGATTCAGAACAACTTTGAATTTATTGAGTGCTTCGTTGCTAGGACGGCTCCAAGTCACCGTTTACTTATTCCTAAGACAAGAAGTTACTTATTCCTAAGAATTAGCCCCCCCCCCCTCCCCCGTTTAGGCCCGGGAGAATTTTTCCCAGGGTGACTCTGCCAATGGTAATAGGTGTCAATGTGGAGGGGCCTCTTTCCTTTTACTCCCATTCACCCCTTTGAATAAAGTTCTCCGCTTATCCGTTTTCTCAAATCGTTCCTCGATGGCATGTTATGAACTATATGTCGAGCAGACTTGAGATTTTCTTAGTTTGATGCTTCCCTGATGCTTCTCCCCATCGCTTTGTGTCCACCCAACAATCATATTATCATATTTATTAATTTCATATTGTTTTATTTTTAATAAGTCATAATAATAATTTTTCGTATGAATCCCTTTTACAGGGTTCACACTAGCTTTACCCAATGTGCGTGTTTGGATAGTTGGGATGGAATGTCCGAGAGCTTTTAGTAGGACCCAATCCCAGCATTAGCCTTTACGACTGAGGAAAACCTCGGAAAAAACCTTCCGTCAGGACTGCCGGTGGCCGGAATCGAACCGGCGACCTCGGCAAATTACAGCCCCGCGTCTTACCGCTGAGCCACCTCTATTCGAAATCAGTCATATTTGTTATGCAGGTGGTCACATGGAGGTGGGGGTGGAGCTACAAACTATCCCAAATTTAATATATCTTCACTCTACCTCGCCAAACACAAAACAATCAAATAATCAACACTAAACTCTTTTTTTTTGACTTACTTTGTCAAACCCCGTTGATGTATGGGATAGAATGACCTTGGTTGAATCGGCCTGTTGTAAAAAGGTACAAAATAACTTCTTTCTTTTCCTAGTC
This sequence comes from Isoperla grammatica, assembly GCA_945910005.1. Lineage (NCBI taxonomy): Eukaryota > Metazoa > Arthropoda > Insecta > Plecoptera > Perlodidae > Isoperla > Isoperla grammatica. Next base: position 34,222,169 of record OX246743.1, read on the forward strand.
AACACATCCTTGTACTGTAGGTCCTCTTCCTTGGCCATTTATACCCTCTAGCAGAGGAGCCTATATGATTGGTCAATGTTACACCGTTCATTCACGTGGGACGCAAATCCGATGCCTTCTTACAGTAGCAGGTATGCGTCCTCAATAAACCTGTTCCCTTTACTTTCCTACAAACGTGTACCTCTTTACTATTTGGATCTAGTATTAATTCGTTATGCACGCTTTTACGGGTCTGTAGTCGGTAATATAACAATACGTATGATCTCAGCAAACTTTCAGCTTAACCTTTTCCAAGATGTTATTCTTATATCATATTTGATAACTAGTTATTTGGAATACATCCATACATAAGCAATACATTTTAAAATAATCCAAAAATTAAAAACCTTTATCAAACCCCTTAGCATACCATTTACAAATCAGTATTTAAGCATGAAATACTATTTAAAAAAAATATGTATTGATCCATTCATTCCATTCATGCTCTTTTCATTTCAGTTTATGTTCAATATATTGAATTACAAAGGAACTATGTATTTGAATACTGGCGAGGTATCAATGAAATACATAAATTATCCCACAGAATGAGCTCAAGTTCACTTTATGAAATGTAAGAACACTTACATATCTACATATCTATCTTCATTCGTTCATATCACGGTCTCTTAAACCGCTACAAAGAAACTACGACCTAGTTTCATTCATGAACCAATCCTCATTTCTTCCCATCAACCTTTCTGTGTAAATGTCGATCTTTGAATGGGTTGACAAAAAAATACTACACACCGCTGTTTGCTCTCATTATTAGTGACTACAAAGCTCTGCACTTCGCACTATATCTCTATATTTGTATGTGGGTACCGTACACCGAGTCAAGCAAGTGTTAAGTTTCGTCACCATCAAAGGATAATGATTAAACTAAACAAGTTTCCCCCGTCAACGTTGTTGGCTCTTCAACAGAACTGAACCGTGTTGTAAATAATTGGCACGTGTGGTTAGATTAAAGAAAATACAACTACACGGAGAAGAGAGATGGAAATAGGATTGAGATTTGAGATAATGATGATTGGTGGTGTTTAACGACGTACTCGACAGCTTAGGTCATATGACGTTTTCCGAATCAGGTCCATCTATGTCGCGGGAGTCGTCATAAGGGGAGTCTAGCAAGGGAGGGCAGGGCCATGTTGGGAGGAGAAATCTTCAGTGAGAGAGTGGGGGGGAAGGGACAGGGTCTCCTTTTGTTGCCTCTTACAACTAGCAGAGTCACTCTGAGCCTATTCTTCCCCGGGCCCAGACGGGCTAAATAGGATTGAGAGAGAAAGAACTTGACGGAAATTGAGAAAGTATGATTGGAGAGCGGATGGATGCATGGTAAGAAGTGTAGCAATGTCTTGATGATAGCTCATTGAAATCAAAATTTCAAAACAAAATTCAAAAACCTATTACTCAAGCCTAGGGTACGGATGTTCAGTACCTTAAAAAGTGGAAAACTGCAGGCAAATAGTACCCTTAGGCCCGGTATTATAACGCCCGGGTAAATATTTAGCCCACTGCTAACTTGTTTTCTCCATGGCAACCACCAATCCTAAGCGTGGTTTCATAGGTAAAAACAAGTTAGCCCAGTGCTAAACGTTTAGCCGGGCGTTATAATACCGGGCCTTAAACACCAAAAGAGGATGTAAAAAAAAAGGACCAATAACGAGTTTCTAATCGTTTTTATTTTCTTGGATAGGGGAGGGGGGGGGGGGGGTTGGTTATCGGTTGGCACTGCCTCCTACCACTTCTTAAAACATCTCTGACTCATCTCATCTTATGTAACATTCAACAACAAACAAATCATTGCGTATGCTCGGCCCGATAATGTGGCAAGCTCGACACTGCACTCGCACTCGCACATTCTGCATTTGTTTAAGCAAATTATATCAAAATATAAAAATACTACCTTTAAATACCAAATAGTACCTTCACTCATAAATGATGATATAAGGCATTTTCATGGAAACAAAACTACGTATTTTTGGCCTCACCAACACTTGAAACATACTTGAAACTATTTTTTAGTCATGTGTACAACTAGCTGTTGAGTACGTGGTTTCGATTATCATTGATATACCTCTTGCTATCTTATGACATTTTCATATGAAATGTTTTAGGATTCCTGAAGACATAAAACGTTGTGAATAAAGGAATTGAATACGTCTTGTTAAAATGTTACTGCTTCTACATACCGGTACTATTTTTGTGAATGAAATGTTATAATGTTGTTCAATGAATCCAGTTGCGTGAATTTCCCTACCTTTTCTTTTATGATTATTCAACATAAATGATTACTACGTATGGTCGCAAGATAATCTGCACCGTCGACATGTTTACATAATACAGATCAATCGCAGCGGTAAATAAAAACAAGTGGTATAAACTGGAATAATTGATCCAATGAACTGACCATAACTGCTGACACACCAAACCACAGATAAAAAATTAACTACGTACTTAATTTTGTATCTGTGACCAAACATAATAGTTCCACGAAAACAATCTCAAAGATTTCATAATATAATATATATATATATATATATATATATATATATATATATATATATATATATATTAAAACACTGAAGCTTTCGTGGCCAGGATTAATGTCAATAAAATTAAAATAATTGCGGGTTATTCCGCCACGTCCTACCTCTATAATGTGCCGACGTTTCAGGAACCTTATGGATCCTATCCTCAGGGCGTCGAGCTGTCAACTCTCAAGAGTTGATATAAATAATAATAATAATAATAATAATAATAATAATAATAATAATAATAATAATAATAATAATAATAATAATAATAATAATAATAATAATAATAATAATAATAATAATAATAATAATAATAATAATAATAATAATAATAATAATAATAATAATAATAATAATAATAATAATAATAATAATAATAATAATAATAATAATAATAATAATAATAATAATAATAATAATAATAATAATAATAATAATAATAAAATAATAAGTAATGAAATAAAGAAAAAAGAAATGAAAGTGTTAAACCCCCATTTAGATTTTGTAAACTACGAATTATGTATTGAATTAACACTAATTATTGTCCACTCATTAAACTATTATGATGATCAAGCAAGCCTACCAACTGCCAATTATTGTTCATTGTTGTTTTTTAAATTTTATTGTTGTGAAGCTCGTTGGACTAATGGGTTTGAGGGGTATTATTCCTGCTGCATTATAAATAAGACTGTTGGAATGTTGACATGGTATAGATTTTATCTGTTCTACATGGCATTTGTGTCAAGGACTGTAAAGCTATTGAGCTACAACGCGCATGCGCTTAATACAACTTTGACTTCTTATTGTTATTATCTAGAACTAGATCACCCCTTATTGTTTGCACAATGTTGCCATCAAGGGGTGCGGATGATATCACAAACAACAATAGGTTATTGTTTTAACGGAGCGCGGTTTGTTGATCGGTCAACAGTGTAAACCTGTTTTGTAACGTTAATTTATATTATTACTATCATTATTTTTTTTTTATTATTATTATTATTATTCTTGTTATTAATATTATTAACATTATTTATTATTTTATTTTATTTATTATTATTATTTTATTATTATTATTATTATTATTATTATTATTATTATTATTATTATTATTATTATTATTATTATTATTATTATTATTATTTTTATTATTATTATTCTTGTTATTAATATTATTATTATTATTGTAATATTTATTATTTATTATCTTATTTGTACCGGTAGATGAGAAAAATCATAACACAAATACCATCACAGATAAAGAACTGATAATTTCTCACCTTCTAGAAAAAAAAATGTATGATAAAAACAATAAAAATACAACAATATAATGTAACAATACTACAGTAAAAATGGACTATCAAGTGTGTAGTTCTGGGCGAAGTTATGTTTTGAATGAATCGACGTAAATCTAGCAATTTTTACGGTACCGGTACAAGAAAAATTACGAAAAAAATAATGTTACTACTTTCAGAAGTCATGCTTTCAATTTCAAATCTTAGCTTGGGTATAATGTGCATATTATAGATAACTGAAAAACCGTGCTTGCACAGCCGGAAATTCAAAATAAATAGACAAATAATGAATTTTACTGAGGGAGTTTGTTTGATAAATCGTTAAAACGGTGTTTTAAGTCGAAAGTTAAGAATGTAAACTTAAATGCTTGAATTTGGTTAAGATTTTATTCAAATGTGGGTTTGAAGTGAGAACCTCAAACACATATTCATTTGATGCTATTCAATCTTCAATGAAATTATCATCTCTGATTATAATTTGAAACTAATTTCAATTCAATTACCTATTTTCAGGGTTACCTATTTGAGATTGAAATAATTTTTCAAAATCCTGGATATTCATAACGCTTACATACTCTCGTATAACTGGATCGTTCTATTACGTAGACTCATAGTTTGATCTACGATACAAAACTTGTTCATTAATAAGTAATTCAGAATGTTAAATACGTATGATAAAATTCAAATTTAAACGTATTCTAGGAACAATCATTGTGAATGAATTATTATCAAGTAAATACAATTCAATATTAAATTTTAATAACCAAATTATAAGAATCCATTTTTCTGTTAACGATGGGAATAAAGAATTCGAATCTGGAATAAACTATTTTACGTATTACGACACAAAGTCAGTTTTGGTCAATTCAATAGAATTTTGATACACAAAATCAAACCTATGCAAAAATACGTTTTAAAATGGGGTTTTATAACACTTTTAAACTAATAATAATACGAATTACATTTAAATGAATAATTAATTCTATCATTGTAACAACGCAAAATCTCGATTTTTAACTGCGTAGTACACTGACAAAAACTATCTGGGTTACTACTGAATTCAATATCCATAACAGTCAATAACCAATAAGAAAAAGACGCATCAAAAATCAACAAAAACACGAAAGAACGAATTCTTTTCATACGAACTCATTGTTTTTCTAAAAACTAAATTAAGTGTCTTAATCGACTTGTTTTGATTGAAACCAATGCAATTGATCATACGTAAGTGACATATTACGTAAACAAATACAACAACATAACGTGAAAACCAAAATCTTACCTTATGTTGTCGATGAACTTTCGACCTGACAATACATGAAAATGTGTTGAATATTCTTATAAAAAATACTTGTACGAAGGAGTAATTACTTGTGTATCAAGACGACATCAACCGATATGAACCGGCCCAGGCCCTCATCTCGAGCGAATGTTCTAGTTCTCGAACCAACCGCATCGATCGCCGGCAGCGCTGCGAGCGCCCCAGGACACAACCAAACACACAACCCACGTTATACCTACAAACCTTGTAATTAAACATTACTAACTTAGAAACAATCAACCCCGAACATCCCTCAACATTAATGATACATTCTGAAGAGAATGTTTTACGTTTTTTGTTAGTTTGTTTTGAGAATTGCAAACAACGGATTTTTGAAGGGGTTGAATATTGTGGATTGAGTGTACTTACTTGATATGGACAAATTGAATCACAAAAACCGGCGAGGATGTATTTCGCATGCAAACTGGCTGACTATGAGGTCGGTCGGTGATGAGGCTGTTTGCAAACCTAGGCAAACCAACCGCATTAAGGGTAATTTGCAATCTAATAAGAAAATAAATTTTATGAGACGGAAGGGTCTGGAAATGAGTCTCTCGCTTTTAACTCACTTATAGAAACGCTTAAAACGGAGCCTCGTCGTGCTGAACTTGATGAAGATGAAATGATTTCAATCAAAATTAAATCAACCATTTCAACTCATCTACTAATTTTATTACCATCTTAAATGATGTCTAGCTGATGAGAATGGGTGAAATGCAACGTTGCAAAAAGAGAGCGGAAACCTTTAAATCACTAATGAGAAAATGTTCAGATTAAATGTTAGAATGATCTAATTTATTTATTTCTAATTTAAATAATTTATTTCTGAAAACGACCGCGGTTTGAGACAACATTTTAAAATAGCGTAAACTGAGGGATCGGCTTGATATAGATACATATTGTGAACTTGTTAGGATGCGGCAAAAATTTGTGATATTGTACCAAGAACAATGTTATCTGATTTGGAAAAAGAACACTCAAAATATGTAATTTATCACAGAAAGGACACGTTTTACATTTTTTTTTTTACAATAACCACAACTACAAAAAAGGCAGCCATATAAAAACTTTTTAGTCAATGTTAAATTCGTTATCACAAATTTCCATTTAAGTCACGGTAAAATCCGCTTTTTACTTTTTTTGTGGCATTATCATCAACTCAACACACTGTCTTAACTTAATATTTAAATAATATTTTCACCAGGTATACCACCTTTAAGGTGTCAACTAAGGTATTTGTACAAATAATAATGTGGTTTTATATTGAGGCTAGCATGTCTAGTTAAAAGGAACGACAAAAAGAGAACCTATGTAAGATTATCCTCGTAGAACAAAGTCACAAATACTGTTCCACCATAAGAAAAGAACACTCCTGAGAATAGCTATCGCCATCGCGAACTAAGCTGTTTGCATTTAACTTAACTCTGTAAATACAGAACCATTACCTCCCTGCTTGGGAGCGAGGGAGGTACTGAAGAAAGTCGTTGGCTCGTTGGTCCAGTGGTTGGCATCCCTGCTTCCAATGCAGAAGGTCCCAGGTTCAAATCCCGCTTCAGGCAGAAGTTTCTTAACGTCTAATGTGGATTCAATTCCATTACTTCTTGGCTTAGGAATAAGTAAACGGTGACTTTGGAGCCGTTCTAGCAACGAAGCACTCAATAAATTCAAAGTTGTTCTGAATCGGCCTTGTTGATTCTGGCGTTTGTCCGCAGGTGTTCGCACTGTCCCAATCACTGATTCATATGTTTCGTATTTGAAATATCGATCTTTGATTGGTTATCGCTCACTCGTCGATGGTGTTCAGAGCCTACAGGGTTGGTTTAGTAACTTTAAATTAAAGTCCCCCATTGCAAATCAGTTAAGTTACTGAGTGGGTAGACTCTAAATGTGAATTTATTTTATTTATTTATTTATTTATTTATTAAGCTTGAATGATGTTTTATTTCTACACGTGTACACCGACCTCTTAAGATTAGGTTTCTCCCCAGGAAAAGATCGAAGAAGTACTAACGTTTTACTTAAAACTTTACTCCCCTGAGCCCGCCTAGGGATGCATGGATTCCGTTGTGGGCAAACAGCCCAAGTCAATAACAAATACATACACACAACACAGCAAGGCCAACAATATATTTTCTGTTCTGCTTCGCCGAAAACATAGAATTGGCATTTCGCCTGTAGACTGCAGTGAGGCAAACTCGTCGACAACAACTAAGGGAGGAATAACATTTCCCTTCTTTTCTTTATTGCTGTATTTTTATATATTTTTTTATCAACTTATTTTGCATTTGGTTTTTTATTTGTGTGTTGTTTATCGTTACAACCAAACTGAGTGTTAGGTCGATTCTGGTATCATGTTGACTGTTACCCTTGGCTTTCATGACGATGACGATGACGATGACGATGACGATGACGATGACGATGACGATGACGATGACGATGACGATGACGATGACGATGACGATGGTGATGACGATGGCGATGGCGATGACGATGAAGATTTCGATGACGATGACGATGACGATGACGATGACGATGACGATGACGATGACGATGACGATGACGATGACGATGACGATGACGATGACGATGACGATGACGATGACGATGACGATGTTGATGATGATGACGATGACGATGACGATGCCGATGCCGATGACGATGACGATGACGGTGACGATGACGATGACGATGACGATGACGATGACGATGACGATGACGATGACGATGACGATGACGATGACGATGACGATGACGATGACGATGACGATGACGATGACGATGACGATGACGATGACGATGACGATGACGATGACGATGACGATGACGATGACGATGACGATGACGATGACGATGACGATGACGATGACGATGACGATGACGATGACGATGATGATGACGATGACGATGACGATGACGATGACGATGACGATGACGATGACAATTGCTATGATATGACATCATGCACCCGCCAGGACTCGAACCTGGGGATGGTTATACCTCGAGGGTGATCGATCGTGCGTTTAAGGGAGGTTGGGCCAGGTGGAATATTAGGAACCTCGTTCGAGAACATTTATGCCCGGTTCCCATGCTCTACGTCGGACGCTGACGTCGGACGTTGGCCAATCGTAGCCATTTACGCCAACGCTGGCACCGCCCTCTCGACGTTCGTCAAGAATACTACGGGCTATGGTTGGTCAACGTTCGACGTAAAAGCATGGGAACCGGCCATAATGGTGGGTTCTAATGCTTTTACGTTGGACGCTGACGTCGGTCGTTGGCCAATCGTAGTCATTTACGTCAGGGCTAGCGTTGGAATAAATGGCTACGATTGGTCAACGTCCGATAGGTTAGCGTCCGACGTAAGAGTATGAGAACCCAGCATTAGACACTGCTGTCGGCGCTGTATGATGGACTAATCGTAATATTTACTAAGTAATATATAAGACATATACATATAAATATAAAATGTATAATAATATATCAATTAAATAAATAAATTGTATAAAATGAAATGAAAAATAATATTTGTTCGTCTATTAAATGCCTAGTATATATCCTAGTATATACGCCGCATCGTGTTTCTTATAAATTATAATCAGTAGGCCTACTTGGAATGTGACATTTTATATCTTTGTATTATAGTAAACCAATCTATTACTTCAATAATTCTACAAAAAAGTTTCTTGAAGCTCAATGGAAAAGTTCGATCGTATTTTTTCGTGACCTCATTTATGGAGCACTGAACAGCCATTCAAACCCTTCTTTGTAGGTTCGCAACAGAAAAATTGCTGAACATAATAGTAGAGTAATTGCTACTTGAACATAAAAAGACACAATAATTTCAGTAAAACAAAGTTGTGGACTGAACAACACTCGTTATCGTCACACTGTGCAAAGAGGTGATTTCACTGAGAGAACTGAAGGACAGAAACTAGAAATTGTAATTGCTCGAAGTTGGCTGTATTTTAGTTCATAGTATTCTTTGAAGGAAAGCGTGATTTCAATGTAAATTGTGTCTCAAGATAAACAGCTTGTATAGGGCTTTGTTTGCGTAAAACTGTTAACAAAGTTTAGCGTAAATAGTTCATTTGATAAAACAGCTGTTTTCTAGGTAAAGCCAAGTCTTGTAACTGACTATTTAGTTAAAATTAAATAAAGTCCTCTTTAATTTTACCTTGATTCTGAAATAGTTCTAAACTTAACTTTAATTACCCCCACATAATCCCAAAGTTTTATATTGAATGACATTGTAAAGATAAAAGCAAAAAGCACAAAAACAAATTTCGTACTTTTCAAGTTCTTACATGGAACATTAATTTTAATACATATCAAAATTGTTTTAAAAAGCTGTATTGTGTATTTATTTTATATTTTAGTTTTCTTTAAGGTATTTAATTTTGTAATGTTACTTTACACTGAATACACATAAAATGCTTGATACTCTTTATCTTAGCATATCTATATCTAACTAGTACTAAACTAAATCCAACTATACAATTTGGTGTAAATAGTATCAGAATATTCACTCAAAACACCCCAATAATTTAACACAGAAAATTCTTGCATATTCAAGTTGTTGCGTAAGACGCGAGACTCTAATTCGGGAGGTCGTCGATTCGATTTCGGCCACTGGCAATACTACAGTCGTACAAGCGAATGCTGGGATTGAAACCTACTGACAGCTTTCGGACATTCCTTTCCTACTATCCAAAAACCCCTTAACACACCTAGTTAGTTACTTGAAGAGGGGCACATTAGGTGAAGCTGGTGTTCACCCTATAACGGGCGCACCTACGAAAAAATTATATAATTATACAAGTTGTAAACATTTTACTTCTATTGTATTTCAGTGACGTATTCATAGATCCCACGTGACGTCACAGCGGCCATGATTGCGACACAATTGATAAAGCTTATCATAGATCGTTGGCGGATATTATTCAAATTTACTAAACAAGCATAATTTAGAATTTAAAAAAGTAAACATAACTAATCACAAATCCCAAATTGCCCCACATACCAATTTTATTTAAATTTTAAAGAAGGATTTCCATTTTCTACCACAACAGGCGTATATTGTTCCTCCAAGGCAACGTCAAAGGTTGATCACAAATGTGGCCGCCACGCGCAAAGATGTGACGTACGTGCAACCTATGAACATGACTATAACACGTTGTTGCACGTACTCATGCGCTCAGCAATGTGTAAATACACCACAGACGTGACTGCCGACTTTTTGCCCCCTCCTCCCACAATATAGAAGCAACTACAGTCTAGCGTGGGCCAGAAGATTACCAGCGTCAACAGTAAAATCGTTCCAGGAATCAACAAACATGATATTACTCGAAATGCTTGACGTAGATAAATTGTCTGGCCGAATCTCCGGAGTATCAGTTCTGAGAAATCGTGTATTGTAGCGGGGGTGTTTCCGTACGACTCAACAGCCGAACATAACAGTCGCACACAAGCAAAATAACACGCGTATAAACAGACAAAAACCAATAAAATGTGTATGATTGATTTGGTAATTTTATGTTTGGCTCATGGCTGTGTGGGTTAAAATGATAAATACATTTGTATTTGATTCATTTATTTTAGGTTGTGTCTGTTAGTACTGAGAAAAAAGAGAAAAACACGTTTTCCTCTTTTATATTATTTTATTATGAATAAACTATAATTTTTGTTTCTGTTATCACTATCGCACCTTTCACCGTTGATTAGATATAATATTAATTATAAAATAAATAATAATAAATTAAAAGAAGATAAATTAAATTAAATTAATAATTATTATATTTTAATTATAATCTTGAATGTATTTCACTTATGGGTTTTCTCAAATTATCAAAATATTCAACCCTCTATGACATGTTATACACTGTGTAATTGTGACTGATGGGGTTTCCAAACCAAATTATCGGTGGACCTTTAGGGAACAATATTTCGTGTCGAACTCAAATATGCCAAAACGGTGACATAGGGTTTCTCAAATAAGTAAATTATTTATTGTCTACTCATTCAGTTACAGGAACTGTATATCACTGTTTGGCATTATGTTATTTATTAAGTGCATCGTTGCTATGACGGCTGCAAAGACACCGTTTACATAATATATTATAATCAGTGATGTATTCCTAAAATATAAAGTGCCTAGGCGGTTGAATTTATGTGTGCACGGGGTGGGGGGCGATAGCAATTGTTTTGCGTGTATGGAAAAAGATTTTACAGAAATTAAACCTGAATACATGAAGACGTTGAGGTACAATATTTTTTCCCAATTAAAGATATTGTGAATATTACATAGGTTCTTGAAATTTAAACAACAGTGCTGTGAAAAAGCGCCTAGGCTAGCCTAGCCTCCAAATAAAAGTGCCTAGGCGGCGCCTAAGCCCGCCTAGGCTCAAATACACCACTGATTATAATGTATATAAACATTCATATACACGAATCGATAGTAATTGTCATAAAAGTTTGCCTCAATTGGGGCTCGAACCTAGATCTAATCTGATTCGAGATGGGATCTAGGTTTGATCTATAGACATAGATTTAAAAAAAATATTTTGTTTGAAAGACAATTAAAGAAATAATTAATTGGTTTCCAAAATGACAACCAAACTTACTAATTATTGTAATAATTGAAATTAAGTCAACCTAGATTTTAGCTCTAACGAAACTAAATGTTTGTTAGTCACCATTGTTTTAGTAGTACGTATAGCGTTCTTAAGCTATTACTAAACACCTTAGATGTTTAGCGTGTTTAATAGTTGAGGCTCACCTTTACTCTTAATTGACAACGACGATTACAATAGAACACCACGCGAATACATGCAACAACAACGAGGTTAATCACGACGAGAGCTGTACTACTTGTGATCAGAAGTAATCAGGCCAGACACTCTAGACAGTGAAGGGCTTCAGTTCGGTGTGCTAAGGGTGGATTACACACTTGTGGGGTGTCGTACCCCTCTGCCATTGGGCAACGAGCGTCAAGGTCATGAGCGGGATCAAGTTTGTAAACAAGAAACTTGTGGATGCATATAGTCGTGACTTTAATCTATTTATTTCCTCATAAAATATCGGGTTCGGGAATTAATAATGTGTATCGTGGGTGGCCTGGTGTAATGTAGAAGTTGCTAACCAAACATCAATTCTGGAATAACACACTCTTAATTAATAAGAAAATAAATTTGATTTTAGATATATTTTCTTACCTCAAAAAAGGGAATATTTAGTGCACTTTGCATAAATAATTTAAATTAACATTTAATTTTAATTTTTAGCGCCTTAGCACTTTCAGTAATCGATATTCGTGTATTTAGCATGCATTGTGCAAGCACTGAAATTACTTATAACTATTTATTAGGAATGTCAACGATATGAAATTCCATATCGATAATCGCAACAACAATACACAAATTATCGCGATATATCGCGATAATATCGGCGCAACAAAATATCGTCTCGATATTGCATTTTCAATTTTTATCGCGATATATCACCGCGATATTATGAAATACTACTTTTTAACTAACTACTTACTTCACTCTTACAATTAAGTACTAACTAACTACTTAACTACTTTTTTGCGACAAATTCAAATATGAAATCAAGTCAACGCGATTATCGGGATATCGCACAGAATTTAATATCGTCCGATTATCGATATTTATCGATATGCGGTTATCGTTGACATTCCTAAATTTATACTACTAAACTACTTATATCGAGTGCGAGTGCAGCAGTGAAATGGTGTCTCCAGTTATCGCGCCAACGAGTGTACGGTCGCCCCAGCTCCCGCGCCCGCGACTGTAGAGCGGCGACGAAGATTAGTTCCCGGAGTCGCCGCCAGAGGAAGGAAGAGCTCGCGCCGTGAAAATGGCTGCGTAAAGGTGGCGAGGCAAACTCTGATAATTCAGGAAGATCATCATCACCCGCCTCGCCGTATCCTGAACCTCATCAGCATTACTGACTGGTAAGTTCCGTATTACTGTATTTACTATCTGTATTTTCACCCGTGGGCTCGTACATACTTGTGCAAGCCGAGACGGCGAGCATATGGTGGCCATACTACGTGGAAACGAGGCCTGTGAAAATCAATACTTACAAAACGTAAATATAGAAACAGGCACGTATTTCACGATTAAAATATAACCAACGATATAAATTATGATGAATTTCGTTAGTTTGAATATTTATTCCAGTTCAAATATTGATAAGGATTTATTTTCTTGGGTCGGTGATTATCTAAGGTTGGAGATTTTTTCTTTGTTTTGAAGGTCAGAATAATTGCAATAATTTTGAAAATTATGTAGAATTTTTGTACAAGCATTTATTTGATAATAATTTACATTATTAATGTATGTAGCCTATTTGTAAAGAAATGTTAAAAAATAGTTTGCCCAGTTACAGCCTTCGGAACAAACTTTCCACTGTCGTCCACACAAAATTATAGTAGGCCTTCCTCAGTCAATAATCAAAAGTCAAAAGTAAAGTTGTGTGAACGTCAGCACGTATACGCCTATGGTTCAATTCGCTTAATCACTAGTCAATAGTCAACAGTCAATAGTCAATAGTCATTTGTGTGAACGCGGCTTTACTTGACTTAAGTATACCAGACTAAACAAACTCACTTCGAGTCCGTCCCAAAGTTACCATAATAACATTACAAAGTTTCCGTAGATTTTAGTTACTTGGCCTTGACCGCGAAAGCCTTTCAAAGCTTGTAGCTAAGTTTACTAACTCGTGAAACTTGCATTCTAGTTCACAAGAATATACGTAACGTTGTTATATTTTGTTTATATAAACAAGCAGGTTGTTGTGAGCTGATTCTTATCTTGTGTGAACAAAGCTGCAGGATTGAGCTGATGTTCGTACTTTGAAGGTAATCGAGACGATATTGTTAAGGCAGGATTCTCTTAAAGGGGTATTTAGGAAAATTAAAATGAATAATATTTTATCATGCGTGATGGCAAATAATGATACGTGTAAAAAGGTTTCCGTCCCAAAGAGAAAAAAGTAACAAATTAATGAAAACGCATGTTTTGAGGTAGCTGCTCAACAATTATCTTTCTTATCACAATTAAAATTTACCTGATTTTCACCCCTGAAAAACAAGCCACAGTAATGCAAAATGTACTCAATGAGTCTTTGTTTTCATTTAGAATCTATTCTTCTTGTCAGACACGAATGAAATATACGTTGAAAGATTACTTTTGGTACATGTTTAATTAATTGAATAGTTGTAAGACAAACAACCCTTTACCTGTAGTATGTGCGGCCTATACTTCTCTTGACAATGACAAGAAACAGAACCCAAACAAGTTATGAGAGATTCAATCAACAGCCCAAATGAGCCAAACAAATCCCTTCTAGAATGAACTCTCGTTTAAGCCTCGATACCATCATTCGGTTTAAGAAGTGAAAAACTTCAAAACAAACGTTCAATCACGATTACCGGTGAAGTGACCTCAATACAAGACAAGGTCCGTCCGCCAGTGTCTAGATGAAGCCTGGGCACTGTTACACACCAGTGATTGCAAGCTGAAGGCCACCATCAGTGAGTCATTATATTATTTCTTGAGTTTTTCAGAGACTACATCGATTGTGTTATCTATAATTGAAACTGCTTCAATAAAATGACATCTTTACAACATAGGTACCGTTAACAAAAATAAACTAAAGTTAGAAACTAATAATATGCTTAGATTAATAATAATTGGATAGATTGCATATCAACCCGCATATTCTTATTATCTTTTACCACGGTCCCCCCTCCCTTCCCCCCAAAATGACTCTTAATATCTTGTTCACATTTCGGCTAGGTTGTAATTCATAGTCGGCCCCTACCCATTGTTGCTATGGATTTGTTTCGTTGATGGGAAATAACTTGCAAACAAGTGTTACTGATTCATATGTTTCGTATTTGAAATATCGATCTTTGATTGGTTATCGCTCACTCGTCGATGGTGTTCGAAGCCTGCAGGATAGATTAGTCACTTTAAATTAAAGTCCCCCACTGAAAATCAGTTTAGTTACTGAGTGGGTAGGCTCTAAATGTGAATTTATTTATTTTACCTTGGTAACAATGGGCGCCCCTAGGTGTAGGGGCCGTTTATGAATTCAAATCTTTAAAGTAATAGGAAGGCACTGTTAAATTGACCCCTGTTAGCTGCTAACGACGTTCACATTACACTGTTAACAGCAGTTAGTAGCCTAACTTCTGTTAGTGGCCGTAGTATGGACAAGGTAAGTCTCCTTATCATGCACACGAATGGGGCGAGCGATAAGAGTTGGCCCAATCAGAAAGCCGGCATCCGCGCAAACAGGAGAACCCTGCGAACCAAGGGAACTGTCAAAACATGTCTGTTAAAATTTGTTGTGGCTTTCGCGGCCCGAGTCACTGTTATTCATTCTTGGCTGTCGGGTGTCGCCGCGTCCAGTAATTATTAGAAATTAGTGTTTAACTGTTGTCACTCGCTCGTGGCATTTGCTTGACACAGCTTTCACACTAACCAGATAGTGGCTACTGCAACTCAGTATAGGATAAATATATCTTTTAGTAATTTAAAAACATAAAATCGTTGATGAACAATGCCAACATCTTAGAAATATTCGCTCGCAGACTTTAAGGAACAGTTTTCAAAGTTTGGGTCGCGTCTCAAACTTGCAACACGGAGGACTTTCATTTGGCACATTAACAAAATTTATTTCGTTTAAATTAAATATTTTATATAAAAGAAGATTTGAAAAAATTGTATAATATTTAATACCCATATTTAAAAGCGCGAAATACGAGCTGTATACTTGTTCTTTTATCGAAGGGAAGTTTTATGACGTTTATATTTCCTGTAGGTAGCTACTATACGGGTATACATATTAGCCATGTTTACATGGAGTATTGAGTATTGGATTGGGATTGGATTGGATTCAGATCTATGCGTTTACATGACCCGAATTTATCACGCACTCAGTTCGTTTTCAAAAAAAAAAAAAAAGTGGTGATATGGAGGATTGAACAGCCAGATCGTACTCAATACCGTATTGAATCCTCCATGTAAACATGGCTATCCTGAAAGTAAACTTGATCTAAAATTTGATGGGTGAGCGGGGGAGAGGGGAGGGGGGGGGAGGGGGGTAGAAGGCGTCGGTCGCGACGGATAGATTTTCAGAATTAAGAATTGGGATATGGATGAAAAAGTTTGAAGACCAGTGCAAGGTATAGTTGTATCTGTACAACATTATTTATGAATTTATTTTATTGTAATTTATTTTGTATTGGGATTTCTGTGGTATGTCTATTAAACAAGGAGACACTATATTTTAGAAGCATAGATTTATTGTACCTCTGGCTGACGCCATAGTCGCCGAACACCGCCCTCTTACTCACATACAACCAAGGTTGATACCATGCATAAACATACAAGGTTGGTTCAATGCATACACAACATTTCTCCCCTTTTTAGTTTAAGAGTATTTAAAACGATCTGGTGGTTTGACCTTTCTGTGGGATCGCCTAGGTGCTTCGATTGTTGACTCTTGGATAGGAGAATTCGGTGAACGTTCTAAGACTTTTCTGTTGGATTCTGAAGCTTTGCTGTTGGAAAGCCTTGGTTCTTCGGATGTTGGATCTTGCTTTTGAGAACTCGTGGCACGTTCTTTGGTTGCATCGAAAACTCTTGTTTCCGGTAGCATTAACCCTTTTGGAGTGTTAACCAAATCTTCCCCTACTTCTGTTGGAGCTAGAACTCTATCTGACAGAGATACCCTTGGCGTATGATTATGCAAACCTACACCTACATTAAGATAATCTGGCATTGGTTCCTTAAAAGCTACTGATGCTGCTCTAATCTGATCAGCATGAACAAATCTTATTTTACCGTCTACATTAACTAAGAATGTAACAGCACTGATTATCTGCATAACCTTTCCAACTTGCCATTTAACTATCTCCTTTCTTGGTATCTTAACCCATACTGTCTGACCAACTTCATAATTACTGGTTTTAGTTCTATGGTTCTTTCCAAAAGTGTTCTTATCAGCAGAACGTTTCTTTGATAAGCCAAGAGATACATTTGGCTTAAGTAAGTCTAATTTTGTTCTTGGACGCTGCTTTAACATAATTTCAGCTGGACTGAGACCGGTAACTGTACTTGGTGTATTCCTATATCCAAATAGGAAATTATCAATTCTTTCTTGAACAGTGAGCCTACCTTTATACTCCAAGAAATACTTCAAGAGACCCCTTTTTACCACATCTACTGACTTCTCAGCAATACCATTGGACTGGGGATGATATGGTGGAGAGTGCATCAATTGTATACCCATGCGCTTACAATAATCACTAAAAGCAATTGAATCGAAGGGGGGACCATTATCGGTAACAATCACTTCAGGCAAACCGAATCTAGCAATTACATGCCTTATCTTTCCTATCAACACCTCTGCAGTTGTAGTTTTCATTTGCCAAATATCGACCCACTTTGAATGACTATCAACCAACACAAGGAACTTGGACCCTTGTAAATCCGCAAAATCCAAATGGATTCTTTGCCAGCTTCTGTAAGGTGATGGCCAACTGGTTAAAGGAACAACATTTCTTGCAGGTAGCATACTTTGACACTGGGAACATTGAGAAATGGTATCTTCAATATCTTGATCTAGACCAGGCCACCAACCATGACTACGGCTAAGCATCTTTGTCCTCACGATGCCAGGATGTTGAAAATGTAGAAGTCTTAAGACTTCCTTCCTTAGACTTTGAGGTATAACTACTCGATTTCCTCTAGAAACACACTGCGCATCGACTGATAGCTCTAGTCTTTTTGAAAAGAATGGCTTTAAGTTAACATCTTCTACATAAGACGGCCAACCTGACAATGTGTATTGAAGAACTTTAGCTAAAACTGGATCCTTGCTAGTTGCTTTAGCTATATCTACAGCTGATAATGGCTCTAACCTATCTGTTGTGCTTAACAGATTAACCTCAAGGTGGTTTACGGTTGAAACTAACCGGGATTTATCTTCAAAAGTATTTGATAAGGGTAATCGTGACAATGCATCGGCGTTAGCCAATTGACTTCCCTTTCTGTATTGAATTTCATACGAATATGCGGAAAGAATTATCGCCCAACGTTGCAGTCTAGCTGCTGCAAGTGTTGGAATACCTGTTTTTGGACCTAAAATTGCTTTAAGCGGTTGATGGTCTGATACGAGCAAAAACTTCCGACCAAATAGATACTTATGGAATTTTTTTACGGCGAAAATAATTGCCATGGCCTCTCGCTCTACCTGAGCATACCGTTGAGCTGTAGGACTTAAGGTTGAAGAAGCAAACATGACAGGTTTTTCTTCCCCGTGTACAACTTGTGATAGTACAGCACCTAAACCATAAGGTGAGGCATCACATGCAACCACGATCGGTTTCTCTGGATCGTAAGGAGTTAACACTTGGTTTCGTTGTAACAAGTTCTTACTTTTCACGAAAGCTTTTTCACATTCCGATGACCAATTCCAGGCAACACCCTTTTTCTCTAAATCATATAGCGGCCTTAATTGGGACGACCACATAGGAATGAATCTACCATAGAAATTCAATAGCCCAAGATATGATTGTAATTGTTTAACATTCTCTGGAACCGGACAACAGTTAATAGCTAACAATTTTTCTTCTGTAGGATGAATTCCAAACTCATCTACTCGGTGTCCTAGAAATTCAACTGTTGAACTTGCGAGCACGCATTTTTTTTACATTTACTCGAATGTTGACACTATTCAATCTATCTAAAACTAGCTTTATTTTCTTTCGATGTTCATCCTCAGTTTTACTGACAACAAAAATATCATCGATATAAACATAGACTCCGGGTATATCCTTTAAGATTCTATCCATAGTAGACTGGAAAATGGCTGGAGCACAAGTGATTCCATATGGAAGCCTTGTGAACTCGAACAACCCAATATGTGTGTTTATCAACAAATACTTTCTAGAAGACTTTGACACAGGTAATTGTAAATATGCATTGGACAGGTCCAATAACCCAAAGATTTTACCACTACCAAGAGACGCAAAAATGTCTTCTGGCTTAGGTAATGGGTAATGCTCTGTCTCTATTACCTTATTAAGGGTTACTTTAAAATCAACACACAAACGTAGTTTATCATCTTTCTTTGGAACTACCACTAGAGGTGAGGCCCAATCACCTTTCGACTTCGGTACCAGCACTCCGGACTCGACCAAGGCATCTAATTCTTTTTTAACCCTGTCTTGTAATGCATAAGGTACAGGGTAGGCCTTATGAAATATTGGAGTGGAGTCTGGTTTTACAACAATATCCGCCTCATGACCTGCAATAGGTAATCCCTTAGATTCAAACACTCGAGGAAATTCATTTTTTGCCTCTGACATAAGGCTCTCCTTCAAACATTCATACTTATTCACACAGTTTAGCTTATTTGTTATTTGACCTTCAGACAGTTGCGACAATAACATGATCAAACAAGTTTTACTTTGTTTATTTTGGCCCACATCTAAACTCGCCCTCCAATCAGGAACTAACACATCTAACCAGGGTCTACCTAATAGAGGCTTACACTTGGAACGAGTTACAATGATGGGTAGTTCAAAAACTTGATTATCAGTATTAACTGAGAGTCGAACTTCCCCAACTACTGATAATCTTTCACCAGACACAGTCTTTAAACCATTATTTGATTTACGACATTTTACATGACTAAAGCTATTTAAGTATGTTTCCTCCGACATAACAGAACAAGCTGCTCCTGTATCCACTTCCATACTAAGCTATTTTCCACTTACTTGCAATGTAACATACACTGGCTTATCAAGTGTGTTTAAGTTAACAGACAAGACTTTTTGAATATCAAAACTTTCGCTTTCACTACTGCTATCTTCACAGACAGAGCTTTCAGCACAGTCGATGTTTTTAACTCGACTGTTATTTACCCTTATGTCATAACTATTGCGACTCACATGAGACATGTTTTGAGTGCAGACTTTGGAAGTATGACCTATTTTTTTACAACAAAAGCATTTCCACGACACTGCCGGACACGTTTTTTCATCGTGGTTCCTACCACAACGTCGACATTTCCGATGTGTGAACTGTGACTGACTACCTGACACTCTGACTGGACGATCTTGACTCTGGAATACTGACGTCTGAGCCTGACGTAGTTTCGAGGTTTGATTTTTCTTGAATTGTTTTTTGATTTGATTGACATCCGACCTCGGATTTAACATTTGTGCGTTTGACTCGGCAACCTCTAGACTCCTCGCCATGGTGCAAACCCGTTCAAATGTTAAAGTGGGTTTCTCCAGTAACTGCTTTTGAAAGGACAAGTTATTTATGCCACAAACAAATTTGTCTCGTAGTGATTCTTCCAAACTAGCTGGGAAATTACATGAGTTGGCTAAATGTGTCAATTCAACAATGTAATCAGACATTGACTCACCCTCTTTTTGAACACGCTGATAAAATTTGAACCGTTCTAAGATAATTGACTTCTGAGGCGCAAAATGATCAGTTAATTTCTTTACTAAATCCACAAATGACAGTGATTTAGGTTTATCTGGGACACATAAGCTTTGTTTGTTTGTCCACGTTATAGTACTCCAGGAGTACAGTATTGAGAAAAACCCGTTTTTCTGTCCGGGGGTACTTGACGTGGTTTCAACTCGGAACGTTTTTCTGTCCGGTGGTAACTTACCACTGGTACCACTAGAGTACTTATTTTTACTACTGCTCCTGGCGAAGGAGTGAGGGTAAGAGGCGCCAATTCTTTCGAAATGGAGGACGCCGCGTTGGACACATTCCCCCGAATATTATGAATTTACGGCAATAATAACAAGTGATGGAGAAAATAATCCCGTGACAATCGAAGATTCATACGTATTACATGTGCTAGAAGGTGAGTGGGTGCTGAATAACAAGAATCGCGTAAAAAACTTGATATACAAATCATCATGGAAGGTATCGCTAGCACTAGTGCTAGCCCCTACTAAAGCTAGGCCTACCTTATGAATAAATATGGAACCAGGGTGTAGGCCTAGACATTGTCTTACAAATACTCTTGAAGCCCGCTTTCAGAACGATTACTAAAAGACCCTTAGTAGGCCTAGAACATAGGCCTAGGTATTACCAGCCTATAGGCCTACCTAATGAATAAATATGGGACCAGGGCGTAGGCCTAGACATAGTCTTACAATTAATACTCGTTAAGCCCTAGAGACTTAAGCCGCGTCCAGAACGATTAATAAGACCATATTTAAGACTAACGATTTACCCGACACCACAATTATTGTAAGAAGGCCTTCAGCCTAGATGTAGAATGAATGAACGAATGAAATGAATGAAGAAATGGAACGAGCATTGGGATTACATTCGCCATTTTCGAATTCGCCTCGCAAATGTGTAAAAACAATGCACAGCGTGTTTGTTTGTCCATGCGGACGGTAGGTGAACTTTGTGCCCCCATATCCGTTTTCATTACGTACATCCGGCTGGTTCCAGGAGTACATGTCTGTACTTGGAACTGGACAAACGAACGAAGCTATAGACGTTTTAGCAAATGATAGGTCTCGGCTCCAATGAGTGTTATTAACAGACTGACAGATTCTAGTTCACTCACTCGGTTTATGGCGATGTAGCACTCCAGCCTCTCGAGATAATCCTCAAACTCTTCTTTTGATTTGTCGAATTCGGACATTTTGCCTAAAACACGACCGTTGCCGACTGACGCAGACGATTCTTGATTGTTTGACATTTTGACTTGACGCTATTTATGTATAGACTTTACAACTCGACTGTTGAGACTCGACAAATATATACGTACTTATTGACGAATACAACACTGACGTTTGACTGCGGACATGCAGACTAATATTACACGAAGAAATATTTTAACAATTCCGACGTGATTTAAACATTTGAAGACAGACGGCTTCTTTTTCGGTAGCAAGACAGCTGACAAACGGCTGTGGCTAGACAAGACCTTGACTACACCTCACATTTAGACGAATTATGGACACAATTTGACAGTACATACCATACAAATACATTTGATTGATGTATTATCCCATCCTCGTCGCCAATATTTTGTATTGGGATTTCTGTGGTATGTATATTAAACAAGGAGACACTATTTAGAAGCATAGATTTATTGTACCTCTGGCTGACGCCATAGTCGCCGAACACCGCCCTCTTACTCACATACAACCAAGGTTGATACCATGCATAAACATACAAGGTTGGTTCAATGCATACACAACATAATTAAGGCCAGTGTAGGACACAATTCCCTCTTTAGCCTGATGATTGATGATTGGTGAATGATAATGAGAAAAGAAGGAGGGAAAGCCTGGTACCGGCACGTAGCATACTACTGTCGAAAAATACCAAAGGAACCATCGGCTTAACGACCCATCCGAAAGGACAATGTAACTTTGACCAGTCATATAGGTTCCTCCACTAACCTGGACTGCCGAGCAGTTGACGAGAAGAACGAAGCTGTTACACAAGCTTTCGAACCCTCCAATCCGCTCTAACCAACGATAACTAGTGTTTCAGAGGAGAGTGGTCATCCATCCACCTCCTGACCTAGCCCGAGGTTGCTTAACTTCGGTGTTCGTTACTTTCTTAGTTCCTGCACAGCCTACGAAGGGCTGGAGAATCATGACAACGCAAGATAAATAACTTCATAGATAAATATATACACGACGATAATTCCGAAAATAGAACCTAATCACCATTACCGCCTCCACCCCCGCCTCCACGAGGGGCGGAAGGGAGGCGGCCACAACACTTAACCATCGATTAGCCTCGATAACAGGCGTCGACTGTGTTTTTATATACCTGATCGCGGCCGGAGGGGGAAATGGCCTTGCACACCACACCCTGGTAAAGTGAGCACCCTTGCCAACGTAATAACAATTAACGAGAGTGAATAACTTGTTCAAGTTGGCAACTCTTCAAGGACGGGATTGGGATTGGTTCAATTCGGGCGTAACAAATAAGGTTAATGATGGACTTGGCGACTTTTCTTCTAAATGATCACATTTTCTAGACCATAGAAGGGCTCACCTAATTGTTATACAGTCGAGATGAATGATTGTGCTAAATCACGAACTGTAGTAAGACTTCTTTTGATTTATGGTTTTATTAAAAGTTTTAAATGTAAGGATGAATAATTAGGGTTATAAACCGATAAACAAAGTTTGATTTTATACAAAGTGCGCAACTTTTTGGTGGTGAAAGACAATTACATTAAATTTAAACGGCATACTCTACGTGAACGACTAAAAACAGAAAATGTTTAAATAGTTAATTATTCTATTTTTTACGTGTTGACTTTGTTATTATAATGTGGTTTGCGGTAACCCCCCTCCCCTCCCTCGCTCGGACCCGGCATATCTAACTCATATCATGCTATGCCACTTTTGGCTACTCATGAGACTATGGAAAATGCATAGGAGAAAGGCTAAGAACAGGCAAACATATTATGTATATCATCTTATGTATTAGGTGGTGTTACTATTATAAATGCATGTATAAATCAATGATTGTTTTTTTTTTTGGGGGGGGGGGGAGGGGGGGACTAAGTTTAGTAGTATAAAACAATTCCATAGCAACAAATCCTGTAGGGTACTTAACTTGACACTTGACTGTGCATACGGCTCTAAGTTTCACAAATAGTTAGAAGTTGAACAGTGAATCGCGAATGTTTCATTGTTTTATTTCATTTCAACGTTATTCGTGAATAATGAGTAAAATCGCTCAAATCGCGGCTATACTTCAAAATCGCGGAAATTCGTGTGAAAAAATGTGTAATTTCCATCACCACAAGTGCCCAAACCGTCCACATCTGTTGTGCTTAAAATCGTTTCCTAAGAAAGTCGCGTTTATCGTTAATACCATAAAATTCTGTCTCCGGCGACAGCTATCTTTTCCTCTTTAAGAATATTCGAAATCAATTGAAATCTGGTAGTGGACCACAGCCAGAGAGAAAGAAAGAGGGGAGGGAGGAGGTGGAGAATAAAATTCCCATGGTCTTTGTATTTTGTTATCTAGGAAGTAGGACACGTAATGTCAGTAAAACAACAAAACTGTGTTCAGATACAATTTAATCATTTTAATTATTAAAACATATTTTTATAACATAACATATAACCAGATTAATCAGATCAGATTAATGTTATTGTCTGTACTTAATAAAGATAAGAGATATACTGAAATTATAATTATTGTTACTCGCTAATTTATAATTTTTAGACACAGTTCCTTTCCCCACGCCTGTAATTTAGATGCACGTTGAGCACGTTGAGCACTGTTGAGCACTGTTGAGCACTGTTGAGCACTGTTGAGCACTGTTGAGCACTGTTGATCACTGTTGTGCCCTGTTGAGCACTGTTGAGCCCTGTTGAGCCCTGTTGCGCACTGTTGAGCGCTGTTGTGCCCTGTTGAGCACTGTTGATCACTGTTGAGCACTGTTGATCACTGTTGAGCACGTTGAGCACTGTTGAGATGTCTCTGCGAGTTGTTCTCGCTCTTAGTTCCCTATCGACCCACCAGTCTCATCAACCACCGTCTAATCCGAGTATTCGCTACTCTCAAATGTGCTCTTCGAGGTCACCCGCGTGAGGGGAAAAGGAAGGGGGGGGGGTATCTCCTCCTATTGTCAGTTACAATTTGCTTTCAAATGATTTAAAATTGAAGCAAAGTTAACAAATATGTCACTCCCAAGAAAATGTATTGCTCTTTCTTACGAATGTATCTTCGCTCCAATAAATATTTCCGTTTTTTCAAACGTTCTTGTATAATAGTGAAATGCGTGGAAGTTAAAGATAACAGTAAGAAAAATTTGAAGTAACGTCTGAGTAACTATGAGTTTCGATTTCATCATCAAACTGGATTGCCTAAACGTAACTGTTGTACCGTTAATTTGAATATACACTTTCAATGTGGATGGTTCTTTAATGAGTATTAATTCCTTCAAAATGTAAAATAGTTTCTGTTTTTGCTAGAACTTATTCTGAGAAGAAGATGTGGATGGGTCTTTAATGAGTGTTCATACCTTCAAAATGTAAAATAGTTTCTGTTTTTGCTAGAAATCATTCTGAGAAGAACATAATATATATTTTATTTCAACTTGTTTGTTCCACGAGATATTAGATCCGAGTTCCGTTCAGCTTCTTCGTAAACGTATGACCTAATTCTTATGACATAGGACATCATCATTAGAGTTCAGCATATTTTTTACGCTTTGCTTTTTCGAGTGACTTTCAGTGGGTCAGAAGTTGTCTCCATGACTACGAGGCTCTGTAGGGGTAGGGGGGGGGGTGAGGGAGTGGGGGGGTGGGTGTCTAAAGGTCTTCTTCATTCGATCAATATCCTGTATAGCAACACTTGCAAATCATATGGAGCTGCTGTAAGCTTATGTAGCGTGAAAATATGCCCAGGTTGGTACTGAAGTTGAATACTTGATCATCTGGCTCTTGAAGAGCGGAGTGAGACGCCTAAAGGAATCTATCCTTATCCTTTAAGAGAAACCCCTCCCATTCACCACTCTGCTTTCAGCTCACACTGACTCAAGGGTCTCTTTCGAGGTGGGTTTAAATATTTGACTTACTTGTTAAGAGGGCTCTGGAGGGGCTACCAAATAGACTGAACAATGTCTTATTGGCCCTGCGGAGTTTACAATGCATTGACTCACTATTGTAGACCATTCTTAACGATATTGTATTTTGTGTGACCAAATACCTTAGTATACAACCTATATCAAACATTGACTTATAAAATGTATGTCTAGGTTTGATATAGGCTATACTTGAATATTAAGGTTGCTTATACTAATACTATATACTTTATACTTATACTGTGTACACTTATTATTATTTTTGTATATTTAATATAAAGAAATAATTAAATATTTCGAATAAAGGTTGTTTCACTTGCGCAATAAAAGCATTTAATACGGTAGAAGCAATTTACAAACTAAAACTAACGTTTTTTTTTTTTAAATAATAAAATAGAAAATAATTTGGTTTAGTATAATTAACACATAACTTTGAAAACTTTAACTAAAAGCTCAGTACCCGAAATAATGTGCATTCAATTTAAAAACGGGTCATTTACAAAGAACTGAATGAAATGCGCATCTGTCTCGATTGCAGTTCGAGCTCCGAGGATTCTTGTAAGTCGGCTGCGTAGTTTTCTATGGTCTCTTCTCGTCAGGGAATCAATGCTCTTCAATCTCGGAGAAAAGAATGGAGACTATTTATTGATTGAACTACAAACAATGGCCTTCAACTGAGATGGCGGCACTCGGAATCCTTTTTGCTCGGGAGATCATGTGCTCCCCCCCCCCCCTCTCAGGCGCGGTTGATGTGGGTGGTAGGGCCAATATTTACCACTGAGATCCAGAGAAGGCGCCCAAATGGCAGTGCCAAGTGGTATTTCAAGCCTCTGTTGAAAAGCTTGAGAATTTTTTTTTCGTAACTTTAATAATACATTCAATTCATAGGTTGCACGTACGTCACATCTTTGCGCGTGACGGCCACATTTGTGATCAAACTTCAACGTTACCATGCAGAAAAAATTCAAGGCTATTGTCGTAGAACACAGAAATACTTAGTTCATTAATATCCAGCATGTTTTTTTAAAATAAAATTGGCATGCGTGGTATTTCTTAATTTTGTTATTACTTATGTTTACTTTTGAAATCCTAAATTAGGCTTATGTATTAAATTTGAATAGTATTTGGCAATTATCTAGGATTGATCCTCCTCAATTGTGTCGCAATCATGGCCGCTGTGACGTCACGTGGGAACTATGAATATCACAATTATTTTGGAATAATTGGGACTATATGCCTACTTGTTTTGAAACAACTTAACCAATGCTTTTATCATAGACGAGTGGTTTGTGGCGAACCAGCGATTGGTATTTGAGATTAGAGCTCACGGTTGGCTATATCACTAATTTATGACTTAATCATTCACAATGGTAGTTTTGGGGCAAGTATAAATGTTATTATAAAGTTATACGGATATTGTAAAAATAAAAAAAATAAAAAATAGTTGTATGTATAGGTCTACTATAACAAACATGCTGATTTGTTTCAAATGTACTTCTTTCATTCCGATTTTGTTATATATACATGTGTGCTTCTTTAATACGCTTTGTTATATATGTGTGGTGTGTGTTTAATAACATGCATCGCGTGATGCCCATCCACCTGTTATGGCTCCGGACATACACGACTAGCTCCGGACATAACCGAACACGCACTACAGAGAGGGGTTCGATTAATCCTTTGATACGATAAACACGAATGGTAAAATAATACACCCCTATGGTCCAAATATTCCACGCTTGAATTCATTAAGCTTTAATATCTTGTATTGTACATCCTGCTATTTAGTAATGTGCCAGCAAATGACATTATTGTATGTTAATACAAGACAAGTTAATAGACAAGTGTTTATAGACAAGTCATTGTGAAAGATTTGCTCTATTAAGTGAAACATTCACCAAAAACATGTGTGTATACCAGACATTGCTTTCATCCCCGTTTCATGTTTGACATATTGAGCTTACTTTATGGCTGGATCGTTTCTAAAATCTAAAATTAAAATATTTGTACACTCGATGCCTATATACGCTATTAAATTTTCAACAGATAGAGCCGCTAAGCTGTATCATTTTCTGGGTCCCATTGCATAGGAGTTAACAAAGGTTCAAAAATTGAAATATTCATCAATTTAAAGCTACACTTTACCTTGATTCTACTTCATAATATTTTTGCCAATTTAAAGCTACACCACACGTCACCTTGATTCGACTTCATACTGTTGCCACCAGAATGCATATACACTCTTTTCAATACCATTAGTAAAACATAGCTCACACATGTGCGTACGCTAATCCTTAGAAAAAACACAAGTCTGGAATTTATACCATAGGGGTGCCCGTTGTTGCAAAGATTTGTTTTGTATATGGGAAATAACATGCATGAAATAGTTATTACTTGGCAACAACTGGCGTCCCTAAGGGTAGGGGACGACTATTAATACGGACCTAAGAATGCCGGTCGAATAATGTCGAGCCTTTAGGATCAGTCCATTTCACCCCCCCGTGTTCCTCTCTCAACATGGCTAAGACTACAAGGTCATTTATTTCCTCCCGCGAGGGGTAGGTTTTCACGGGCGCCTCGTTATTGGCTCCCACCCACGTCTAGGTCGCCAGTCGCTGCTCCGTTCATTAGAAGGCTGACCTTCGCTGGATGGAAGAACTAATTATAAGACACTAATGAATGAATGAATTAACTTATTAAGAAATTAGTTTTACGTGAAAACACTCGTGATATTAGTATGACTAACGACTTCAACTTCCAACTTCTAACTTTAAATTTTAGTTTTAGTTTTTAATTGATAGTAATTACCTCGCCAAACTAAAGACTTGATCGTTAATTGTGTCAATATATTTAAGAGTATTTAAGTGGGAATGGTTTTGTCAGATTTGTGTATTTTATTTACTTTCGAACGAACAAAATGAATTATAATAACGTGGACTTAAAAAAGATGACACATTTAAGACAAAAATACTTTTTTGTTAAAACTTGGGTTACATCTTTTTTTAACCAAGCTTTTATAAGATAAGCTTGAATGATAATACATGTTATTCTTGTAGTTCACTGCATTGTTACTTTGAACACATATGTTAAAAGTTACGTTTTAACTGTTCTTATAAATATACACGTGTATTTATCTTTATTCGTCGTTGAGTTACAACTGAAGAAAATTTCAGAGAATATTCTTTACAAGATGAGAAATTCTTTCTCGCAAAGGTCAGAACATAATTTTGATTTTCGTATAAAGTCTAAAGGGTCACTGGATGATTGTGATAGAAAATTAAATACTTCAGTCACATAGTCATACTTTGTTCAGCTTTTAAATCAACGCCACTTGGATCCATATGCATAGAAGAGAACTAAGATTTTAAAATGAATTTCTGTACCAAACTTTAATTCAATGTCTTAAAATTACCTCATAAAGTAGAAATTCTTGTTTCGCCTTCTAAAATAATTTATAAGCTGAAAATCGTCTTAAAATTGCGTTTGTTTCCGGAATGTCATACATAACTTATCTTTGTTTCCGAAATTAATAAATAAATAAAATGTTTATAAAGAACTTCCCAAAAATCGTTCTGTATGTACATCATTTTTTCATTCAAACATTATTTCGCATTCATTTCCGGAATCTTCTCCCTTGGACCACTCGTATGTTTTCGGAACGTGGTCGTAAAAACTTCGTGTATTTCCGGAATATCTCGGGTAGAACGTCGTCCCTCCACCGAATGAGTTTAATGATGGCTCTAACCCGTGTTTGAATGGCTGAAGCAACTCGCGACCTCATCTCACCCTCATTCGTGTTGATTAATATTTCCAACAACGCAATGAGACACAATGAGTCATAATGAGACACAATAAGACACAATGAGAGGCTGAAACTCACTAAACACAGCAAAGAGACTTCTCAGTACAGTGACTCATCTGTAAAACGATGCCCGCGTAGAGAAATGAAGGTTATTAAATGTAAATGTGTTACGCGTTACGTGTTTTACGAGGATGTATAAAATATTAACAGATGTGTTCTCTCTTTCATTCGCTACAGCTACATTTTCACGAGTTAAGGCCGTTAGGGGATATTATTTAGTAACGGGTTACATACCACTAACCCTCGCACACATATTCCAGCTCTGTTTTCACCTGATGTTCGAAAAACATGAGATCTGCCGCTTAAAACTATTGCAAGAAGAAACAAAATGTTTTCGTTTATAAATGTTGTTTTCTTGTACAATCATTGCTGTAATCAGACTTAACTGATTTTAAATTTGTGTATATAAAACCCAAATTTTTCGAAATGTTTAAATCGCGAAACAATTTTTTTTAATTACTATCAAAACAAGACAAAATTCATCATTATAAACAGCTCGTTGTTAATTAAAACGGAAACATAGTAGAACAGGTAAAACGTTATTTAAGACCTAGTAATTGGACTATACCCTGTTCCTTGTCAAGATAAAAAAAAATAATAATAATGAAAATAAATAAATAATGAAAATAAAATAAAATATGAAAATAAATAAATATTTTTTTTTTTTTTTTAAACCAGGCGGTTTTAATTGTTCTTTCATCTCCACAAGGAACAGAGTATAGTCCAATAAACAGCTCGTTGTTCTCGAAAGTAACACACATTTAGTATACTTCTTTAAGACATGTCAAAGTATGTCTACAAAACAGGTGTGCTTCATATTTGTTCCTTGGTGGAGGTGCCGGGTTAGCAGTGACGTCACTAGTTTACGAGCTGGGAGAGCTCATTATGACGTCATAGTTATATCGTAATACAGGGACACAACAGGTGTACTTCATATTAGTGATCATTGATGGAGGTGCCGGGTTGGCAGTGACGTCACTAGTTTACGAGCTGGGAGAGATCATTATGACGTCATAGTTATATCGTAATACAGGGACACAACAGATCTACTTCATATTTGTGTATCCTTGGTGGAAGTGCCGGGTCGGCAGTGACGTCACTAGTTTACGAGCTAGGAGAGCTCTTGATGACGTCATAGCCCATAGTCTAGATTCCGTCGTTTTATATATAAACACAGTACTATTCCAATATCTTTGACCTTGTAATATGGAGTAGAATTAATAGTTTCTGTTTGATTCCAGGGGACCAACGACCATGATGGAAGAGGAGTAGAGAAGGACGCTAGAACATTTCCCCCCGTCCAAAGACGACGACTGATAACAAATCAAATATTTGAAATAGAAATAGAAATTTCTCTCCCATCAGACCAAAATCAAAATCAAAACGGTACTATTTATTTCAAAATAAAAAAAATTGGAACTGGCTAATAAAAAAAAAATTAGTAGGTACATTTTTTCGAAATAAAAACAATTTGACATTTCGTAAAACTGCGATAAGTCGTCTTTCTTCGAATGCAACAGGCAAAATGTGAGAGTCTGTGAGGCGGACGAGTCTATGTCTGAGGGGTGGGGGCTGCCGCGCTACATCCGGTCACGCACAATGGACTCGTCCAGTCGAGCCGCCGAGGTCGCCAACACTGAGATGCGGCAGGGGACCCCACTCAGTCCCTCGGAGGGGAGGGGGCTGGGGGACGGGATCCCCTCCTCCCCCCCTCCCTCCTACGAGCACGTGCTGGAAGAGGTAACTCGTCTTCATAAGAGTGACAATATGTCTGATCTTGGTAACCACATTTCTTGATCTATGTCCTCATCTAGTACCTGTTATACCCAGTATTATGAATTTCGGATACATATACTAACTTGTATCACCATGGGAACAACAATTGCAATTAATAGGAAGCCTGGATAGCATGGTAAAACAAGAATGTAACTTACTAAAAACTTATCTAGAGTCTATAATTCAGGCTCTGAGTAGTGAGTTAAGTACTATTTTAGTTGGTCTGTTAAGACCGAATGCAAAGTCTTGACTCAGCTATACTCATTCATATTTTTATTTATTCTCCCTGACAGCACAATAATATAAAAGTGACTGAGCCCAAGGGACATAATTTAGTGAAAATTCCCGTGGACTGTCACTATTTTTGCGTATTATTATTAAGTACCAAAAATTAAGTAGCTCGCAGGAAGGTAAAGTAGTTATCCACTTGGTGAACAATACGACGTACGGAAAGTGGAAACTTAATTTATATCGATTGCAGCCATTCTTAAGCTATTCTGCAGCTATTCTAAATATGCCAAACCTGTGTGACGTGTTTAGACTACATAAGTGACCGTCAAGTTCTATGGTATAGTTGTTTTCATTGGCAAATACCTAACACAGAAACTGCAGAAATTCTTACAGCTAAAGGATACTAATTAATCCGTCAGAGTGAAAATAGCACATCATTTTATACCCTAACACTAGGGTTCAAGGCCTACCTTGTATTACTACCTATTATACAGGATTATTTAAATGTGTTCTTGTGTTCAGGTTAGATAAGGTGTCTATTACTACGTTTATCAAGCGGACTGGGTTCGGACTGACTTCAGTACGCACTGAGTTCGAAACCCATGTAGCAAGGATTTTTCAATTCGGACTCCTCCTATTAAACTCTATCTCTAGTCCGCTGAGGTGTTTATCAGTTGAACTCGGTGCGCACTAAACTCGGCTCGCATCGCCAAGTGCGAGCCAAGTCCAATTGATAAACGTAATGTTTATGTATAATGCACAGACACATAATTAAATTTGGGCTTATACGCAGTTAGCATAACTAAATGTGAATTTGTGCGCAAACAAGCGGTTGTACGCAGATAACATTACTTAATGTGTATTTGTGCGCAAACAAGCAGTTGTACGCAGATAACATTACTAAATGTGTATTTGTGCGAAAACAAGCAGTTGTACGCAGATAACATTACTAAATGTGTATTTGTGCGCAAACAAGCGTAATATTTGAGTGGCTGTGCGCAGATAACATTACTAAATGTGTATTTTTGCGCATGTAGACGCGGTTGGCAGCAGCGCAAGCCGAGAGCGCCCGAACCCCGGATGACGACAACAGCACCGGCAACAGCAAACGACAGGAGGCGACAGCAACGACAACAACAGTAGCCAAGAGACCAGAGATATTGCACAAGTCTAGCAAGGAGCTTTACCGCGCTGTCGCCGCACAGTGGGGTATTACTTGCAAGATGAGCGATCATTGCCGCTGTCTGGACTGTCAGGTGAGAGCACACACGCACACGCACACGCACACGCACACGCACACGCACACGCACACGCACACGCACACGCACACGCACACGCACACGCACACGCACACGCACACGCACACGCACACGCACACGCACACGCACACGCACACGCACACGCACACGCACACGCACACGCACACGCACACGCACACGCACACGCACACGCACACGCACACGCACACGCACACGCACACGCACACGCACACGCACACGCACACGCACACGCACACGCACACGCACACGCACACGCACACGCACACGCACACGCACACGCACACGCACACGCACACGCACACGCACACGCACACGCACACGCACACGCAAACTGACCCTCCGCGGTGACTCATGCGGATAGAGCGCAGGTCCTAAGCGTATTATGCCACCTACAGTGGCCGTCAACTAAAGAGTTAATTCGAGTTCTACGAAATGCCTTCCCCTCTTACCCCCACCAGTGCCCGCTCACGGACCAACAACAACGACGAATATCAACCCACGTAAAATTAATAACGATAGAATTACATTTAATGTAATTAGAATAAAGAAATTCATTTGTGTTGAAAGATGATTTATTTAATTGGAAGATCGTTGACAGCTTTGGTTGACAGCTTGATGGTATATTATAGAGATAAGATATTTCACTGCCTCTCTTCGTCCGTGCGCGGGCACTGGTGGGGGTAAGAGGGGAAGGCATTTCAGAGAACTCGAATGAACTCTTTAGATGACGGCCACTATAGGGACTTAGTTCTAGCCTCGCACAACGCATGAGCTTTTTGTATTTGTCCTTATCTTAAGCTATCACCCTCATCGTCTCGAATAGTATGATTGTAATAATAGAGATGTAAAGAACACAAATCACTATGAAAGTAAAGAAAGAAACGACACCAAGACCAAGTTTTTAATCGGTCATTAACGGAACCGTTAGTTGACGGTCCGTTATCTACATAGGGTTTATTGGGTTAAAGATTACGGACCGTCAGCTAACGACCCGTTAACCGATTAAAAACCTGGCCTAAGCTACATATCATCCCACTGTAAAACCTAGGCAAGCATTTAGTAAAAAAAATCACCCCTTACACTTTAAAAAGAAAATTTTCCAGTAAAACCCTTTCCACCAACCTGTAATCATCTTTTCAAACATGTTTGGTGTTTTGTCCACATACGGGTTTGCCAATTAAACTTCACATACGTTGCAATGTTGATTATACACTTAAGCAACAAGTGTTTTTGGAGAACCCCATTTCAGTTTGTTACTCATTATTTTCTTTAGGGATATTCCCAATAGTTAAATGATGGCAACACAAAAGTGTAATATCATGAGAAAACCACAAACTAATGTGCTAGCAATTAATAGTTTGTTTTCTATGAATTAAAATACTACACTTAAATGTTTTAAACTAGGAAAACGCTCTGTTTGACGCGTTGATAAGCGAGCGCGTCAATATCTACGAACTTTCTGGCGAAAAGATTTCAATGCTAATACAAACAACAATTAACAACAATTCAAGAATGCGCATTGCAAAAATGTTTCTAATTTCCATAGCTATTATACTTCCCGACATTGTTGGATGCAGTGCAATGTGCGTTGCTAAGAATTTTCGCTGTCATGTTTTCGCCGCGGTCCGCCACCGTTACTAACAGTTATTGACAGCAATAGAAATGTAATTTCTGCCACTTATACGTATCGGATCGCGTTTACGTTAGTATATTCGTAACCAGACAAAAATTTACTATAACATAGCCACCTCACATTTTGCCGTAACTGTGTTTCAAAAATATATTTTCGAGTAACTTTTGTGTAACTTGGCCAATATTTATCAGATCGCCATTACATAAACATATTCGTAACCGGAAAAATCTGTAGAAAAATCTGGCTATCTCACATTTTGCCGCCATTTTGTTTCAGAAAAATATTTTGCAGTAACTATGGTGTAACTTTGTAACTTTTCAAACGATTTTGCCTCAAAACTATACACCTTCAATCCACATCGAGGCTTGTGGATGGTCCAAATTTCAAGTTGATCGGACTTTCCGTTCGACCGCTATCGACGGACATAAAAACAAAAAAAAAAAAAAACAAAAAAAAAAACAAACAAACAAACAAACAAACAAAAAAACAGAACGAA
Organism: Isoperla grammatica; assembly: GCA_945910005.1. Taxonomy (NCBI): domain Eukaryota; kingdom Metazoa; phylum Arthropoda; class Insecta; order Plecoptera; family Perlodidae; genus Isoperla; species Isoperla grammatica. The sequence continues at coordinate 34,257,282 of OX246743.1, forward strand.
GTGCCATAAGAGTCAAGTGGAAACGCTCGCTTCGCTCGCTTAATGAAGTGATCGTATGGTTTGTGTTTTGGGTAGCTAATTATTACACGTATTTTAATGTATTCTCAAAATATCGAAGAAATAAAATAGTTGCTCTTAGAAAATCGCATATCTGTTGTATTAATAATTATTCAATTTTTCAATATTGGGTAGCGTTTTCTATATACTGACAATCCCCTTTAATATTGAGTGGTTTTATATTGGGATGAAACCTCCTCCTAAAGCCAATCTACAAATAATCAATATTTTCTCCTGGATTGACTTCAGGTTGGTGAGATGTTTATATCTTATTGCATAATCCTTCTATCCTGACTCAATGTGTTATTATCTTTCATTAACTCTAAACTTTAAAATGTATTAAACTGTAACATTAAAACTTAAAAATGTATTAAACTATTAAATGAAAATAATTCCTCTAAGCCTGAATCTTGTTTTTAATTAGTCACCGTTTCTTCTGCAAGCTTGCTGTTAGTAATAGTTCAATTTCAAAAATAAATATAATTCCGATTAACTTAGCCTAAGCTCTCCCTGTCAGCCATAGCGTTCAAAGTGCATTGACCGCACAAAATGTTAAGAGAAGAGTCAGAGACGCTTTACGTCTAGTGTGATGTCTTTCTATTCACCAGTGCATTGTGTTGAGTATGATCATGTTTTTATGTTTCCATGAAGTGCTTTGCTTCGATTCGAATGTCAGAGTCGATTCAAAGTTTCCCGTTGTAGAACTTTTTATATACGCTATTTCTTTACTAATGTTTTGTGTAGAGTTTTATATTCTGCAGAGCAAGTACTTCGACTGCGAGTGTGATATCTGTATGAGTGCTTTGTGTAGAGAGTGATGTAGTTGTGTCGAGTGTGACATCTCGCCGAGTGCTTTGCTAACGCCCCCTCGTGTCTGCAGAGCAAGTACTTCGACTGCGAGTGTGATATCTGTATGAGTGCTTTGTGTAGAGAGTGATGTAGTTGTGTTGAGTGTGACATCTCGCCGAGTGCTTTGCTAACGCCCCCTCGTGTCTGCAGAGCAAGTACTTCGACTGCGAGTGTGATATCTTTATGAGTGCTTTGTGTAGACGGTGATGTAGTTGTGTCGAGTGTGACATTTCGCCGAGTGCTTTGCTAACGTCCCCTCGTGTCCACAGAGCAAGTACTTCGACTGCGAGTGTGATATCTGTATGAGTGCTTTGTGTAGAGAGTGATGTAGTTGTGTCGAGTGTGACATCTTGCCGAATGCTTTGCTAACGTCCCCTCGTGTCCGCAGAGCAAGTACTTTGACTGCGAGTGTGATATCTTTCTGAGTGCTTTGTGTAGAGAGCGATGTAGTTGTGTCGAGTGTGACATCTCGCCAAGTGCTTTGCTAAGGTCCCCTCGTGTCCACAGAGCAAGTACTTCGACTGCGAGTGTGATATCTGTATGAGTGCTTTGTGTAGAGAGTGATGTAGTTGTGTCGAGTGTGACATCTCGCCAAGTGCTTTGCTAACGTCCCCTCGTGTCCACAGAGCAAGTACTTCGACTGCGAGTGTGATATCTTTATAAGTGCTTTGTGTAGAGAGTGATGTAGTTGTGTCGAGTGTGACATCTCGCCGAGTGCTTTGCTAACGTCCCCTCGTGTCCGCAGAGCAAGTGCTTTGACTGCGAGTGTGATATCTGTATGAGTGCTTTGTGTAGAGAGTGATGTAGTTGAGTCGAGTGTGACATCTTGCCGAATGCTTTGCTAACGTGCCCTCCTGTCCACAGAGCAAGTACTTCGACTGCGAGTATGATCAGAACGAGCAGGAGAAGACGGACGGTGGTTTGGGCGCCGGGACGCCGATGTTCATTGAGGTGATGCATGGTACAGCTTGTTCCATCCTATGAGCAACCAGCCAATCACAAGGATAACAACTCTACACGTCACGGTACAGCCTGCTCCATCCTACGAGCAACCAGCCAATCACAGGACAACTCCACACTGGCCGGTGATCTCAGGTTGAAACAAACGAACGTCGTCCAATCAAAATCACCCACAAATTTATATCTGGGCGTTTCAGTAACCAACATCCTTGGGTAAAATTTTCATCTAAAGATGGAGAAATGGTTCTTTATGAAATACACGCAGATAAATGTTTGGGTAAAATGAAGTAACATGATCACCTAAGCCATTATTGTAATGCATTTCACTGATAGATAAACGAGTGCGTTACGCATATTTAACAAGATGCAGATATTTGTGACACATATATAGGCCTATCTAGCTATATGTTCCAAACAGAGAGTATTTGTGATTACCAGGGTTCAGGCCTAGAATAACAGGCAGGTACATCTAGGCTAATGTGTTTAAACCAGGGTGTGTTTGTGATTACCAGGGTCTTGGCCTAGAGTGGCAGATACATCTAGGTTTATGTGTTTAAACCTGGGTTCAGGCCTAGGATAACAGGCAGGTACATCTAGGTTTATGTGTTCAAACCAGGGAGTATTTGTGATTACCTGGGTCTAGGTCTAGGTCTATAGCCGCACATCTAGGTTTATGTTTTAAAACCAGGGAGTTTTTGTGATTACCTGGGTCTAGCTTTAGGCCTAGAGTGGCAAATCCATCTAGGTTTATGTGTTTAAACCTGGGTTCAGGCCTAGGAAAACAGGCAGACACATCTATGTTTATGTGTTCAAACCAGGCAGTTTTTGTGATTATCTGGGTCTAGGCCTAGGTCTAGAGCCACACACACATCTAGGTTTATGTGTTCAAACCAGGGAGTTTTTGTGATTACCTGGGTCTAGGCCTAGGTCTGGAGCCGCACAAACATCTAGGTTTATGTGTTCAAACCAGGGAGTGTTTGTGATTACCTGAGTCTAGGCCTAGGTCTTTTTTTTTCCTGTGCAGAGATGGCTTCCACAGCCGTTCTTAGAGACACACATCTAACTAGGTCAATATGATTAACCAGGGCTGTTTCTGATAGAGCATTATTATAAACATCAAAGTATTTGGAATGGTTGAACAAGATGCAATATGCCTAGAAAATCATTTCGCCATTCATAACGTAAATATATTATGTTTGGTTGGTACCTACGTCATATGACCTAGCTATCAAGTACGGTACGTCTTTAAACATCAAAATAATCAAAATATATTTGATCCACAAAAATAACAATTACAAAATACTTTTCGCTCTTAATTTTACAGGTAATATAGCTTTTTGGGTATTAAAAAAACCTGAAACATCTGGCCACAAAAAACAAACACTGTAACATGGCTCGTTATAAGCTTAAATCTGAGTTAATGCACTGAAGGCAATCGTGTACTTTTAAGGTCTAAAAAGCAATGAGAGTAGAGATATGTTTGGGGGTAGCGGGGGGGTAGGATTCTTTGTTTCGACGTAGCATTTTCTGGCATCTTCGCATAGTTTGGTATTGAGCTTCAGCCAGCCATATAATACCCAAACATGTACCCACTATGAAACAATCCTTGTCCTGTCCTAGTTTGCACTAGTCCGCAACTCGATCATATAACCTGACGTAGACCAGAGTCTGGAACTCTCAAAGCGGATTCAGATTATGGATACAAAATATGTTGTTCAGAAGAAGAGGTCATAATGTTTGCGAAATATCGAAATGCAGGACAAATCGCATAACAAGGCAAGTTTGGTCTTCCACAATGAAGCCAAAATGTCGAGTTGTTAAAAATATTTCGAGGTCTAAGATATGTTTACCAGGGTAAGAGTGCATTTTACGCTGGCAAACGTTCTAGACTTAGTATTGGTTTTAATGTAGCAGACGATAAGAACGTGGTTCAACATTTTGGTAGCTTGCAATATATTAAAACTTTTTTGCAAAATAATTATCAAGAAAACTTTAACAAGGAACAGTGCTAAAAGGTGAAAGCAGGAAAGTCATGGTTTGTAATTTCGATTTTATTTATTAAAATGCGCAATCACCAATATCCGTACTTTTATATCCACAGTGAAGCCAATATGTCGGTTTTCTGTAAATATTTCGACATCTATGATTTGTTTACCTAGGTAACAAGGCATGTTACTCCGGTAGACTCGGCTAGATCTTGTATTGGCTTTACTGTGGTAGATGACAGGTACGCGCGTGATTTTGAATAGCTTGAATAGCTTGAATATTTAAAATGGTTCGAAAAATTCTACAATGATGGAATAAAAGTCTACAGTGAAAAGAAACGTGTTGAAAGGTGAAAGCAGGGAAGTAATGTTTATGTTATTTCGATTTTAAATATTAAAATGTAGAAATAATCACCATATTGTCCATCATTAGGTCTTTCACAATGAAGCCAATATGTCGGTTTTCTGTAAATATTTCGACGCCTATGATTTGTGTACCTGGGTAAAAGTGCATTTTACGCCGGTACACTTTTCTAGGTTTAGTATTGGCTTTACTGTAGTAGACGATAATAACGTGCGTGAATTTCAAACATTTTCGTAGCTTGAATATTTAAAATGGTTCGAAAAATTCTACAATGATGGAATAAAAGTCTACAGTGAAAAGAAACGTGTTAAAAGGTGAAAGCAGGAAAAGAATGTTTATGTGATTTCGATTTTAAATATTAAAATGTAGAAATAATCACCACATTATCCATCATTAAGTCTTCCACTATGAAGCCAATATGTCGGTTTTCTGTAAATATTTCGACGCCTATGATTTGTTTACCTGAGTAAAAGATGCATTTTACGCCGGTACACTTTTCTAGGTTCAGTATTGGCTTTACTGTAGTAGACAATAATAACGTGCGTGTATTTCAAACATTTTCGTAGCTTGAATATTTAAAACGGTTTTAAAAATACTACAATGATGGAATAAACGTCTACAGTGAAAAGAAACGTGTTGAAAGGTAAAAGCAGAAAAATGTTTATGTAATTTCGATTTTAAATATTAAAATGTAGAAATAATCACCATATTGTCCATCATTAGGTCTTTCACAATGAAGCCAATATGTCGGTTTTCTGTAAATATTTCGACGCCCATGATTTGTTTACCTGAGTAAAAGATGCATTTTACGCCGGTAGACGTTTCTAGGTTTAGTATTGGCTTTACTGTAGTAGACAATAATAACGTGCGTGAATTTCACACATTTTCGTAGCTTGAATATTTAAAATATTTCGAAAAATACAGAAAACATGGGATAGAAATTGACAATGAATAATTTAAAATCTGAAATCATGAAGGTTTGTAGTCTCTATTTTAAATATTAAAATGTAGAAATAATCACCATATTGTCCATCATTAGGTCTTTCACAATGAAGCCAATATGTCGGTTTTCTGTAAATATTTCGACGCCTATGATTTGTGTACCTGGGTAAAAGTGCATTTTACGCCGGTACACGTTTCTAGGTTTAGTATTGGCTTTACTGTAGTAGACAATAATAACGTGCGTGAATTTCACACATTTTCGTAGCTTGAATATTTAAAATAGTTCGAAAAATTCTACAATGATGGAATAAAAGTATACAGTGAAAAGAAACGTGTTGGTGAAAGCAGGAAAAGAATGTTTATGTAATTTCGATTTTAAATATTAAAATGTAGAAATAATCACCATATTGTCCATCATGAGGTCTTTCACAATGAAGCCAATATGTCGGTTTTCTGTAAATATTTCGACGCCTATGATTTGTGTACCTGGGTAAAAGTGCATTTTACGCCGGTACACTTTTCTAGGTTCAGTATTGGCTTTACTGTAGTAGACGATAATAACGTGCGTGAATTTCACACATTTTCGTAGCTTGAATGTTTAAAATATTTCGAAAAATACAGAAAACATCGGATAGAAATTGACAATGAATAATTTAAAATCTGAATTCATAAAGGTTTGTAATTTCTGTTTTAAATATTAAAATGTAGAAAGAGCCATCATATTATCAACTAGTACACTTCCACAATGAAGCTAATATGTCGGTTTTCTGTAAATATTTCGACGAATAAGATTTGTTTACCTGAGTAAAAGTGCATTTTACGCCGGTACACACTTCTAAATTTTGTATTGGCTTTACTGTGGTAGACGATAATATCGTGTGAGACTTTCAAACATTTTTGAAGCGCAAATTATAAAACTACCCGCAAAAAATCTGAAAGCAACTATTTATAGACCATGAATAAAAACTGAAGTCTTAAAGAGATTATGAAAAAAACGACGTGTTTGAGATTTCTTCTTAAATATTATAAAGTCTGAATTGTAATTATAATGTACACAAACCATCATAATGAGTACAATATAATCGTTGTAAAAATCTATTTACCTGGGTAAAAGTGCATTTTACGCCGGTAAACCATTGCAATGATATTAATATTGGATTCATTTTGAATGATGTTTGTGAATGGATATTTTATTCGTAGTTCAAATATTTAAAGGATAGTTGCCGGGACTTTCAAAGAAGTAAAGATTGTGGCCCAAACCACTCCATTGAACGCTGCTCTACGTAATATAATATTCGCGCAAAATAACGATGGCGTAGGATACAAATTAAGTAAATCCAAAAACATGTTAAGTTATATCTTTCCATTTTGTGACGTCATTTATAATGGACATAATTGACATCAGTGTCACCTAGATCTCTCGGCTTGGATTGTTCCAACTCTGGTTCTGCCAATTCAGTTGATGGAATACAGGATTGCGTTGTTCCAACTCTGGTCCTGCTGATTCAGAAATCCAACTCTAGTCCTGCTGATTCAGAAATACAGGTGTGCATTCTTCCAATTCTGGTCCTGCCGATTCAGCTAATGGAATACAAGAGTGCATTGTTCCAACTCTGGTCCTGCTGATTCAGTTGTTGAAATGTAGGTGTGCAAGACACCGAATGATAATACGCGCAATGAGTATTGATTGTTCCAACTCTGGTCCTGCTGATTCAGTTGTTGAAATGTAGGTGTGCAAGACACCGAATGATAATGCGCGCAATGAGTATTGATTGTTCCAACTCTGGTCCTGCTGATTCAGTTGTTGTAGGTGTGCAAGAATGCGAATATTGATAATGCGCGCAATTAGTATTTAAGCGTGTTGTCCATCCATCTTTGCCCAATGGTAATTCCTGAGGCTAACAGTGTGTCGCAAACACTTGTTGTCATTTTCTACTTGTTTTCTTTTTTATTGTTCTTCCTTCATTCCTTTTAGCTTAGATCCATATCGTTCTGTATTAACCCTACTGTCCTAATTTATTCCTGATACCCATAGATTCTAAAAAAATTCACTTTTCTTCTGCTTGGAAAACTCTCATTCCTCGTGTTTTAATTTTACCCTGGAGAATTAATCATACTGCCCTGTATGATTACACTGTATGTACACTGTATGATGTACTGCACTGTAGTCAGAGTCAAACAAACATTCTTCAGACATTTCTCTCCATCTTTCTCGCTACCCAAATAGGCTGAAGGAGACAAAATTGACCTTACAATGGCCTTCCTTGTTTGTGTTGAATCGGGAGAATAGCAACATAAACAAAAGATGGTGGTGACGTCAGTGCTGGTCGAAATAGATAGACCGTGAATCTGAAATAATTTTAACTCCTTCGCCATGCTCGCCACATTTCAACTACTCTCTTGGTTGCTTGGTGCTGCATTGCCAGAGATGAAATACCATTAAAAAAAGTGAATTATCACTAAGAACGAATTATTTAAAATGTTTTTTTTTTTAAATGGCGAGAAATTCTTAAGTTATTGGTTTTAACAAAATGAAAAAAAAAAATAATAAAAAAATGTTTCCAAATTCAAAATAATTTTATTTTAAGAGCTTATTACTCCAAAAATGTTTTGAATGCAAGTCGACGTAATCAATGGAAACTGTTTTGTAAACCTGTGCGTTTAAATGGCAATAGCTTATTTATGTTGTTTGGGTGGTTGAATGTTGTAAAGTGAGTGTTTAATTAATGTATACCAATCAAAGCATTGTTGTAACGCATTTCCCGCTAATGAAGGAGACTGATCGAATGAAAAATCCGAGGCAACCAAATTTCCAAGTTTTTAATCCTGGTTTTATTAATTGACGGTGTAGGCGGTTGAAAAGATACTAAAATACACATGAATGTATCAGTATAAGCATTTTATACAATTGAAACGATGTATACTAAAGAATGTGAAATACTTCATAAGAAAAGATCTTTTTAGGACACTGTAATCGATATAATTGACATTTGATGAAAAAGGAGAAAAGTTAGTGGGGATAGTAATGATGAATTTTTTTGAAAATAAGTCAATTGCACCCAGTTTTTTAGACTTGTATTGTAGAAGAGAGAAGCGTTTGGATTTTGATAATTATTGTGGAAGTGTATGAACGTAAAAGTTTGATAATACGTAACTTTTCATAGATGCATGAGATATTTCGAGTTGCCAGAGATTAGAAAGGTGTACAACACCTTCTTGCAGCAAGTTTTTGGCAATTGTAAGAAATCAGTTGATTTTCATCATCAAAACGTCAAACTCTGTACTATGTTATAGAAAGAATGTGGTCTGTGTGATGAAGCCATATAGCGCATCATTAATGAAGCATGAGGGATCGCGCCGCGTTAAAGTTGATGGAACAGTATTTGATAATCATGACTTTCTTTTTAGGTCACCTCGAGGTGAACTTGTGTAGTTAATGTGTCGGCCTACTGACAGGAGCTAAGAGGGTTTTATTTGTGACGTCATCACTTCAGTGTGACGTCACAATACCCTGATGTCAACCTTCTCATATTGAACAAACTTTTGTACCAACGAATCCGGGTATTATTTTGTAAGAGTATATAAAGACAGGAATTGTATATTATTATTATTGTACAAGACGATCATAATAATATTTGTAATACGAACCCGGCGCTTTCAGATCAGAATGAGCATTATTCGTCACCCCGACTGCTATTGTACGTTTGTCAACAAAACGTGTTCAATTTAAAAGATATAATCATAAATGTAAAATTGTTTTATTGGAATATATAAATATATATTATATATTGTGAGTGCACCCAAAATGTAATGTACTGTAATAATATGCTAAAATATACTATTTATGTACTTTTCATAACTACATTAAATTAATGAAAATACGAAACAATTAGTTTGATGCCTTGAGAAAATAATGTAATTGTAATTGTATAAACACGTCTATTGCGTAAATTTTGCCGTGGCACTAGCCTTACAGACTTAGTATTTTATTCTGTGAATTCAAATATAACATACGCGTAGGTAGGGCCTATTCTAACAGCCTTCTAATGTCAGACCTTTTACAATCTGTTTTCATAAGAAATTTCGTACAAATAATTAAACTTGTAACATTAAAAGAAACTGTAATCAATTCATCAAATTGTGTTGAATTCTCTCTTATGCCGACATTACACGACTCAATACTTTCGTCAAAATTATTGAATTTAAGAACAAAAGCGAATCAAAAACAGTTGGTTTAAAACTGCAACCATATAGCTTCTATTAATTGATGCTTTTTTGTCCTTGAATTCAATTTAAGTTTGACGAAAGTATTGAATCGTGTAATGAAGGTATTAAAAAAATATACTAAAATATAAATATGTAACTTAACAAGGAAGTTGATGCGGAGAGTTTACAGAATAAAATGCCAAATCTGGTTAGTGATGCACAATTAATGGAAAGTGCTGTCTTTTGTGGCTGTCATAGAAATGTATGTGTTAAAAAGGGTAACAAAATCGCACAATGATTGAGATATGGAGCTTCTACCTGTTATGTATATTTCATTTTTTAAACAATACAGTATTTTCACATATTTTATAAAGTCAAAACAAATAAACAAAAATTTAAATAGTCAATTGTTTGAAATTTACTTATGAGAAGAGCAAATAAATGAAGAGTATAGAAAATACACTGTATAACAAATTAAATCTTTATATATAAATCATGAAATAACAACTACAAAGCTATAAAGAATTTCAGCTTCGGTAACATTCATCCTTAGTCGATTTCCAAATCTAGGCAATTAACTTAACAATTTGTGTAGTTGATTTCAATTTCAATTATTCCCCAAGTTCCGGCGTTGTCAATCATCAACCTGTATAGACTTGACAACACACACACACTCACTCCCGTGAACATGAAAAACGGCTTTTAAATTTTTTGTAAGTGGGCTTATCAATGTATGCTGTGCTTTATCCTACCTTTCCACTCTAAACCCAATGTCTTGTACCGGCCAATGTTGTGCTAAGAGAACGTCTGCGAACTGGATTCTTACCGCGGTGTACATAGGCCATCACCACAAGCTTCTAGTCACTTTAATAGCTATGTGCGCTCTCTAAATGTTGACATTAGCTTAGCAGCATGTTTCAAATCTTTACATAAACCATTGTTGCATTTTACTTGTGATGTTGTCAAAATATTTGCAACACTCTCTACCGCCTGCCTGCGGCTTAAACAGACTTAATTAAGCGTGACGCCTTCCATTATAGTTAAATGGCATTGAGATCATTTGACTTATGTCGAAACTGCTTGATGAAGTAGAACGATGCTCCTCGAAATACTGTGACCTTTTTAATATGTGTTAAGTTAGATAATATACTTGTGAATTAACGATTTGTGATCAATGTATGTGTTCCCTCTGCAAACAAGAACAAGATCTCAAAATGCTTTCCATTTTGCATAATTATTGCTAACATTTTCTTATTTAAGTATTTGAATTGTTTAAGAACTAGTTGAGCTAGAAAAACGCAGCACTTAAATATTAATTAATTATAACAATTACGTATAAACCATATTGTATTGAACTAAATTATACAAAAACAAGCTTGAAACAAGGACTTACTTTATTTGAGTGAGGGGCTGTTGAAACTTAAGGAAATATACATTTTATATTGCCTACTTTAAGCCTCTTTTTCAAGTATCGAAAAGATTAAAGATGGCTTAAAGATTTATTATTCCATTACTTCTTGGCTATTCCATTACTACTTGGCTTAGGAATAAGTAAACGGTGACTTTGGAGCCGTCCTAGCAACGAAGCACTCAATAAATTCAAAGTTGTTCTGAATCGGCCTTGTTGATTCTGGTATTTGTCCACAGGTGTTCGCACTGTCCAATCACTGATTCATATGTTTCGTATTTGAAATATCGTTCTTTGATTGGTTATCGCTCACTCGTCGATGGTGTTCGAAGCCTGCAGGGTTGGTTGAGTCACTTTAAATTAAAGTCCCCCACTGCAAATCAGTTTAGTTACTGAGTGGGTAGACTCTAAATGTGAATTTATTTATTGATTTATGGTGAAAGCAGTTTCTGGCTTTCAAAGAGTAGGCCTACAAGATAAAATGAGCCTCAACTCAAAAGTGAAATCATGTTTCGAAGTTTCTCTAAATCTCGAAGTAGAGTTAAGAAATTCTAAAGCTTAATATAAACTCTAAGCCTTGGTTTGACTTCACATCATTTACAAACAGCCTGGCTTGCTTAGCAGTAGCTTAAATGAGTGCCAAACATCATATTAAGTGATAAGCCCTCAATTTATATCCTACTTTCTTTTGGACAGGCTGTCCCTAGCGCTTAACAACACCTGGGATAGAAAAAACTAGACTGTACGTATTTTTATATATGCCAATAATGTTTATTAATTGCCTTTTCACCAAAACTGATTGTATTGAAAAAATTTTGCAAACATTTATTTTTTGGTTATAATTTTAATTTTTACATTCCTTTCGAAGCCAGTCCAGAATATGAAATAACTGTAACGTGAAAGATATTTATGTACAATGTTCTGTGTGTACAACGTTTGTACGTCTTATGTATGTTTCTATGTATGCTAAAACAATGTATAATGTATGATTGAATAATAACAAATAAACGTTTTGGATGGAATATTGTTTCAGGAAAATTTACATTTTTTAAAGTCCGTTCAAGTTGTAACAATCCAGTTCCATTAAAATCATGTAATGTATACAAACTATGAGCTTTTTAATAATTCCTTTAACTTTTTAAACCCTTTAATAAGTGTTAACTTCATTTAAAACAAAGAAGTAAATACACATAACACACGTTCAAGTGTTTCTCTTTGAAATAGTTAATAACATTGTGTGTGGTGTATCAATATGAGTTACATTTATAAATATCCATGAGATCGTATTTATGAAACATGGATGTATTGAATATTTATTTAAATGGGGAAAATTAAAAAATATATAAACAAAGTTAATACTCTACTGCGGAAGTATAGGGATCAGGTATTTTTGATTCAGGTATATTTGATCAAATAATTCGAGGAAAAACATACTTAGGTAAATTAATATGTTTACATGTTAAACGTGCTTTTACTTACAAATATAACATTGAAAGTTAAAAATCTTAATTAGCAACGGTTTGCGTTATTCATTCATTGTGCTTCTGGGCCGGCCGCCAGGACATTGAACACATTTTATTTTTCATTAAAATAAATAATATTTTTTTATCACTTCACTATCATATCTATTATTTTAGTTTATTACAATATCATGTGACCTTCGTGCAGGTGAACCCTGAGCGCACTACCAGATGAAGCGTTCCGAACGTTCTACAGGGCGAGGGTGGGGAGGGGGGTAGGGGTGATGAGTATTCAGACAATACTTGTCTAGTGACTCGCGACTCGGCATTCGTGTGGTGATGATTCATGAGTGTGAGTGAATATTGTGCACGGTGTGGCTGTCTGGCTGAGGTGGGGCCGCTCGTTGTACACCGCAGTTCAAGTGTTCTAGGTAAGTGCAATCTTAGCTAATAAGCCCATAACATACTACAATTGGAATCGTAGACTGGAGTCACCAATTGTAATCGCAATCTACAATTATCCAATCACACTTGACCACCTGAAAATCATAAAATCGTTCAACTAGGAAATAAATTCAATAATAATAACTTATATCTATAAGACAAGCCTTAATCACAAACAAATATATAATTAAAGTTATTGCCTCTTTGTTTTCATTAAAGAAGTTGTTGCTTGATGTTATGTTGTGACAGTGCTCAATACGTATTTAACCGTTCTCCTTCCTGATTGGTTCACGTGACTCGGATCTACGATTCACGGTCTATAAAAAGATTGCAATCGTAGACTGGCCGAACTGAGCTACTGCGCATGCGCCGCCAATCGTGAGGTCGAAACTACGATTGTAATTGTCAGTTCGGAACCTACTGTGATATGGCCTATAGTTTTCTATATAGTCATTGGCAAGCTGGCGACGAAGAGCGAACTGCTTCGACGACTTTTGTTTTAAGACTATAAGGCTCACTAGAACAATGTGTTTGACTTGTGAAGTTATCTTCCCTAATATTATAATATGATACAGATAATAATATCAACATTAATGAAATGCATGTTTTTTAAATTCATTTTAAATGTGTGATCTGGAGTTAGATAACACCACGCCAGCCTGTCATTGACAAGCTTTGGAAGATTTTGATTTTTTTATCATTGACAAGCTGTGGTGACAAAGAGCCAACTGATTCGACTTTAGTTTTAAGACTAGGGCTTACTAGGGCTCTTCGAAACGTGAATTTTTATCCCTACTTGGTCTATAATTTCGAAATAACCTTTATTGACCACAGGTATGTGAATTAAATATGCTTCTCTTTAGGCGGCTATATCTGAAAAATGAATATAACAACAGCTAAAGCGATAAGTGTCGTACATTAAACGCGTGAATCGTAACTGTGAACGGATTTGTCCATACTATGGGCGCCATGTTGCTTCCTGACGTCAGGGGGCGGGTAAATCACCACTCGTCAATTGGGAAACAAGTATTTTGATCAGAGAAAATACAAAACACACGAGCATTAAAACAACACTTTTATTAAGACAACTGCAACAGATTATAAGTATTTGATCCAGTATTTAAATTCACACAAAAAAGTTTTTAAATGGTCAAAAAGGTCAAAGAACATTCAGTGGATAGTATTGATACATTGAAATGTGTACAGTTTTAAAATAATCATTGCCACAGATTTCGTAGCCCATTGAATAGAACTCGATACGGCATATTTTAGTAAACTTCTTTGATTGTAAAACATTCAAATTCTCATTCGCTTTTTTAGCGAGCTTGAAAAAAAAACATCAAACGAAAAATGAAGCAACCGATTAGTTTGACAACCTTTGTAAAATATCAGAACCTTTCACATGGAAAATCGTTTTAATAAAATGGTCGGTGACTAAATATTCGAACCACTGCTTTTTAGATGAGCCTTGTATGTTCAATAAACAAGGAAGACCCATCCAAGAGGCATATGAACAGATATCGAATTGATGGTTTGCAGGAACCTTACAACAATGTGTTTGGCGGCCATACTGGTGATAGCCTATGTTTGAGTATGTTGCCGATTGCCATGGAGAAACAGTTAAAGCCAATTGTAATAGAAACCAAAAAATAATTTCAATGTGATTATAAGTGATTTAAAAAAAATAACATTGATTTATTTGTGAATTTGAGATTTTGAGATTTTTATCTTCATTTTGTTAGTATTTTTAATTATTAACATTGATTTTATGCAATTTAAAAATCATACCCGCTCATTTTTAATAATTAATGACACCAGTATGGCCACTGTGTCATCACATGCAAACTATTAATTTTGTTGCAGGTATAAACCAACATACTGCCACGAAATTTCATCAACGAAAATTATAGTATTTTGGATGAGTTTTCAGCCGAATGCATAGTTGGCTTATCTAAGCAACGTATAACGACTTAGAATAAGCCTAACATGCTTACATAAACCCCCCATATTTGCCTATATTATGGACTAACTTGGCACATATACATGGTGTACAGTATTCATAGGTTGCACGTACGTCACATCTTTGCGCATGGCGGCCACATTTGTGATCAAACTTTGACGTTGCAATGGAGAAACAATTAAAGATTGTTGTGGTAGAACACATACATTTTGAGTTCTTTTAAATCCAGCCTGTTTTGGATATACAATTGGTATGTAGTGTGATTTTAAATTTTTGTATTAAATATATTATTTAGATTTCAAAATCTTAATTTGGCTTATTTGTTAAAGTTGAATAGTATTTGCCAATGATCCAGGATCGGGCCTCCTTAATCGCAATCATGTCCACTGTGACGTCAAGTGGGAAATATGAATAGTGTAGTCCTAATTTCGCATATAAATGGATAATTTTGTAAATTCAACATATTTAGTGTCATAAAATTCAACATTTTAGTGTTATGAAATACAACATGAAATTCAGCTTTCAAAAAGCTATGTTTCTTTTACATCTTGAGCCTGGTTGACCAACAACTTATCGACAAAAACTCCATGGAAACAAAAATGAATAAATCACTGGTTTTAATTCAAACATTTCGATTATGAACAATTATTTTTAACTTTAGTTAGTGGCCAGGTTTTAGACTTTAACTAAGTTACTGAAATAGATTGCGATGCGCTAATTTTAAAAATGAATCAGACTTCCTTGTTGAATTTTTTTTAATTACACAGATAAAGTTGAATTGTGAAGTCTATAGCTGTCTGGCCGTAATATGACGTAGCTGTCTGGCTGTACCATGACGTCATCATGACGTCATCATGACGTCCCATCAGATGTTCTATTGCAGCGAACATGTAAGCGGGTGCGATAAGACGTGGTCTAGTAACACGGGTGTGCCCGCAGCCAGGCTGGTGTCGGTTCTATCCTCCCAGTCACACTCTAGGTAGCCACTCTGTAACAGTAACATGCGTTATTAGTAGAGGTATCAGTACATGATGTAGGCGGGTGTGACAGGACGTTCTCTAGTAACACGGGTGTTCCGGCAGGTCGGAAATGGATCTTGGGGGCCTCGGAACTTGGTAAAGCTGCAAGGGGTCTGGGGCAAAGCCCACATTTTTAGCATATTTTTTTGTTTAGAACGCTTATAAATAAGTGTTATATTCGTTAAACGTTGATAGGTACGTGGAACAACATGGTGTACTGTGAACACCATTTTTTTTTAAATCAAATTAAAGAAAGAACGTGTCCAACACCGGCAGCTTTATATTTTAAACTAAACTGTAATCAAGTGAGTAAGCTCTGAAGAGGAAAGACCACATCTTTGTAGCAAATCTACGTGGTCTCATTGTAATAATATGTCCCGTTTCACTGACATTTTAAGAGTAAAACGGAGCATGTCTTTCTTCATAGCACAGCGCAGCCGCAGCCTAAATATTTTTAGGGGGTTGGGTCGGGCCCCCCTTTGGTTCTGAAGTAGTAGGTCGATGTTACCAACTCGAGTTTAAATGAACTGAAGAACTGAATATTCGTGTGATGCATTTATATGAGTCGTTCTCGTTTTGCGAACTGTTGTTGAGTCTCATAGTTCTAAATTTCCATTACGGTATCTGGCACAAAACTCAGTTGGTGGGCGAAGGAAGCTCTTTGGATGCCGTCCAATCGTTGGGACGCGACGGGGGTCCAGTCCAATGGAAACAATCACACAGTAATATCAAACAGTGACAGCATCATAGTCGTGGCGAAAACCATCTCTCACATGTGTTTTTGTACTCATTTATTTATTATGTCGTTTTGAGTTGATACATTATTTTTAACTGATATTGTGGCTCTTGAACTAAAACTTATTTACCTCATCTATCATATATGTTACGACAATTGTACCGAAGATTATAAAGGGATAATCTTTGATTGTACTTTGATAAGTATCCAGTTGATAAAGGTTTAAAATGATTGGTCTCTCCCTCTCTCTCTCTCTCTCTCTCTCTCTCTCTCTCTCTCTCTCTCTCTCTCTCTCTCTCTCTCTCTGTCTTTCTCTCTCTCTCTCTCTCTTTCTCTCTCCCTCCGTCCCTGTCTATACGTATGCAATAAGTTGATGGATTTAGCATGTTCGCTTATATCTTGAATGCTGTGTTGGTTGGATGGGAGAAGGTTTCACTGGTCGTCGGTCTTATCTCTTTCGAATAAAAGACTTTTATCAATCAATCACTCCCACAACCCCCTCGCAAATCTAAAGCTTAGAACACCACCTTGGGTAACCTAACAATGTCTCCTCCCTGCAGACGGAAGTCTACAAGCCTTTCGATTCGATCCATGTTAAGAACAACCCCCCTCCCTCGGCCCCTTGCCGTAACGAAGAGACGTGGTTTCGAATTCTGTAGTCAAATTTTTTCTTCATCGGTATCATAGAATTGTATCGTGTTATTACTTATTACTTAGTAACCGAGTATAGTTGATAATGATGTTCCACCACAATGACGACATTCAATTCAACCCAATGTTTTGGTATGGCCTTACGAACAGGCAATGCCACCTTGAAATAACCGAATATTAGTTGTATTATAGCAACCCAGAGCACTTCTCTCTCTAGAGATCTCCCACAACACATCCGTGAATCCCCCAACCATGAACTTAATGGAGTGAAGGACATTTAACGGAAAACACGAGCGCAACAATCGTCCCCCAACGAACAATAACGGACTCTCACGAAGTTTCTATATATATATATAGAACGAACGAACGGCAAAGTTGGCGCGAATGGGGTGAGGGGTGAAATTAGTACAACTGCCCCCTCCCCCCCCCCCCCTTCCCCCCCCTTCCCCCCACCACGAAGTATCCTCGTGCGAGCGAGTGCGACCGTTTCAAATTAGACCGTTCCGGATTTAATTAACGGGGATTATGAGAAAACAAGTGAAATACAAACTCGTGTGTATATAAACTAGGTGGGGTCGTCCTCGCGGTGTATATTAATAACGGCGTGCGTACGTGCGTGCTCTAATACGCGCATACCACCGTCTGGTTGGAGTTATACTCGGGGGGGGGGGGGGGGGGGGGGACAGACACTGGCGCTGGAACAACGAGAGCGGACGGAGATGAAACTAAGCGAATGAACGGGCGATAGAGAACAATAGAAAGTGTTATTAACAGAGCATAATATCAGTGATTGTGATACCAGGCACTCTCTCCTACATAATAGCACAAGACTCCATTGAGGGGACTGTGACATCACAGGTGGACAAACAATGTGTTGCTAGACAACTGCATTGTCGTATCTTTCTTTGATTGGTGCATATTCAATGTTTGTCCGAAACAAAACAAGGCAACACGGCTATTTTTAGAATTGAGTCTTGTATACTATACATCAATGGTAGTAAAGTTGCTCCGCAGCAACCTTGTGAATGCTGACGTTACAGATGAGAGAGTCGAAGCCAATCAGCGGGTGGTTCTTTTAGATACTATCATCTGGTTGGTCGGTGCGTCACTCATCTATGATGTCAGCATCCACAAGGTTGCTGTGGAACGACTGTACCAACGCTACGTATCTGATCTGCGTGTAAGCACTATGCCGACATTACACGACTCAATACTTCCGTCAAACTTATTGAATTCAAGAACAAAAGCGAATCAAAAAGAGTTTGTTAAAAAACTGCAACAATGTAGCTTTTATTAATTGATGCTTTTTTGTCCTTGAATTCAAAAAGTTGGACGAAAGTATTGAACCGTGTAATGTGGGTCTTACATTAGTTGGGTGGTGCTGAGTGTGACCTCTGACTATAGCTGTTCGAATGTAACTATTCACATGCTGACGAAATAGCAGAGTCAAACAAATAACATATCTATACTTGAAACGGATACATAAGTGATCATTTCTGATTATAGATTCGAATTCTGAAAACCCCAATAGACCTTTTTCAGAAATTGATCCAAGCCCTTAGATAGAATTAATTACGGCCGTCTAGATCTTCAATGACAACAATACACAAAAGTGGAAAATGTACAACATAACATTTGAAAACAAGTTGTTATTGTTGAGCTTTGTTAATTGTCATTGATTGATCTGTCAAGGACCATTAGATGGAAGTAATCACGGCTATCTAGATCAATTCTGAAAATCCAAGGTCTACTGGATTTACTCCTAGCGATCTAGTGGACCTTTCTAAAAATCGTCTATTACGATGGGCAGGGCTAGGACCACGTAGGGAATATTATAATATCTTTGGCTAGGACGATCTGACTTAATAGTTCGACGAACGTCTGCCAGGGCATTTACGAACCCTTAAAACCCACCATTCCGATTACAGGGTGAGAAACGAAGCGAGGGTGCAAATGTCACAAACACTTGACTGTGTCTCTGTCAACTTCTTTGAGACGGGCTTTCAGTCTGGCCTGCAGGCGAACTCATTAAGTTCTAAGTAATTATAATGTTGTTACATTACTTGTTTACTTTTTGCGACAGAGTTTGTTGTGTTGCAAAGAAACAGCCCAGACATTAGGGGGGGGGGGGAGGGGGGGGACTGGGAAAATACGGCGCTGTAATTAAGATAGTAGTTTACTTCTTAGTTCTCAGACGAAGTTTTTTGTTTGGTCTAGGGAGTTTTTTGTTTGGTCTAGTAGAGCCTTACGGAACTTGTATGTGCAGTAGTATATCAATCTAGTTACAATAGATCATTTTCAAACATTATCTAGGATCCTTAGATAGAGTTAATCACGGTCCTTAAAATCTAAATATTCAGTGACAACAATGCACAACCATATAAACTAATTTTCAAATGTTTTGTCAAGGTTCATTGTTCATTGTTGTACATTGTTGTCATTTAAAAACCGTGATTAACTCTATTTAAGAGTCCCAGATCAATTTTAAAAAAGGTCTAATCAAAACAGACCATTTTTGTAGTCGAGAAGAATAAACATTGGGAGTAGGAAGAAATTTAAGAAAAACTGTATGTGAAGTGATGCAATGGTATGGATATTATTACCTATGACTCTGACTATCGGCCGGGCATCTGGGTTCGATCTCCAATCTTGGATAACTTATGTTATTAAATAAACGATAGCGAATATCTCCATACAACTCGATCGGCGCTTTGTCTGTTCGTCTGTTCGTTCGTGCGCCAAATTTTGTTCATCGCGCACAGGTCAAACGGCTTGACGGATTTGGCTGAAATTTTCGGTCAACACCCGTGATCACTAAAATCGATGCGGATAACATAATCAGCCAAATCCGTTAAGATGCCAACCTACAAACAATTAATTACTGAAACAAATAACCAATTTTGTTAAAATCGCTCATCTGTCAACGCGGAGCGTTTTCCTAGTAATTATACTATATCTCCATATACATTCATATATAAACAAACAAATTGAATTAATGTATATAACTTTTTATACAAATGTACTGTACTTTCGAAGAGCAGCCAAGTTAAACATGAGTAAGATACACGAATCTCGATCTTTGCCCACATTCTTTGTCCGAGAATGACGTGTGTTCACTAGTGTGTGTAAACCGGGAACCGTGAAAACCGTAGCTGTGTTCAACAGTAAATCATGGACATTGATATAGCCCATTGGGTTCGAGGCTTTATAGTCTGCGTGACGCACGATGCGTAATAGCAACCACGCAATGAAACCTGTCATCTCTTCCAATAACAAACCACCCACACACGCATCCATCCGACCAAACAGAACAATAACACTTTTTATTTGATTTATCGGAAAAAACATTAGGCTTTCTTTTTTTCCTATAAAAAGGATCGTTCGTTGAGGATGAATCTTTTTTCTACCCCGTCAGTTCATGTTCTTTGTACTATCCGTCTAATAAATGCGAGCTTTGTCTTCTTTAAGCGTGCACTGAATTCTACATTCAGCTAACTAGCCGCTTGAAATGTGATAATGAAGTCTTGGTGCAAAGGCCGCTTCTAAAACCCATCCGTACCTTCTGGGCGAGAAATGTGCTTTAACTATCACCTAGAGGCCGACTCAGGTAAGTTTGCACTTGCTGATAGATCGAGTGTCGACATAAATTTAAGTAATATGTCAAATTTAATCATTAGCTACAAATTTCTTTAGTTAATTAGTTACTAAAATTACAAAACATGTCGTTGACGCAGAATGACCCAATTGGTTGACGCGCCCGTAAAACAAATAGGTCTCAATTTCAAGTTTCTAATCTGGGATTTTAAATTAACCAATTACAAGTTGCATTTACTATTTAGTATGATGCGTGGGTGTTAATCTATGTTATTTATTTATACAATCAATGCCGAGGGGAGAAAATTAATATTGAATGGAATTCAAGTAAAGCCTTTTTCGTTGTCTTGTTGGTCGCATTAACTCAAATCCGGTACAGTATACTTCCAAACCAATATAAGAAATTATTTTAAAAGAAAGTCAGCAGTGTTAAATATATCCAAAACGAATACCTAAAAACATGGCATTTTCATGTTTTAGAATGATTTTAACCACGCAGCAACCTTACTATAGTCTACGTAACATTCAAGCATCTGGTATTCATCTTCAGTAGTGGTAGTTTCACGAACATACTATCTACACTACTTTTCGTATCGTTGATCACAATGCTTACTAAAGTGTATTGCAATGAATCTGTGGTCCTAGGATCCCGCCCTCCTTCCCCTACCTCACTCCATACCTCGAATCGCCGGCTCAGGCCAGCCGCGAGGGGTAGCGGTACTACCCGGCGATTCGAGGTATGGAGTGAGGTAGGGGAATGTGGGCGGGATCTTAGGACCACAGATTCATTGCAATAGACTGTAGAAGTGAGCCACTTTCTGTAAGCTTATCTGACACAGGCTATACACCAATTCGCAATATCAACATGCGGCCGAGTAGATATGACAACGAGCACCACACAGACGAACACTCGACGAGTGGCTGTGAAAATAAAACCCCATTCCGTCCCATCCCATCCCTAAAACGACAATGTATAAATTATTCAACAGGTCAACATATCTGCAGCGTGGTTGTAGCCAGGATGTTATGACGTAGCTGCATGGGTTACTCAATCAGTTGGTACTCGGCGGCGGGCGGAATGCTAAACATCAATGTAATAAAAAATGGAAAATTTCGCAAGGAAATTTACACATCAAAGTCGATAGTGTGATGAAAAACTGGGATTCCATTTCGACGCCCCATCAAAAAGCGACGAGCGCCAAAGGGATGTGAAAAGATTGATAATGAATAAAACAGATGCGAGGCATGTGTATTTACGCGACTTTTGAAGAACGAGAGAGCAGAGAGAGAGAGAGAGAGAGAGCGAGAGAGAGAGATAGATGGATAGATAGATAATGGTCTTTACTCTTTATTGAGAGAGAGAGTATTATGTTTTGAAATTATTCTTCCTTTGCTTGATCCATCTTTTAGACACAGCCTTTCTATTCCACACACGATTTGGAACTTTATTCCAAAATACATCATTCTAGTTATCTATCTAGCTAACTAGGCCAACCGGATTCAGAAGGGTGTGTATTGATTTTGAGTAGTAACAAAATAAATAATGAATAATGACGCAATGTCCCTATACTCGCCGATTATATATATATATTTCCGCAGGTACAAGAAAAAAATCCAAATGTGTAATGTACAAAAAGAGGAAAATAAATAAATAAATAAATAAATATATGTAGTAATAGTTTTTCGAGATTTTGTCCACGTATGTTGCTCCCCTGCTGGTCCAGCAACCAGACTCTAGAGAGCAACATACGTGGACAAGAACTCGAAAACCTATTACCACATCTTCTTCAGTTCGCAAAAACCTACAGAACAACATATATACAATATATACATCAAGGGTAGGGCAGACACCTTCTTTAACAACACCTTTTTAAACCACTCAATATCTAAACCATTTGTGTAATCTGGCCGTGTCTCAAAACTTACTTACTTTATTATAATCTTTAGCCTGATGAGTGGTGATTGATAAATGATAATGAGGAAAGGAGGAGGGGAACTGGGGAAGTTGCTCAAACAACAATGATCGAGAATGGAAGAGCCGACGTCTAAAGATGTCGTCAGTGGAGCTGAAATTGGCTGGCAGTGAGTTAAGTCCATACCTAGAGCAACCTAGAGCTTTCTGCACCGGAAATATTAGTTCGAACAACTTCCGCAGTGACTCCACGCCGAACCGTCACTGCACAGAACCTATTCCCGCGTCGCTCACCCGAACAAGCCTTATCTCCATGATTAAACGAAGACACTTTTCACGTCTGACTACAAAACAAGCGGCAGACGAAGCGTCCCCGAAACGCCGCGGGCAACAAGTTCCGTCTTGTTCTAAGCGATAAGCTCGTGAAATATGTTTTATTATGAAATCTTGCGCGTGCTAGAAAACATTGGATGCCCGCGGCAAATAGTTGTGCAGTAGTCTTTCAGGACGACATGATAATATGACGTCACAAGCGGGCGAGCTGGAGACGACTGAACAGAAAAATCAGTCTTGACTTGAGCACGCAAGAACGCAACGCCTCCTAGTGGTACAAATTGTATCTAGGAAAGTATAAAGCCTTGACTTGAGCACACATACGCTTCCCGTGGAACAACTAGAACATTTCTTATGACCATTTCAATCCACTGTGACGGTTGTGAACCACAGCATTGTTATTGCATGTTCCAATTCGCTTAAACCTTATTGCTTTTTCCCTATTGCAACTCTTATTTCAATTGTGAATCGGGCTTCAACAACAAATACCTGGCTGAATGCTTAAACAACGTTTTTGTTATAACCTGCAGGTATCTGTAAAAATAGTAAGTTGCCAAATAAAGTTCTGCTACTTATACACTGCAAGATACAGGTATAAACAGTCCCAACAGTCAAAATCCATCTGAAGAAACAAATTAATGTTGACTTATTTCACTAACAATGTCACCGCTTTTGTGGATAACATAAACAAAAATTATAAATACACAACAGGTACGTGCTCTAGGTGATAACGCTACAGTTGACACAACTTGGGTACTTGAATCACCGCTTAAATGTAAAGTTTGTCAAGTTCGTAAGCACGAGTATAGAGTATATTAGTGTGACGTCACGATTCCCGTGTAAACCAATAACGAACCGTATTTCCGACTCCAAACAATCATGACAGTTTACACAAATACCGTAGCAATAATAATACGATCGACTCGCAGGAAATCATGGCGACAGCGACAACGTTGTTGGTACTCCGCGCCGCCTCAGCGCTAGTGTCGGAGGACACTAGCGCTGAGGCGGCGCGGAGTACCAACAACGTTCATCGCGGGAGCTAGCATGCAATTTGTATGCCGAGTAAGCTCGATTTGACACACGATTACGGGTGAAATAAGATTAAGACACATTTTATATTAATAATAGTAGCTTTGACTAAGCTGTAGTATTGTAAAACCACCAAACACGTATTTTAAATAGTATAACGGATAGTTTTAAGAACGAGTTAATTCACTCTAAACAAATGCGATTTTGGTGGGAATTTTAGGTACCGGTGATTAGTTGACACTACTTTTGGACACTTATCGTATCGTACACATCCCTTATGTGATCGTACCGTAGGCCTGGCCTATATGATTATGAGTTACTAACTTTTCCACGTGGATGTATAATTTAAATAAAAGGGTTAATTTAATTGCAACTAGCAAACCCGGCATGCGTTGCAATGCCACTGAAAGAAATAAAGTGTTTATGTTTTCACTCTGTTTATTGAAGTGTTTTTTGAGAGACAATATATTTTTCCGTCTGTTGGTACACAAAGGGTGGGGGGGGGGGGGGGGGGGCTTGTACCTATTCAGAAACCTTCGCGGGCGTGCGCACAATAACCTACCAAAGTTTTATTGCAATCGAATGAATAATAATAGAACGCATTATTGCATGTTGGCGGCTCAGTGGGGGTAGGGGGGTTTAAGGGGTGTTGTAATCATTCAGAATCCTTAGCGGGCGTGCATACACTAACTCACCAAAATTGTATCGCAGTCGGATGAATGATTTAGGAAAGCATTATTGAATATTGGTGTCTCAGTGAGGGTGGGGGGTGAGGGGGGCTGGGAGGGGGTGGTAATCATTCAGAAACCCTAGCGGGCGCGTATACACTAACTTCCCAAAATTGTATCGCAATCGGCTGAATGGTTTAGAATAGCATTATTGCATGTTGGTGTCTCAGTGGGGGTAGGGGTTGGGGGGGGGGGTTATCATTCAGAAACCTTAGCGGCGTTCATACACTAACTCACCAAAATTTTATCGAAATTCCACAACCAGTATAGGGCAGGCAATAATAAGCCCATGGTAGGCCTAGACCTACAGGGAGAAAATTTTTCCCTGCCTTCCTGAATCTGATATTTTCCTTTGCTAGCAATTTATTCATTGTTTTATTAAAACCATAATGTACGCCTATTACCAGATCATCTCCTCATTGCAGTACATGTAAATACACATTTGTTGTCGAAGTAGAACCTATGCTCTGCTTCGTTTATTTCCATGCTCCTCATCCCCAACAGCTGATTCTACGCACGTTCTTCATGTTGTTTTGAAGTTTGTGGCCGCTGGCCGGCATATAATCTGGCCATCTAATATTTATTTGTTAGACACGAGCACTGCCAATCTTTGCTATCCACAGAGACTCATGAAAACTTATGATCATGCTGTGAATAAGAACTTAGTTATATGGAATGTCGTACTTCCATAACAAAGTTACATATCATATTGTACGAGATTGTAGAACATGATATGCATTACTGAAACAAAAAGGATCATCATGAACGGTTTAAAAAATTTTACAAATAGTAAGTTATGGTAAAATCAGTGTTTGTATGTAAGTATTTGATGAAACTTTATCTGAAAATGCTAGTTCTCTAGCAGCAGATTTGAATTCGCGGGCTTAGGCGGGGCCTTCGTGATACCCTCGCCGCCTCGCGCCGGGGCCTTCGAAGCGATATATTATCTAGACGGCCTTGGCTTAAGGTTACTCCGCGCCGCCAGGAGCGCTGCAAACTGTGTCGCCGCCACCTTACATGTTAAATGGTACCAGTCGATCGTATTAATAGCGAAGCTATTCCTATTAAGGTATTTGGTTTACAGTTGACAGATAGTTTTGTTTTTGCAAACATTGTAGCGAGGGTTATCAGTTCAGATACCTATTTCGTTTTCTTTAACACGAAACAGTAAAAAAGAAGTTGATTAAACTGATAAGTCAAGTATTTTAATGATACCTTTACTACTTTAAATAATAACAACGTTTCAGGAAGTTCTTTGGAGTCAGATAGCTCGTCCGCCATTTAATCTGACGTCATCACTACAACTTTCAACGGGGTATGTTGCATGTTGTCTGTACTTATGGATGTAAAGTTTGTCAAGCTCGAAAGTACGAGTATAGAGGTGCTTCCATGTGCTCTACAACTTTCAACGGGGTATGTTGCATGTTGTCTGTACTTATGGATGTAAAGTTTGTCAAGCTCGAAAGCACGAGTATAGAGGAGCTTCCATGTGCTCTACAACTTTCAACGGGGTATGTTTCATGTTGTCTGTTCTTATGGATGTAAAGTTTGTCAGTTCGAAAGCACGAGTATAGAGGAGCTTCCATGTGCTCTACAACTTTCAACGGGGTATGTTGCATGTTGTCTGTACTTATGGATGTAAAGTTTGTCAGTTCGAAAGCACGAGTATAGAGGAGCTTCCATGTGCTCTACAACTTTCAACGGGGTATGTTGCATGTTGTCTGTACTTATGGATGTAAAGTTTGTCAGTTCGAAAGCACGAGTATAGAGGAGCTTCCATGTGCTCTACAACTTTCAACGGGGTATGTTGCATGTTGTCTGTACTTATGGATGTAAAGTTTGTCAAGCTCGAAAGTACGAGTATAGAGGTGCTTCCATGTGCTCTACAACTTTCAACGGGGTATGTTGCATGTTGTCTGTACTTATGGATGTAAAGTTTGTCAAGCTCGAAAGCACGAGTATAGAGGAGCTTCCATATTGTGCTCTACAACTTTCAACGGGGTATGTTGCATGTTGTCTGTACTTATGGATGTAAAGTTTGTCAGTTTGAAAGCACGAGTATAGAGGAGCTTCCATGTGCTCTACAACTTTCAACGGGGTATGTTGCATGTTGTCTGTACTTATGGATGTAAAGTTTGTCAGTTTGAAAGCACGAGTATAGAGGAGCTTCCATGTGCTCTACAACTTTCAACGGGGTATGTTGCATGTTGTCTGTACTTATGGATGTAAAGTTTGTCAGTTCGAAAGCACGAGTATAGAGGAGCTTCCATGTGCTCTACAACTTTCAACGGGGTATGTTGCATGTTGTCTGTACTAATGGATGTAAAGTTTGTCAGTTTGAAAGCACGAGTATAGAGGAGCTTCCATGTGCTCTACAACTTTCAACGGGGTATGTTGCATGTTGTCTGTACTTATGGATGTAAAGTTTGTCAGTTCGAAAGCACGAGTATAGAGGAGCTTCCATGTGCTCTACAACTTTCAACGGGGTATGTTGCATGTTGTCTGTACTTATGGATGTAAAGTTTGTCAGTTCGAAAGCACGAGTATAGAGGAGCTTCCATGTGCTCTACAACTTTCAACGGGGTATGTTGTATGTTGTCTGTACTTATGGATGTAAAGTTTGTCAGTTCGAAAGCACGAGTATAGAGGAGCTTCCATGTGCTCTACAACTTTCAACGGGGTATGTTGCATGTTGTCTGTACTTATGGATGTAAAGTTTGTCAGTTCGAAAGCACGGGTATAGAGGAGCTTCCATGTGCTCTACAACTTTCAACGGGGTATGTTGCATGTTGTCTGTACTAATGGATCATCGACGTACGCAAGAGAGAACACGTAATCGATGCCAAAGTGTAAAGTGAAATACTAAAACACTTACTAGAACTACAACTTTCAGGGTGGTTGTTGAGGTGAGGAAACGCAATTATAAACTTCTCTATTACGGTGCTCGACTCAAAGACAAACGCAACCCTTGAATGTAAAAGTTTATACATTTTTTTAGTAGGAGCACCGAAACGGCTGTTTTGTTTCAGCTTATGTGATCTTACACTTTGTGTTCGGAATAACTTGTTATTATCATATATTTATAAAAGAATATTGGCCTCAGACAAAATATTTTAATCCATCTCAATAGACCATTTTGAAAATTGCTCTACGAACCCTAGTTGAACCATAGATATAAATATCTATGCATCAACTAAACAAGGAATTAAAAAAGTGTCAAATATTAAAATTGTTATGATATATTATTTCAATAACTAATTAATTAACTAATAAATCAATTACAGAAATGAAAATCGTATAACATAATACAATACTTATTGGAAGTTTTTAAATTAATTGTTTTAAGCTAATAAAAAAATTAAAAAATACACGTAGGAATCATTTTATCAAAATTTTGAAGAGTTTTTAGAATAAGAATAAAATGTCGTTAATTTTGCGTGGTTTAAAAGTGATTGCGGAGCATATTTGAACAATGATTTCACTAAATGTGGTTGTGTCAGCAAGACAACAGTGGCGTTGGAACAACTTTACACTATCTAGACTAGAGAACCTAAGTGGGCGGTCGATGGTTCTTACACGGAAGTACGGCCTGAGGCACTCAGCGAGAAGCGCATATCCCCCCCCCCCCTTGTTGTAAAGAGCTGTCCAACTTAACTAGACAGGCACTCATCAAGGTATAACTTTCGTCTTTATTACTCTAGCTTTAATAGTTTCCGAAATAATGCAGTGCAAGTGAAGTCAATTTTGCCGCTATCGTTCACACGCTAAGTGTGAGGTACACGCGTTTATGCACAACCCCCTGCATTCAAGTCAACTTGGACTCGTCCTTTTGGCCAAGTGATATGACTGTGGCATAGAGATACCATACTGTACTAACAGTACGGTATCTCTATGAACTGTGGGGTTGGTCTATCTATAGGGTATTATATTTTCGCCATCTTTGAACTTCCGGCCGCCATTGCAACCATACTTTAATACACAGCCTTTTAGAATATAATTCAATGATATTCAACAGCTATAGTAGGCTAGATCACCAGTCCCCCAACCTTCCACTCAGTAGTGAGCGTAGCAATTTGAAGCCATTTTGAAATGGGCAATTTACATGCTAATTTGGACCTTTCAGTACTGCTAGTGCTGCGATCGGCAGAAAGTCGCACTAGAGACTCCTATTCCCGCCTGTGTTATTTGCCCATTTCAAGATGGCTTCTAATTGACACGCTTGTAGTTGCTAGGCTGCGCATCTAGCCTACTATAGCTGTTGAATATCATTGATATAATTCGTAATTTCAATAACTTTGCAGAGTTACATTGAGGCACAGCCTTCTTGAACGTCGGTTCAATCCGAGGTTATATCGCGGATTGACCCGTCGAGAAGGCTGAGCATTGAGAAAGTTGTATGGTCGTAATGGCGGACGCCTAAGATGTCAGCGCCCACTTAACGGCGCGTAAAATGTGCTATAGTTTACCTGGCACTCCAAACAGCGGCAGTTGTCCGTGAGAGAACACGTGAGGCCCAACAGTGTCGCAGCCTCGCGGTAGAGATCAGCACTTCTCGTCTTCCGGAGTTCTTTTCTCCTCGTTTTGCCGCCATTTTGTTTCCTATGGTTCGCTCGACCCGCCTCTAGTGACTGCGAGGACGAACTACCGGGGCTGTTGCTACCGTTGTTGGACACTAGCGCTCGGCCGGCGGGTGTGGCGAACAGGCGAACCATTCCCTCAGATTCCTGTAAACAGGGTGTTAGAATTAGAGGAAGGAAAACCGCTGCAAATTGGCATTTGCTTGAGCTTTTACTACATACTCGGTTTACCTGCCTCACGAAGGTCCTTCGTAAGATATATCCAGGGAATATTCTAATTTCAAGGGAAGTTCTTGGTGACAGGTTGAAATTATAGTCGTCCCCTAAATGGGAAGTAACATGCATGAAACTGTTACCTTGGCAACAACGGGCGCCCGTAGGGGTAGAGGACAACTATGAATACGGGCCTTAGGCCCGAATGCATAGGAGTTCCCTACATTAGGGAAACGGCTAATTGTTTAAGTTATTTGTTACTTTACAACAAGCTACCTATGAGGTAGCTTTCAATAGACGTCACGTGGCGGCCATTATGAGGTACACATTGCTTGTTTACATTTGTTCTGTCAATAGAAGACACATAGGTTATAGACGGAGAGCCAGCAACATAAAAGCTCCCCTCATAAGGTACATATGTTTTGACTATTGGAATAGGAGCGGAAAAACTACTCTACTAACAAAACGCGCGTCTTACTCCTCAACGTGGGGGCTATTAGGCCCCACAGGGGGCCAAACAAGCCGAAAAAAGGCCCAAGGTTCCCCTCATAAGGTACATGGATGGAGTAAACGCCATTTTGTAGAGATAAGTGTCCCAAAAAGGAATTCGAAGAGTAAGACGGGATATTAGGGGGCGTTTACCGATCAGACGCCATTTTACCCAAAAAGGGCCATTTTTTATTTTCGCACATGCATGCGCTTAAACACTCAAATCATATCCGGAAATGTCTCGAGACGTAGAAAAACATACATTTTAAAGGAATTTTGGGTTATTGTCCTCGCCAGACGCCCTCAAAAGGGGCCCAAAAAGGCCAAGGTTCCCCTCATAAGGTACATGGATGGAGTAAACGCCATTTTGTAGAGATAAGTGTCCCAAAAAGGAATTCGAAGAGTAAGACGGGATATTAGGGGGCGTTTACCGATCAGACGCCATTTTACCCAAAAAGGGCCATTTTTTATTTTCGCACATGCATGCGCTTAAACACTCAAATCATATCCGGAAATGTCTCGAGACGTAGAAAAACATACATTTTAAAGGAATTTTGGGTTATTGTCCTCGCCAGACGCCCTCAAAAGGGGCCCAAAAAGGCCAAGGTTCCCCTCATAAGGTACATGGATGGAGTAAACGCCATTTTGTAGAGATAAGTGTCCCAAAAAGGAATTCGAAGAGTAAGACGGGATATTAGGGGGCGTTTACCGATCAGACGCCATTTTACCCAAAAAGGGCCATTTTTTATTTTCGCACATGCATGCGCTTAAACACTCAAATCATATCCGGAAATGTCTCGAGACGTAGAAAAACATACATTTTAAAGGAATTTTGGGTTATTGTCCTCGCCAGACGCCCTCAAAAGGGGCCCAAAAAGGCCAAGGTTCCCCTCATAAGGTACATGGATGGAGTAAACGCCATTTTGTAGAGATAAGTGTCCCAAAAAGGAATTCGAAGAGTAAGACGGGATATTAGGGGGCGTTTACCGATCAGACGCCATTTTACCCAAAAAGGGCCATTTTTTATTTTCGCACATGCATGCGCTTAAACACTCAAATCATATCCGGAAATGTCTCGAGACGTAGAAAAACATACATTTTAAAGGAATTTTGGGTTATTGTCCTCGCCAGACGCCCTCAAAAGGGGCCCAAAAAGGCCAAGGTTCCCCTCATAAGGTACATGGATGGAGTAAACGCCATTTTGTAGAGATAAGTGTCCCAAATAGGAGTTCGAAGAGTAAGACGGGATATTAGGGGGTGTTTACCGATCAGACGCCATTTTATTAAAAAAGGTCCACTTTTTATTTTCACACGTGCACGCGCTTAACACCCAAAACATATTCTTAAATCCTGACATTAATAATAATAAATACTGGTATATTAAAGTTAGGGGTGGGCGGAGCTTCAAAACTATCGCATCCGGATCGAGGCTGTGGGGGGGGGGGGGGGGGGGCTGGCGAGGACAGCACACAATATCTTTGAAATGTATTCACCTCTAGGGGCATTTAAGGATATGTTTTGGGTGTTAAAGCGCGTGCACGTGTGAAAATAAAAAGTGGCCCTTTTTGGACAAAATGGCGTCTGATCGGTAAACGCCCCCTAATATCCCGTCTTACTCTTCAAATTCCTATTTGGGACACTTATCTCTACAAAATGGCGTTTAATCCATCCATGTACCTTATGAGGGGAACCTTGGCCTTTTTGGGCCGCTTTTGAGGGCGTCTGGCGAGGACAATAACCCAAAATTTCTTTAAAATGTATGTTTTTCTACGTCTCGAGACATTTCCGGATATGATTTGAGTGTTTAAAGGCATGCATATGCGAAAATAAAAAATGGCCCTTTTTAGGTAAAATGGCGTCTGATCGGTAAACGCCCCCTAATATCCCGTCTTACTCTTCGATTTCCTATTTAGGACACTTATCTCTACAAAATGGCGTTTACTCCATCCATGTACCTTATGATGGGAACCTTGGGCCTTTTTTCGGCTTTTTTGGCCCTCTGTGGGGCCTAAAAGCCCCCACGTTGAGGAGTAAGACGCGCGTTTTGTTAGTAGAGTAGTTTTTCCGCTCCTATTCCAATAGTCAAAACATATGTACCTTATGAGGGGAGCTTTTATGTTGCTGGCTCTTGGACTATTATCCAGGAAAATATCACATGCAGTTTCAAGCCGTTTAGATCGATGTGTGCAGGTAAAAGTTCAAGAAAATGATAACACATGCAAATGATTGTCTACAAACAGAGTTTACGCGTTCTTATTTTGTTTTCAGTCATAATACGGAACCTTTGTTTGAAAGCAGTTGATGTGTCAGTTAAAGGACATCTGCAATATTGCAACAATGCAGTGTCGGAAGAACGTAAACAAATGTTTACAGAGTACCTCAGTATGGCTACCGTGCGATACCGGAAATTACGTTATTGCATGTTCCCTATAGCAACCAGCGTTTGTTAATAGTAGCTATTGAATTGTTTTATACATCTTATTTTCCAACACACATGTTATAAACAATAAGTGGCTTCCTACAGTAGGGGACAACAGCATTATGATGTCATATCCGTATTGATAGTCGACTATGCCAGCACACATTGTTATAGGGATTTTGTTTCTACATGGAATCAAAGATTACAAACTAATGGAATGCATGAACCCATTGTGTACTGTATAGCATGCAACCTTGGATTACCGATAAGCTGTGGATTGACGGGCCTCAGTATTTGCCCCCATAATTAAATGTTACATCACCATGAAGGGTGTGTAAAATACATTCGCCTTATATCGGCAAACATATTCCATGGAGTTATCTTATTTCAAGATATATTCTGAAGAAACAAAATGCACTGTGAATGAAAATCCCCATTCTTTGTTATTAATAGGAAAACAATTGCAGTTACAAATTAAAAGTACTAAAGTTAAAGAGTTGACTACTCAAAATTCAAATTGTTTTCTAGTCGGGTAATTTATTCATAGGTTGGGCCATCTTGTTTATGAGTTTTACAACATTTAAACAAGATTAAGTGAATGAGAAAGAGAGGCGGTAGGAGAAGAAGGAGGGATAGGGAAGAGAGAGAGAGAGAAAGCGATAGGGGTTAATTGGATGTTTGAGGAATTCGTTCAAAACTTGTTGTTTTCATAACATATAAATATAATAAATCGAAGTCTTGTAAGAATTCTCGAACTCAGATATGAATCTTGCGTAAATAAGATGGAACAAATGTCATAAACAACTTGTGCCAATTTTCCCAATTAAAATTTTCGCTTACCTTTTAAAGATCAGATCTAGACGGAAAATTTATCTGATAACTCCCTAGCTTCATTTGTCTATTCTAGAACGTTTCTCAAGTGATCCTTACGAGCTCGGGTAATGAGAGGGGAAAGTCTACCAATTATTAGCGTAGCCTTCGCTTCCTTGAGCCCAGGTTAAGCTTGTCAAGTACACGCAGTGGCGTAACTAAGGGGGGGTTTAGGGGGTTTAAACCCCCCCCGAAACTACATCGAGAATGATTTTACTTAATACTACATTTACTTAATACTATATTGTAAGATCCTTAAACCACTTCAGTGTATAACAATCGCGACAAACAACATTTTCATTATATTTATCATACCACTTCACTTAGACAAGATATATAATTTCTTTCAATAATTCAATTATATTATTTATGTGTTCATCTACAACTAATATACCTTTCGCTTGAACCAGTAAAAGTGAGGCTATATATAAATAAAAATGCATTAATCTAATATTACAATATCACGGTCTGTGAATTTAATTTTAAATAACGTATGTGACTTGTGACCACAATGTTTCACTTTATGTTGAGATTTTATTGAACAACCATAAAACTTTAAAAACACAATTTCCATGCAGTTCTTATTTAGAACTATAATTAATACCTACTGTAGCACTGTAACTGCAATATAATACAAACAAACGAGTAGTGGTTCGAGTAGTATTCTTTTGAGTCTAAAAGGCACGAAATAATTATAGAAGTGAAAAATAATTTCGCCTTCGGCGAAATGGCCTCCGGCGGCTGGGGCTTCGCCCCAGACCCCTTTCAGTCCCCTCATCTCACTTTTCCCTAATAACCCCCCCCGAAATAATTCCTAGTTACGCCACTGAGTACACGTGTTGGTCGTGTTCTACTGCGATCAGGGTTGCAATGAACAAAGGGCGGCGCCCTGGTACTCATTTAGAAACCAGGGGGGCCGAACCCAGCTCCTTATATCATAGAAAACTCACCAGACCAGAAATTGACCCACACAAGTGGAGGGGAGTTAGATGAACTGAAATACTTTGCATAACTATCCCAACTTATTAGTTGTAGGAGACGTCTACATGAAAAAAAGTTTCAGTTTATCAAATTTAAGCCCCTTAGTAGTTGGGTAATTAATTATTTGCATATTTCGATGTCTCATTATACATTTTATACATGTTTTAGAGGATTATAAGTAATTGTAGATCAAATTGGCGTATACAGCAAGGATACACTTTAAAATACCTTCGACAACGTAATTCAAAACGTGAATTCAATATTCATGCTAAGAAAATCAACTTAGTTTAAGTAGTAAATTTAATTTTTTAAATCGTGGATACATAATCAATGTAAATTATCTTAATATTTTCTTTAAAATTTAAAGCTTTTTTATAAAATATTTACAACACATTTCCGAAGTTTCTTATCCAGTCTGATATCTACTTTCACAATATTTCAGTACAAGAATGCAAAATATAATGTTATTGGCCGCACGAAGACAACAAAATTATAAACTCAATACCACACAGAGTTGACCAATGACCTATCACATAATTTTGTTATGTAACGAAAAGCTGATAATGAAAGCTATTCATAGGTTGCACGTACGTCACATCTTTGCGCGTGGCGGCCACATTTGTGATCAAACTTTCACGTTGCCATAGAGAAACAATTGAAGACTGTTGTGGCCGTAGAACACATATATCCCTAGTTCTTTAAAATTCAGCCTGTTTTTTATTTTTTATAAAATATGTATGGTAATTTTTGATTTTAACATTACTTCTAATTACTTTTTCAATTACAAATTATGCTTATTTAGTGAATTTAAATATTATTCGCCAATGATCTAGGATAGGTCTACAACAATTGTGTCGCAATCATGGCCGCTGTGACGTCACGTGGGAACTATGAGCGATTCAGTGACGTCACAGCCGAGAACTTACCCCACGTGACTCTGCGGGGTCAAGGACGTAGACAGTGTTGTTTGTGCACCGGAAGTAGAGTTCTTCGAGTTCTGAAACAGACCAAGTGAACAAGAGTTTAGTTCATAGACCGGAAATAGAGTTTTCTAAATTCTGGAACAGACCAAGTGAACAAGTGTTTAGTTCATAGACCGGTAATAGAGTTCTTCGAGTTCTGAAACAAAGCCAGTGAACAAGTATTTAGTTCATATACCGGAAATAGAGTTTTCTGAGTTCTGGAACAGACCAAGTGAACAAGTATTGAGTTCATAGACCGGAAAAAGAGTTTACTGAGTTCTGGAACAGACCAAGTGAACAAGTATTTAGTTCATAGACCGGAAATAGAGTTTTCTGAGTTCTGGAACAGACCAAGTGAAAAAGTATTTAGTTTAGACCGGAAATAGAGTTTTCTGAGTTCTGGAACAGGCCAAGTATAGATTGTGTGTAGACGTTGAATAGAATATGAATAATTGAAAAGGAAAAATACTAGAACAGGTAAAACGTTATAAGAACCTATAGTAATTGGACTGTACACTGTTCCTTGTCACAACATCAGTGTGGTTTCGCCTGTTGAAGAGCTCTGATCACTGATCAGGGTTCGAAATATGGCGTTTTTATTTCATGTTGTGACAAGGAACAGTGTACAGTCCAATTACTAGGTTCTTATAGAATATGAATAAAACACAAATAAAAGGGCAAAGTTGTGAGGGGAAGGAGATATACAGGAAAATAAATTATGGATAAATATACACATATAAAATACTA
Organism: Isoperla grammatica; assembly: GCA_945910005.1. Lineage (NCBI taxonomy): Eukaryota > Metazoa > Arthropoda > Insecta > Plecoptera > Perlodidae > Isoperla > Isoperla grammatica. The sequence goes on from OX246743.1 coordinate 34,293,180, forward strand.
ATAAAGTACAAAAGAAAGTAATCTAAAACAAATATCAGAAATTGTGTGTTTTCTCGTCGGTCCGTATTCATAGGGCGATGTTTTCATCAGTTTTCCCGCGCCGACTGTTGTATCAATCACATGACGTCACCAGCACGTGGCGCCGCCTGGCGAGAAATAAATCTTCCACAGTTTCCGGTGCCACCGAAACAGTTAATCTTCTTCGTCCAAGACAGAACCCTGGAGCAGGGGTATTAGGAATGGAGGGAACACGGTCTAGCTGAAGAAATCTATTGGCGTATTCCATTGGTGCGCACTCAGTGCACACTGTGAAATATTTTCGAGTAACTTTTGTGTAACTTTGACAATACTTATCAGATCGCCATAAAATGAACATCTTCGTGACCGGAAAAATCTTTGTTAAAATATGGATTACTCACATTTTGCCGCCATTTTGTTTCAGACAAATATTGTTGTGTAACAATGGGTTAACTTTGTAACTTTTCGTACGATTTTGACACAAAACAATATACCTTCAATCCACAACGAGGCTTGTGAATGATCCAAATTTGAACTTGATAGGACATTCCGTTCGACCACTATCGCGAGACATAAAAAAAATACGACTGAGTGCCATAAATGTGTAATAAAAACGCTCGCTTCACTCGCTTAACTAATAATGTATGAAAGGTGTTCAGCAACATCGCATTATAAAATGTTATTAGGAACATCTGAAAATCGGAAATGTTGATTGGAACAAAGAAGATTCAATAGAAAGAGCACTAAATTCTTTACGGGATAACATATTTTGATTTACATTTGGGACACTTTAAAGTCACATTTTGATGCAATTTTAACGGATCAAAATCGGGGGTTCCAGCAGGCTACAGGTGAACATACTACTTACATACTATAGGCTATAGGGTGTATTCACATATGGCGCATGGTGGCCACATTGGAGGCCACAATGGCATGTTATTGGTAGTTCATTGTTACTATGTTTTTAGCTGGCGTTTGATGCAAATTTAACTGTTCTCTAACTTTGGTTTACTATTATATTACTTAAAACCAACATAAACAAACTCTTTTGTCTCGATTACATTTTTAATCGTTTACAAAAGCATACAATAATCATTTTCGTACACTTTATCGGGGGATATACGTGTTCAAACTTGTCATATTTCCCCGTATACAATATTATATTGGAGGCCACAATGGCATCCGCATGTGATTAGTAGTTCATTGTTACCATGTTTCAGCTGGCGTTTGATGCAAATTTAACTATTCTCTAACTTTGGTTTACTATTATATTACTTAAAACCAACAAACAACCTCTTTTGTCTCGATTACTCTTTTAATCGTTTACAAAAGCATACAATAATCATTTTTGTACACTTTATCGGGGGATATACGTGTTCAAACTTGTCATATTTCCCCGTAAACAATATCACTCGTTTTCTATTGACAGCTAAATGAAACTTGAAATAGTACTATAGGTGGCCTCTAATATGGCCGATGTGACGTCACGTGAATACTCCCTATTTACAAGTGTATAGACGAGGTATAAGAGCAAGTACATGGCCGTCTTTTGTTATACGTTGTACTGAGGTATGTTCACTCGACGCAACTAAACTATCCTACGGCCAGAACAAAATTCACCCACTCCCCACGGATCGTCTTCATTTCAATCGTCACGCGGGTATTGATTTAAACACCAATTTAATTGGATGCGTATTTCAATATCTGTCAATATGCCACCGCCATCGGTAATTTATGTTATCAAATTAAATGTGTAATGAATGATCGATATATCTCGATAGGGTGAATTGACATCAAGTATCCCCTTACAATGGTTTCAATGATATATGACCTTTTTTGTTTTTGATATATAAGTGATATACATTTTTTATAGAAGCCATAAATTTGCTTCACATATAATTTCCTGTGATATATTTATTACAGACACAATCATCATGGAGTTTTTAAATGCGTTAAATATAGATTTTCCTGAAGGTAAAAAGTTGTCTGCAACTTGTGACTTTTCAAATAGTATTTTTTTGTTTTTACTTTGAGGTGGGAGTGGCTAATGATGCTATTCCCAATCTCAAGGACGAACTATCATGACGTCATGGTCTAACATGGCGGCTACAAAGAGTGCATGTGGTCAACAAACAAGTGCAATGTCGTCCAATCCGCACAAAGCTGTAGACGAGCCCGCTACGCCAGTACTCCTTGGATCTAGAGACACGTTTTCCCGCTAGGAAGCGTATCTACGCTTTGCGAAAAGGTTTATACAGGATCTCTACTGCGATCGCGTACAATAGAGTATATTAGTGTGACGTCACGATTTCCGTGTCAACCAATGATGAATCGTATTTGTGACTCCAAACAATCATGACAGTTGACAGTTGACAGATAGTTTTGTTTTTGCAAACATTGTAGCGAGGGTTATCCGTTCAGATATTTCGTTTTCCTTAACACGAAACAGTGAAAAAGAAGTTGATTAAACTGACAAGTTAAAAAAACTGATACAGTTACTACTTTAAATAATAACTTTACGTTTCAGGAAAGTTGTTTGGAGTCAGATAGCTCGTCCGCCATTAAATCTGACGTCATCACTAATACAGTCTATGCAATCTATTGGACAGAAGACTGCCTTTACAAATGTGTGGAAGAACTCAATAAATCTGCTGATTTCCGTTGATACAGCGTGCATGACAGTAAGATAGACAAGGATCTGAGCCGCCCCACCTGGCTTTTGTCTGCTCTTTGCGTAGCTATAGAGCGAATATAACCAAATCCCCTCTCGGCCTGCCTTAAAGCTAACTAGAGCGTTAACGTTAATAAAGTTCTTTGCAAGACAAGGCGGCGCTGTCTGTTGTCTGTTCATTCTTTCCACCGCCAACGTGATTCTGATTCTGCCCCGAGCCGTGTGAGTCTAGCACCGCCCCGTTCTGCTAATTAAATCAAGACTCTGTCGGATTACTCGGCTGTTTATAATGCCGTGTCTACTAAGCTGAGCTACTCAGCAACGCTGGGACGAGGGATTTGTGGGTGAGGCGCCTAATAGGAAGAAACACACAAAAACAAGAGGAAACATTTCGTTTGGATTTCCCTTTTTGTGCGAGTTGTTCGTGGCCCTTGTGGGTGGGTTCCTGCTTCCAATAGGGAAGTCTCATCAAAAATAAATATTCTTCAAAGCACTTAAAAATGGAAGATCATTATCTAAAAATACGGGCGGTATAATTTTTATATCTGATAAGCGTATATTTCCAATTATAATAGCATTTTAAGTTTGAAATTTGGAACTTCCAATTCCGTAATTGAAAAACGGCTCTTGACGTCATATGTCATGTAAACAACTGCCTCCTTGAAGCATTCTTAATAATATCAACGATATTAAGTTGGACATTTTACAATATCTAGGATGCAGTGACATACAGCAATGCCTTTTATACCACTGTTTTCTTCAGAAAATACATTTTGATACAGTATTTACCAACACGTGTTTAAAATAATGCAATTATTTAAGATATTGTTGTTAATTAGAGTTGAGAAGTGTTCATTTACTAACTAGAAATAAACGTTGGTTCAGTTTAAGTCTTATGAGAGCAATAATCTACTAAAGGGTGGGATTTCAGTACTATTTGTATGATATAAAATTATTGCTTACTGAGATATGACGTCAGAACCTTTTTACCACGAGCAAGATGGCGCAGGTCCGTTTCTGAGCGTGTTTTGACAGCAATATCTTTGACTTGCTGTTAAAGCGATGTTAATTCACCTTTCGAGCCGAAACCAATTCTCGTTTATTTTAACTTGAGGTAACCAGTAAGCAAATAAAAAAAATGTGTGAGCCTTCCCTATAAATATACCATTTTCAAAAATAATCTAAGACCGTAGATACAGTTAATTACGGTCTTCTAAATCCTCAATGACAACAATGCACAACAATGAAAAATGGACTTGGCATTATATTTAAAACTAGTTTTTATTGTTGTGCATTGTTATCATTGAAGATTGCACAGGCGAGTGAAGTACACGATTTGTGTATGATACTATGGAGTTTGTTTTTCTTTTTGGAAAAAGAATATAACAAAACAATTTCATAGCAACAAATCCTGTAAATCCTTACATTGACAGTTATCTGTGCATATCGCTCATAGAGGATCGTGATTACCTCTACAGTGGGTCCGTGGCTTAGTTGAGAACAAAAAAATCGGTCGATCTTTCATCGAACTTGGCATTTCACAAATGATGTACACCCCACTACCCGACTAGCTCAAATATGAGACGAAATCCCCGAATTCATTACCAGAAGCCATAACAGAAGTTCAACCATGCGCACATTTCTTGGAAACCAAACATCTAGTCAAATAATAGGCGACCACACAACAATCAAACGATTAGATTTGATTACTTCTTGACAGTTGGGACCCAACAGTTTCAAGGAAACTGGAGTCGCACTCCAGCTGTACAAACAACATATTATAAATGCAGTGAAAAATATGCCCTGCGGCGTTCTCAGCTTTGCCACGGACCCAGTTTATCTAAGGGTCGGAGATCAATTTTGAAAATGGTATATTCTAAAATTAAAATGGTCTATTACATCTGTTCTGTGTTCTTATTAGGGCCAGTTTCACATTGTGGATCTAACTTAAATATCGATCTCGATTCTCGGTGGATTCACTAACTACGAGTTAGGATGGCAGCTATGATGAAGGGGCCCGACCTCTTTGTTGCCAACTTCCCGGTCATACAATGGCCGATGTCGGAGGATATTGTAAAAGTTGGAGAAAGTTCGCCGACGCTAACGAGGGGTGGAGGTCATTGACCGAAGCGGCAACGCTGTATCCCGGGTCACAAGACAGACTTTGACCGGAGCGGCAACGCTGTGTCCAGGGTCACAAGACAGACATTGACTGGAGCGGCAACACTGTGTCCAGGGTTACAAGACAGACATTGACCGGAGCGGCAACGCTGTTTCCAGGTTCCCAAGACAGACATTGACCGGAGCGGCAACGCTGTGTCAAGGTTACAAGACAGACATTGACCAGAGCGGCAACGCTGTGTCAAGGTTACAAGACAGACATTGACCGGAGCGGCAACGCTGTGTCCAGGGTCACAAGACAGACACTGACCGGAGCGGCAACACTGTGTCCAGGGTCACAAGACAGACATTGACCAGAGCAGCAACGCTGTGTCCAGGGTCACAAGACAGACATTGACCGGAGCGGCAACGCTGTGTTCAGGGTCACAAGACAGACATTGACCGGAGCGGCAACGCTGTGTCCAGGGTCACAAGACAGACATTGACTGGAGCGGCAACGCTGTGTCCAGGGTCACAAGACAGACATTGACCGGAGCGGCAACGCTGTGTCCAGGGTCACAAGACAGACATTGACCGGAGCGGCAACGCTGTGTCCAGGGTCACAAGACAGACATTGACCGGAGCGGCAACACTGTGTCCAGAGTCTCAAGACAGACATTGACCGGAGCGGCAACGCTGTGTCCGGGGTCACAAGACAGACATTGACCGGAGCGGCAACGCTGTGTCCGGGTTCACAAGACAGACATTGACCGGAGCGGCAACGCTGTGTCCAGGGTCACAAGACAGACATTGACCGGAGCGGCAACGCTGTGTCCAGGGTCACAAGACAGACATTGACCGGAGCGGCAACGCTGTATCCGGGGTCACAAGACAGACATTGACCGGAGCGGCAACGCTGTGTCCAGGGTCACAAGACAGACATTGACCGGAGCGGCAACGCTGTGTCCAGGGTCACAAGACAGACATTGACCGGAGCGGCAACGCTGTATCCGGGGTCACAAGACAGACATTGACCGGAGCGGCAACGCTGTGTCCAGGGTCACAAGACAGACATTGACCGGAGCGGCAACGCTGTGTCCGGGGTCACAAGACAGACATTGACCGGAGCGGCAACGCTGTGTCCGGGGTCACAAGACAGACATTGACCGGAGCGGCAACGCTGTGTCCGGGGTCACAAGACAGACATTGACCGGAGCGGCAACGCTGTGTCCAGGGTCACAAGACAGACATTGACCGGAGCGGCAACACTGTGTCCAGAGTCTCAAGACAGACATTGACCGGAGCGGCAACGCTGTGTCCGGGGTCACAAGACAGACATTGACCGGAGCGGCAACGCTGTGTCCAGGGTCACAAGACAGACATTGACCGGAGCGGCAACGCTGTGTCCAGGGTTACAAGACAGACATTGACCGGAGCGGCAACGCTGTATCCAGGGTCACAAGATAGACATTGACCGGAGCGGCAACGCTGTGTCCAGAGTCACAAGACAGACATTGACCGGAGCGGCAACGCTGTATCCAGGGTCACAAGACAGACATTGACCGGAGCGGCAACGCTGTGGCCAGGGTCACAAGACAGACATTGACCGGAGCGGCAACGCTGTGTCCAGGGTCACAAGACAGACATTGACCGGAGCGGCAACGCTGTGTCCAGGGTCACAAGACAGACACTGACCGGAGCGGCAACGCTGTGTCCGGGGTCACAAGACAGACATTGATCGGAGCGGCAACGCTGTGTCCAGGGTCACAAGACAGACATTGACCGGAGTGGCAACGCTGTATCCAGGGTCACAAGACAGACATTGACCGGAGCGGAAACGCTGTGTCCAGGGTCACAAGACAGACATTGACCGGAGCGGCAACGCTGTGTCCAGGGTCACAAGACAGACATTGACCGGAGCGGCAACGCTGTGTCCAGGGTCACAAGACAGACATTGACCGGAGCGGCAACGCTGTGTCCAGGGTCACATGACAGACATTGACCGGAGCGGCAACGCTGTGTCCAGGGTCACAAGACAGACATTGACCGGAGCGGCAACGCTGTGTCCGGGGTCACAAGACAGACATTGACCGGAGCGGCAACGCTGTGTCCAGGGTCACAAGACAGACATTGACCGGAGCGGCAACGCTGTGTCCAGGGTCACAAGACAGACATTGACCGGAGCGGCAACGCTGTGTCCAGGGTCACAAGACAGACATTGACCGGAGCGGCAACGCTGTGTCCAGGGTCACAAGACAGACATTGACCGGAGCGGCAACGCTGTGTCCAGGGTCACAAGACAGACATTGACCGGAGCGGCAACGCTGTGTCCAGGGACACAAGACAGACATTGACCGGAGCAGCAACGCTGTGTCCAGGGTCACAAGACAGACATTGACCGGAGCAGCAACGCTGTGTCCAGGGTCACAAGACAGACATTGACCGGAGCAGCAACGCTGTGTCCAGGGTCACAAGACAGACATTGACCGGAGCGGCAACGCTGTGTCCAGGGTCACAAGACAGACATTGACCGGAGCAGCAACGCTGTGTCCAGGGACACAAGACAGACATTGACCGGAGCAGCAACGCTGTGTCCAGGGTCACAAGACAGACATTGACCGGAGCAGCAACGCTGTGTCCAGGGTCACAAGACAGACATTGACCGGAGCAGCAACGCTGTGTCCAGGGACACAAGACAGACATTGACCGGAGCAGCAACGCTGTGTCCAGGGTCACAAGACAGACATTGACCGGAGCGGCAACGCTGTGTCCAGGGTCACAAGACAGACATTGACCGGAGCGGCAACGCTGTGTCCAGGGACACAATACAGACATTGACCGGAGCGGCAACGCTGTGTCCAGGGTCACAAGACAGACATTGACCGGAGCGGCAACGCTGTGTCCAGGGTCACAAGACAGACATTGACCGGAGCGGCAACGCTGTGTCCAGGGTCACAAGACAGACATTGACCGAAGCGGCAACGCTGTGTCCGGGGTTACAAGACAGACACTGACCGGAGCGGCAACGCTGTGTCCAGGGTCACAAGATAGAAGAGCTTTTTGAATTTTACTATTCTAACTGTACCGTGTAAAGGCCGCTTTAAGGAATATTTTCCACTTCAAAATTTATTATTAGGCAATCGAGTATTTCCAACATTTCTGTCTCGTAATTTAACCATCAGGATTCTATATTATTGGTAAACTGTTATAAGGTAAAGTTGGGGAATGTTCGTGCTACATATCGGTAAATGATAATTTGCATTCAAACATTGTAGATTCACAAGAAGCCTTTGACCTTCAAGAGAATCAGTTTTCTGCTCTCGAGACAACAATTAATGTGAAAGCTGAAATTTTGGGAAGTTTTCAGTTAAGTATAAAAACAGATTATTTCGGTTAAATAGGGGGAAAATCAATTTTTTTTAATTATTGGATTTGCTGTGTCTGCAGCATTTGACAAGTCCGTACAACGTAATAACAAGGAATATTTTTTTCTTTCTATTTTGTGTTTTATATTAATTTTTATTTTTGCAAGTTCAAGATTCGTACATTTTAGGTACATATTGTCAGAGACGACAACTGAGCAGGATCTAAGCGCTATACCTGTTTGTTTCATTATTGTTCATATACATCAGTTTTATAGCACAACGTTGAGATCTCATGTATAGATGCGAGTCCCAAATGAGAAAGTACTTGAAAGATGAAAGAGAAAACAAAGAAAGAAAGTTGAGAGTTTCCAGTTTAATGAAAGGGATGGCCCGTTTAGCTGGCCACATTTAGAAGAAAAGAACGTAATTAAAAAGAAAGTGGAAGTAGAACGGAAATATAGTTGACGGGGAGCAAGACTAGAATACAGCAACAATAGAACCCAGTAAGCCCCACGAAACACGATGTATAGCGATTATGAACCAACATGTTACATGTTTATGAAATAACATATATTCAAGCTCTTATGAAAGTGACAACAAACTAATTTACAAACCTGACTTTTGACAGAAACGGGAATTCAAATTTATGTGTAAGTTGTTTTTGAAAGTGAGTTACCACAAAACAAACATTATCACAAATAACTACAGCCGTCAAACGTTCAATGACAAATCGAACTAAACGTGCCCACAAATATTCACGTTTGAAACCACAGCGCATAGACTGCAAGTGTTTTATTACACCCATTACCAACCGGACAAAACTAAAACGATTAATTATCAATCACAGCCCAAAAACTTGGAACACACACACATGAACTTCATTTAGGCAATAAATGAATAAATGAATGTATGTATGAATGCATGTATGCATGTATGTATGTATGTATGTATGTATGTATGTATGTATGTATGTATGTATGTATGTATGTATGTATGTATGTATGTATGTATGTATGTATGTATGTATGTATGTATGTATGTATGTATGTATGTATGTATGTATGTATGTATGTATGTATGTATGTATGTATGTATGTATGTATGTATGTATGTATGTATGTATGTATGTATGTATGTATGTATGTATGTATGTATGTATGTATGTATGTATGTATGTATGTATGTATGTATGTATGTATGTATGTATGTATGTATGTATGTATGTATGTATGTATGTATGTATGTATGTATGTATGTATGTATGTATGTATGTATGTATGTATGTATGTATGTATGTATGTATGTATGTATGTATGTATGTATGTATGTATGTATGTATGTATGTATGTATGTATGTATGTATGTATGTATGTATGTATGTATGTATGTATGTATGTATGTATGTATGTATGTATGTATGTATAAATGAATGATTGAATGAATGAATGAATGAATGATTGCATGAATGAATGAATGAATGAATGAATGAATGAATGAATGAATGAATGAATGAATGAATGAATGAATGAATGAATGAATAAACAAATAATAAAATAAGTAAATATAGCACAAAATGTAATATAACCATTTTCTTACAACGTACGCGGATAAAAGCAAAATCTATCTTTCTGTGTTTTGCTAATTACTGCTTTTTGATTGACGCAGGGCGCGTTGAGGGGGAGGGAGGTGGGGGGGGGGGGGGTGAAGGGATTGATAATTGCCACGCGTAATTACCGTTTTTGCGTCTCCGGCTTCGGCTTTGATTTTAAAAGGTTCGAGAAGAGTTAACAACCTCGGCGGTTTCCTCCGTGTTCAGCGTTGCCGGATGATGGTTTCTGTTCTGTCTAGGAGAGAGTTGGTTCAATTCCCGGTAAAACGCGATAGGACACACTCGAAGCATCAACTCATTGTGTGAATGCTTATAACAATATAGAGAGTACTTAAGAGCGTTCAGCAGTAGGAGTTTTACAGATGTATTGGCCGTCAACTAATTACTTTTAAACTGATAGTTGGATAATTATAAATATTAACCTACTTGTAGAGGGATGTTATATTTATGCATGGTATTAAGTACATTTGTCACCAACCAATTCAAAAACAATATACCTATTTTTAAACAGATTCTCCTTATTATTTCGCCGAACATTTTCGATGGAAGTAATTTATTTGCATAGTTCAAACGTGAGTATTTTATTTTTGAGCAGGCTCGTCACAAATGTACTTAATACCATGCGTAGATATGACATCCCTTTGCAAGTAGGTACATTTTTAGAATAATCCTATAATTTGTTTAAGAGAAATTAGTTGACTAAAAACGTCAAAACTACTTCCGAACGCTCCTAGTTGGTGTCAGGTTGTGTTTCCATTATATCTCCCAAATAATTACAATAACAATGCACACAGGAATGATATATTTGTATTCCTCTACAAATGCAAGCGTACACCTTGAGGTAGTAACACTCCACTAGAATAAGTATAATACAAAAATAAGTGAGACACAACATGGCAACATTGTAGCCTACTAGTCGGTTGACAGTGGTTAAACTTCCAGCATTATTTCACAAACACGCGTGTAAAAGAAAGGATTAATAAATATAAATAACTATGGACCAGTTTCACCAAAAACTTCAATCCGGTGATTTTTTGTTAATCGGAGATAAAAAATGGTACCCGGTATGAAGCCACCATTGCACTTTGTATGTGATGTTTGTTGAAACCATGGTAACCAATTCGAGATTAGTAAATCGACCGATTTAAACGTTTGGTGATTTCGGACCTAAAGCGCTCGTTACACGGGGAAGTGAAACGAAAAAGTGAAAAGAAAAAGTCACTTTTCTAAAGTAGAGATAGCATGTTCCTTATGGGACTTTCCGGTCGCTGTTACACGGGGAAGTCGAAAAGCAAAAAGTAAAAACTTTCCGCACTAGTCGAGCTCGGTTCAACAACTGGAAAGCAAAAAGCGAAATAACCTTGAACAGTTGGTCGTGATTGGCTGGTAATGTTGCCATGGACTACAACTTCGGGAATAAGTCGACAGTCATTTGGGACGTCCTGTTAACTTTCCCAGAGATGTGTGTAAACAAGGCGGTGGTGTTACGCGTACGTACAAGACGGGAGAAATCAATCGCCATACCTAGTTAGTTACCACTCTTGCCGCACAGCGCCCGATAGTGTTGCACGTAGGTCGAGAGATGGCGCCACACGCACACTGTTTCTTTTCCTCGAGAAGTGTCCCGTGTAACAACTTCGGAAAGTCTTTTTACTTTCCACTTTTTGCTTTTCACTCTTTTCACTTCCCCGTGTAACGAGCGCTTAAGGGCCAGAGCGCGTAGAGCCGGTTTTCATACGAACACCGAAGGTAGGCAACCTCGGGCTAGGTCAGGAGGTGGATGGGTGACCACTCTTTTCCTAAACACTAGTTACCGGTGGTTAGAGCAGATATGGAGGGTTCGAAAGCTTGTGTAACAGCTTCGTACGCTCGACAGTCCAGGTTAGTGGAGGAACCTATATGACTGGTCAAAGTTACACCGTCCTTTCGGATGGGACGTAAAGCTGATGGTCCCCTTGGTACTTTTAGACAGGAGTAGGCTACGTGCCGGTACCAGGCTTCCCCTCCTCCCTTCCTCATTATCATTCATCAATCATCCCTCATCAGGCTAAAGAGGGCATTGTGCCCTACACCGGTCTTAATTACAATAAAGTAAAGTAAAGTAGTTCTATATTTCATACTCACTATTCATACATTATATATATATGTGGCACAGTCCACAATATAAGTGATTTCAAATTGAGATGAAGATGGAGAGGTGTCCTCCACCCTTAAACTGTCCCAACTTTTGGTCGCTTCACCGCCAATTTTTAGACAGATTACAAACCTAAAACAAACACTCGCCCGAATGCAATTACCGCGTAAATCAATGTCACACGGATTTTTTTTTTTTTACGATTGTCAGTAATAAAAAAAGTTAATTGCAAATATGACCGCTAACGTTTCCACAAAATGTGAGCGTTTGACACGAACTGTCACGACCATCGCGCTGGATAATAGCCTTCCCCCTCCCCTCCCCCCCCCCCCCCCCAAACCACTATCTTCCCCAACCACATTGCCTGGCATTACACGGGCGATCGCTGAAAACATTTGACGGTTGGTTTGCAAATACGTATCCATTATTACAATGCATTAACATGTTACCGCTGCATCTTTCGTATACATGTCTTAACATATCATGGTCTGTATGCATGTATTTATATGTAGCAATTACTATGTATTATGAGTAATTGTACCGCTAGTCGTAAGAGGAGACGAAAGGAGACCCTGTCCCTTTCCCTCCACTGTCCCACTGAAAATTTCTCCTCCCACTTGGCCCTGCTCTCCCTTGCTGGACTCCTCTTATGACGACTCCCGCGATATAGATGGACCTGATTCGGAAGACGTCATATGACCTAAGCTGTCGAGTACGTCGTTAAGGGCTAGAATTATCGCTAATGTCCCTCTTAAAAAAAAAAAATACAAAGGTAAAGTAAATGGTAGGAGTTAAAGAAGTAGAACATTAATTTGGACTCGGATATTTGATTGATTGATATTTGGGCCTAACGTCTATTATTTTTGCAACGAGGCTAATCGAGACTCGGGACTTGGTAAGCTAAGCAAACGCGAACGCACAGTGTGTACATTTGACAACACCGCATCTCGCCCGCGGCGGAGTCAATTAGTCAGCTGTGTTTGTCCGGAGACAGTGTTGTCGAATATCACCGAGACAACTAGGCAACACTGTTTACTCACCCAACCAGTGATTAATTATATGTCAGCACAATCATTTATACCGAACAAACATTGGGGCGGCAATATTGTCATGAGTTATTCTTTCCATTGTTGTAACCAGGCAATAAAACAACTGTTTTATTAATTGTTGTTCATTTTGAATGTGGTGGTTTAGGTGATAAACCTAGCGATATGTAACGCTGCATGTTCACCCAGCATGTGGAACTCCCGATGTCGATCTGTTAAAGTTGCTTTAAAGTATGTTTAAATTGTCTCAAATGTAAATCAAAATATGTCATCCTGTAGAGAATTTAGTGCTCTTATCACTTGTTTTTTGTTCAAGTGAATATTTCCGTTTTTCAGATGTGCTTAATTACCTTTTGTATTGTGATGACGCTGACACCTTTCACGCATAAGCAAGGTGGGTGAACATGCAACCGTATGCTGTACTGTGTTTAGGTGAAGACGATGACGATGACGATGTTGATGAACAAAGTAAAAATAGCATCATTTCCGATGCTTTCGTCGCGGATATTTGAGTCCCGAACATCCAGCGGGTGTGTAATTCCGATGGTCATAATTCATCTGGTTGGCCCATCTTCACTAGTTGTGACTAATTTCCCATATAAAGCTTTGTTTGATTAATTTATTATGATGAACTAATTGTATAACTAGTGAATGTGATGAATTGATTCATGTATTGTCATCAAGTATATACGTCTGTGTGAAAAATTTTAGATCGATCGGAAAATGGAAAGTGGGTGAAATATCGATTCCTATATAAAACTTTAATTTATTAATTATGATGAATTAATTGACTAACTATTAAATCTGTTAATTGATTAATCTTTTGTCATCAAGAATACGTATGCGTAAAATATTTTAGCTCGATTGGACATTGAGAAGTGGGTGAAATATCGATTATATTACGTCCAGACAAACAAACACATGAAGCTAATATAAGCGTTGTAAAAATATATTACATGTTTCAAAGATATGGTTGGTATTTAGTATTTACTGTGTTCATGACAAAAATTAATACTCTTAATGTTCAGCATATTAAATACAAATTATTATATTTTATTAACAGCTTATTTATTTTATTTACTATAGATTCCTATTAATATATTTTACAATACTGAATAGGGGTTGGCAGAAAAGAGCACAGCTCAAAACACAAAGAGTGACTGCCAAGTGCCAACCCATACTAAAAGTAATTAAAACAAAATATAGCAATGAACATATAAAATTATATATAAAAAACATCTGGAAAAAATAATGAAAACAAGTGACGTAGCCTGCCCCCCGGATCTGAAGTGGTATCAAAATTCTAAGACTGACAAGCCCAGTAATAGTGACCTTTCTAGTAGGATGCTGTTCTAGCAAAAGATGGCCTGAGCAATAGACCCCTACCTATTAGGCACTAAGATTACAAGCTTGCAGCATTAGAGTGACAATGTAAAAGACAGTTTGTTTGTGAGTACACAATGTACGCAATGTAGCCTGTCTGAAATACAATTACTCACATTATTATATTATTATTGGTGGTGTTTAAATAAATTAAAAATAAAATAAAATAAATGCACATTAAGAGTCTACCCACTCAGTAACTAAACTGATTTACAGTGAGGGACTGTAATTTAAAGTGACTAAACCAACCCTGTAGGCTCCAAACAACATCGACGAGTGACCGATAACCAATCAAAGATCGATATTTCAAATACGAAACATATGAATCAGTGATCGGACAGTGCGAACACCTGCGGACAAGTAAATCCCAGAATGAACAAGGCCGATTCAGAACAACTTTGAATTTATTGAGTGCTTCGTCGTTGCTTGGATAGGTTGGTTACCCTGAAATTCCTTATACTGAGGATGCGATTATTAGGCTTCTATACACTCTGCTATGAGTATAACTTGTTAGCGAGCGACATAATGTAGAAGACAGTTTGCAAGTGAGTACACAATGTAGCTATTGGAACAATCTAACAATCTAACAATCTAACAATCTAACACAATCTAGCTAGTGTATGTAGATAGCTTTAGTGATTAAGTGATGGATGGATAGAGTGAGTAAATTCACTTTAAGTGATACCTTCGTTTAGTTATCATTTGCTACCGGCTGATTGAATAACAATGAAAAACAATAGCAAAACGAAAAAAAGAATAGCAAAAAGAAAAAGCCCTAACAAGTGATAACCAAGTAGATATCACTTAAAGTGAGTTATGTCACTGTGACAACTTTCAGCAATAGCCTCCCCCCCCCCCGGTATCTGTTGCTTATCGTTGAAGCAGGGTGCATGATACGGATCTGAGGTCGGAATCGGAACGAGGCTAGTTAGGCCTACTTTAGGACTATAGTGTATTAGGAGTCAACGAAGAAGTGGCAAATATTCAGATACAACTTATTTCTAGGCATGGTTAGCCAACGGTTTAGCTGCAGTCGCTTAGCCGGTTCCCATACGAACACCGAAGTTAAGCAACCTTGGGCTAGGTCAGGAGGTGGATGGGTGACCACTGACCACTCTCCTCTGAAACACTAGTTACCGTTGGTTAGAGCGGACTGGAGTGTTCGAAAGCTTGTGTAACAGCTTCGTTCTTCTCGTCAACTGCTCGGCAGTCCAAGTTAGTGGAGGAACCTATATGAATGGTCAAAGTTACACCGTCCTTTCGGATGGGACGTAAAGCGATGGTCCCCTTCGTACTTTTCAACAGGAGTAGGCTACGTGCCGGTACCAGGCCCCCTCCTCCCTTCGTCATTATCATTCATCAATCATTACTCATCAGGCTAAAGAGGGCATTGTGCCCTACACTGGTCTTAATTACTATAAAATAATTAAATAATAAATATGCACGGTTGCCATATTGAGAACAAGTTATTCCCGCCAAGAAGATACATCAGCGCGCGCAACGTGTGATGCCTAAACTAGATCTGATCTTGATTGCTTTCTTTAATCACATTAGGTGAGTGATTGCTGTTTAATGGAACACAACAGAACGGCAATTAGAACCTGTGAGCATCAACGCTTGCGAGCCCGGGCCATGCGATGATATTATGTGTGCATACTAGAGACTAGGAATGAGCAAGTACGTTTTAGAGCCTTAACGTTTAACATTTTTTAAATTTTGCGTTTAAACGTTTTTGCTACCCTCCTACCGCCAAAATGAACATGACAATACAATTTATGCATATTATCTTTTTATTACAACGCTTGTATTAGCTTGCTGTATTTGTTTGTCTGGACGGAATCTTAGTATTGATATTTCACCTACTTCTAAATGTCCGATCGAGCTGAAATTTTTCACACAGACGTATTCTTAATGACAATACATGAATCAATTGTCATATTTACTAAATTGTTAATGAAAATCGAGTAACTTATTTTTTAGTTTTAGTTCTAGGTTGCTCGTTGGTCCAGTGGTTAGCATCCCTGCTTCCAATGCTGAAGGTCCCGGGTTCAAATCCCGATTTTGGCAGAAGTTTTTTTTAACTTCTATTAAGGATTAGTTCCATTTCTTCTTGTCTTAGGAATAAGTCAACGGTGACTTTGTAGCCGTCCTAGCAACGAAGCACTCAATAAAATCAAAGTTGTTCTGAATCGGCCTTATTAATTCTGACATTTGTCCACAGGTGCTCGCACTGTCCAATCACTGATTCATATGTTTCGTTTTTAAAGTATCGATCTTTGATTGGTTATCGCTCACTCGTCGATGGTTTTCGGAGCCTACAGGGTTGGTTTATTCGCTTAAAATTAAAGTCCTCCACTGAAAATCAGTTTCGTTACTGAGTGGGTAGACACTAAATGTGAATTTATTTATCTTTATTTATTTAGTCTATTTATAGAAATTTTCAGCCAAATTGGATGATAAACTTGGAAGCTAGAAATTTCAGTAGGGTCATCCCTAAAATTCATTTGTTCAATTGCTGTAGTTCGGCTGTGACAGCAGTGGCGGGTTCTCTATAGGCTGACTGAAAAGGTACTGAGCCGTAGAAGAGGTGTCGAGGACTGAGTCAAGGCCGCCACCTGGACCTAAAAGTTCAGCAGTAGGAAAGAGCGAAAGAAGGTGAGTGTTACAAATTCGCACTCTCATAGTTAACGGAACCGTTAATTGCCTCGGAATGGTCGTTCAAGTAGCAAACGGCCCGTTAATAGGCCTGAGTGTGAACCACGCCCCCCTCTCACTTCCATTATAGGTTGATGTATTGGCCAATTATCGATACTCGGTCCGCTCGTAACTCTCGATAAATCGAACCATTAATCGGCAGCGGAGCGAACACGAGTTACCGGCGTCGCGACGCTAATTGGACGTGTGTGACGTCAGCGTCGTGGTTGAGAGATCAAGCGTCACATCGAGTTGGCGGTGTCTTTGCTGTAGCTCATGTCACTCATTGTCACTGTTCAATGACAGAGCGGTGTCTTTGCTGTAGCTCATGTCACACATTGTCACTGTTCATTGACAGAGCGGTGTCTTTGCTGTAGCTCATGTCACACATTGTCACTGTTCGATGACAGAGCGGTGTCTTTGCTGTAGCTCATGTCACACATTGTCACTGTTCATTGACAGAGCGGTGTCTTTGCTGTGTCACACATTGTCACTGTTCAATGACAGAGCGGTGTCTTTGCTGTAGCTCATGTCACACATTGTCACTGTTCAATGACAGAGCGGTGTCTTTGCTGTAGCTCATGTCACACATTGTCACTGTTCAATGACAAAGCGGTGTCTTTGCTGTAGCTCATGTCACACATTGTCACTGTTCAATGACAGAGCGGTGTCTTTGCTGTAGCTCATGTCACACATTTTCAGGGTTCAGTGACAGAGCGGTGTCTTTGCTGTAGCTCATGTCACACATTGTCACTGTTCAATGACAGAGCGGTGTCTTTGCTGTAGCTCATGTCACACATTGTCACTGTTCAATGACAGAGCGGTGTCTTTGCTGTAGCTCATGTCACACATTGTCACTGTTCAATGACAGAGCGGTGTCTTTGCTGTAGCTCATGTCACACATTGTCACTGTTCGATGACAGAGCGGTGTCTTTGCTGTAGCTCATGTCACACATTGTCACTGTTCATTGACAGGGCGGTGTCTTTGCTGTGTCACACATTGTCACTGTTCAATGACACAGCGGTGTCTTTGCTGTAGCTGCAGCGAGCTGTCAAGCCTTGTCACACATCTAGCTTTAGCACAGTTAGCGGATACTTAAATAATTACTTGGAAGTCATAGGACCGGTTATTATACATGAGCATTTATAAAAACATAATATTATAAAACGTTTAACCAAATCATTAACGTACACCG
This sequence comes from Isoperla grammatica, assembly GCA_945910005.1. NCBI lineage: Eukaryota > Metazoa > Arthropoda > Insecta > Plecoptera > Perlodidae > Isoperla > Isoperla grammatica. The sequence continues at coordinate 34,311,396 of OX246743.1, forward strand.
AAAACAAAATAGGACCCAAAATTGAACCTTGGGGAACGCCAGCATTAATTAACAACTCATTCGTGACTGAAAACAGATCCCACCTTTACCCTATTACGACGATTTGTTAAATAGCCTTTATACCAACTCAAAACGGGCCCACGAACACCAATTCGCTCTAAACATTGCAACTGTTTACCATGTTCTTTTCTTAAATCTACAAACATAGCAACTATTTGCATTATCATCATTATCATTATCATCATTAATATCACCATCATCATCACCATCATCATCATCATCATCATCATCATCATCATCATCATCATCATCATCATCATCATCATCATCATCATCATCATCATCATCATCATCATCATCATCATCATCATCATCATCATCATCATCATCATCATCATCATCATCATCATCATCATCATCATCATCATCATCATCATCATCATCATCATCATCATCATCATCATCATCATCATCATCATCATCATCATCATCATCATCATCATCATCATCATCATCATCATCATCATCATCATCATCATCATCATCATCATCATCATCATCATCATCATCATCATCATCATCATCATCATCATCATCATCATCATCATCATCATCATCATCATCATCATCATCATCATCATCATCATCATCATCATCATCATCATCATCATCATCATCATCATCATCATCATCATCATCATCATCATCATCATCATCATCATCATCATCATCATCATCATCATCATCATCATCATCATCATCATCATCATCATCATCATCATCATCATCATCATCATCATCATCATCATCATCATCATCATCATCATCATCATCATCATCATCATCATCATCATCATCATCATCATCATCATCATCATCATCATCATCATCATCATCATCATCATCATCATCATCATCATCATCATCATCATCATCATCATCATCATCATCATCATCATCATCATCATCATCATCATCATCATCATCATCATCATCATCATCATCATCATCATCATCATCATCATCATCATCATCATCATCATCATCATCATCATCATCATCATCATCATCATCATCATCATCATCATTCTTAAATCCCAACGTTCGCTCGTGGCGAAGCTTCTGCTCAGAAGAAAAGCGCATATCTCCACTGAGCCCTTCAGTCCCTTCAACTGTAAACACGCCAAGTGGAGAGAAATCTAACACCACCGTTTTAAGAACTCTCCCCAACCAACCACGCAAAGCCACCGTCGGTAATTGAGCTACAAGACCGGAATGCACAGCAAGGGTTGTTTTTGCTCGCTGAGTGATGAACAACCTAGACTAGGTGGGCGGCTAACAAATGACGGGCACAGAAAAACCAGCGCAAACAATCGCGGCACTGGCTGTCGACTCAAGTTTTTCAATTAACTCATCAACTCCCGCTAGCTGCCAAAACAACAACAACCGCAAGGCTTGATAAATCACGGTCTGTACATAACGAAGACGTGCTACTTATTACGAGGCCGCTGCTACAGTAGACGGTAGCTGACGTAGCTCACCGCCTTGTGGATGGGTGGATAATTCTCTAATTCTCTCTGTGTCAGTGTTTCACAACCTGTGGGCATTGAACCAATGGCGGACCAAAAAGTGAGCTATAGGATTCACAAGAAGTACCAAGTCTTAAAAACGGAAACTTAGTAGAACAGGTACATGTGTGTTATTAAAATATATAGGACTATCCACTGTTCCTTGTCAATTAAAATTATTATAAAACGACGCTAAATAATATATTTTATAATAATTTTAATTGATAAGAAACAGTAGATAGTCCTATATTTTTTAATTACAAGTACCAAGTCTGTTTCTTGTCTTAGCTGTCAGACTAGCCTAACTTTGGACACCTTGTGAATACAGGCCAATATTTTAAGAACAAATTTTTAAAACGTATGATTGGAAAGTTGATTGTGTCTTTAGTTTTACAAAAGGATTTATTGGTATTGAATCTGCGACTTCTAAGAGTCATAGCGCACTGAATGGGTAATATTAATGGAAATAGTAGTGTTAATCATTAAATATTTATGATTAAGGATCCTAATAAAATTTGTGTTTTAAATGGTGGAGGTGCCGGGTTCAAATAATAATAATAATAATAATAATAATAATAATAATAATAATAATAATAATAATAATAATAATAATAATAATAATAATAATAATAATAATAATAATAATAATAATAATAATAATAATAATAATAATAATATTAATAATAATAAAAAAAATAATAATAATAAAAAAAATTAAATTAAAAATAATAATAAAAATTAATATTACTATTTGTCATTTCATTAGTTTCATAACAGTGATGTGCTTGTGCTAGTATTGAATCCGATCATTTAAGTTTTGTAGTGCATCTGCTATTATACAAGTTATTGTCACCAAACCTCTGTTAAACAAATAATATACTTACAACTGGCTACTACATTATATCGACATTCATAAAATATCAACATCTAGACCAGGATCGCTATGGAAATAGTTGACACTTCAATCAGCTGTTAAAAGTTATGTTGCATGATCGAAACATATAGACCTACACGTCATCATCACGCCTGTAGCGCAGAAGAGCGGAAGGTTCACCAACGCTCAGGAAAGAGAACAAAATACAAGGTCAATATGAAAAGGTCAAGGAAAGATGAAATCCTCCCGCCTCCATAAAGGAAATAGATGTGAAAGCGATGTTTTCCAAGACGAGAAATACAAAAGCTGCCGGTGAATGGTGCGAGAGACACACAGACTAGATATGAAAGGAGGTGATTGCTGAAGAGAGAAAGCACCGTAGAAGGATAAGCTCCTGGAAAGGTCAGATTTGAATGGTATGTGTGAGCTGAAACCACGTCTACATATCGAACAAACATTGTTCACCACGGTTTCTAGAAGGTCTCGAATATTCGTAGGTAGAAAACAATTCACTACGTTGCTTCTTTGTTGAGATATCCAAGACAACGAGCTGTACTACGCAACTGTGTCATAGAAAATGAATGTCCTTCAGATCAGGGCGAACTGTTTCCAACAATAATCCACATTTTGATGTTTTAGGCAGGCTTTTTGAAATTTTGTTTTACATCTGATGAAAATAATAAAATCGATAAACCCTACTCATGTTGATATTTTCCCCCATTTTTTTTTTGTATTTGGTTATTTTATGATTACAGTAAGAAGAAGCCTTCTGGTAATTACTTTCAATTACTGTGTATAAATAAAACAATTAATTTAAAAAGTATAACAAGTACAAGAACATGATTTGCGTGTTTCGTTTAAAATGAAAACAACATCGTGTTAAGTGCACTTCGAGGCGTGCAGGAAGAGTGGCTTAGTGGAAGCGTCGCGTGGCTTGGCCCCTAGATTTGTTTCTTTGATACTTTTTTGCCCGATTTCCCAAAAATTTCTCGAGATTAGCCGTGAAACAGAGCTGATTTGCCCCGAAAACACATTGTGATTTGTATAAAATCAGTTTCATTTTGTACGAAATGTTTGTTGAACCTATGGTTACCAATCAAAGATTATTAAGGGCCGGTATTTCAATGTCCAGTTAAAGTGGCAAGTAAATTTAACTGTCAGGTAAGCCAAGTTTCGTGTATTTTTATTGGCTGTTGTCATGGTGAAAACAATTTAACTGAAAAGTAAATTTTAACTGGACATTGAAATACCGGCCCTAAATCGGATACTAACAAAGTTTGGCGAATATGCCACTCAAAATAGACCAGATGCAATCTGGTGGCAAGCAAATAAACTTCTAAAAGGAGGAGATTACTGATCGTTGATTTGTTGAAACCATCAATGACGCAGATAAGGAGGTAGCTTAGCAGCGCTATCTATTGTTAGTTTGAGTCTCCTATTAAGACCTACATACGTTTTTAACCTTCAATTAAAATCTGTTTGTAAATTCAGACAAACCAAATTCTTCCCGAGTGCCGGTCAATCTCTGCCTCCCCCCCCCCCCCCCCCCCTCAACTCGACCTTTTACCCAGGTCACCTTTAGACAATCGCCTCCATGAATTTGTCAATTAATGATTGGTCGCCGGGTTGAATGCATTCGTAATACGCAATCAACGCTTCGGTTTCCGTCCGTTACGGAAGTGAGCGCTAGCGGTGCGTCGTGTCAGCACACCCGGATCGGATTAATCCGGTGGCTCCCATTGTTACACGTTTAAAACTGTTGTTTATGCATTACAAATCCCCCGTATGTTTGTTGTGACGAAGATTATGTGTCCAGCTTTTAAGTTTATTACTTTATAGGGTGGCTGTGTGTTAAATGTGTGATGCGCATGCGTTTATTACTGCATTGAGTTGGTATGAACTGAATAGTGTAATGGCTTACAAACACAAACACAAACACAGCAACTAAACACATAACACAGTCATATTATTCTCTCCCTGCTCACAGCGCACTTTACCGCATAATGCGCGCAGGGTATAAAATTGTTTTCCTGTTGAATTCATATAAGGCTGAAAAATTTGCATAAATACATAAAACAACAATTTAACTATGTTCTTGTAATAAGTTTCGTAGCAATTTCGTTTGAAGTGAATGGGAGATGAAACCTACGCATGAACAGCGCATGCGCGGTATGTAGAGTGTGGCACTTACCAGCACACTGGCCGCGTGCGACGGAATAACGGCGGCCAGAATGACGTCATCAAGAGATATGGCGTCATCAAGAGATACGGCGTCATCAACAGATATGACGTCATCAAGAGATATGATGACATCAAGAGTTGTGACGCCATCTAGAGATAAGGTGCCATCAAGAGATATGACGTCATCAAGAGATATGACGCCATCAAGGGATATGACGCCATCAAAAGATATGACGCAATGGAGAGATATGACGTCATCAAGGGATATGATGTCATCAAGAGATATGACGTCATTAAGAGATATGGTGTTATCAAGGGATATGACGTCAACAAGAGATATGACGTCATCAAGAGATATGACGTCATCAAGAGATGTGACGTCATCAAGATATATGACGTCATCAAGGGATGTGACATCATCAAGAGATATGACGTCATCAAGAGATGTGACGTCATCAAGAGATATGACGTCATCAAGGGATGTGACGTCATCAAGAGATATTACGTCATCAAGATATATGACGTCATCAAGAGATATGACGTCATCAAGAGATATAACGTCATCAAGAGATATGACGTCATCAAGAGATATTACGTCATCAAGAGTATGACGTCATCAAGAGATATGACGTCATGGATATTGCGCGGCTATCGAGACTCGATCGAGCGGAAGACGACAGTGGCAGACGGGTAATGTACCGGACGCGGATGCGACCGGACTTGGCCTCGATACCCGCCCATTTAGGAGAGCTGCCCTATCTACACTGAAGTACTCACATATCCATCCTAACGGAAGTAATGCGAGGTAATGTCACTTTGTGTAGACCGACCATTCTATCGCTGTGTTGCCGGGAGCACAATAGCTTCACGATATTACACCCGTAATAGTCCCCGTTTGAACTAACTGATTCAGTTGGTTCATGGTTTAGACATTATTACAGCGAGGCTTATTGAAACGATATCCAAGAATTTTTAGTTATTATTAGTAATTATTATCAGTATTTGAGATTGGGGCTTATCGGTTAGCAAATCACTTACTTACTAAGATTCATTCATTCATTTATTTGATTAATTCTTACTTTTCATGCTACATTATTCTTATCATTATGATTCATTTGATTAATTCTACATTATTATTATTATCATTATTATTATTGTTGGTATTTAGAATAAGTATGACTACCTAGCTATCATATATACGTTCTGCTTTTCATGTATCATGTACTATTGTCATTTTTGGATTTCATCATTATTTATTATTCAGCCTACACAAGTACACACGAGGTGTGACCCTATGGTGGGCTTCTTTTCATTTACATGTATATGTTGTCAACGAATTCTGTGTTATTTCTACTTGTATTATTTTTTTGAAAAGAATAAAATAAAAATTGAAATTGAAACGAAATCAATTACTTATCTATGACTTAAGCATATGCACGGTTTTTTCGGGGCAAGTGTATAAACCCACACGCACACGCACACGCACACTCACACGCACTCACGTCCAGGGGCTAGCTACTAGCTAGTATGATTGTCACGTGCAATAACTCCCGCTCGTCAACCCCTCCAAGCCGTAAACATCCCCCCCTCCCCCGCCGCCCTAAGCGAGTGTTTTGATTCGTACAGCCCCACGCGTCGAGCTTATAGATTATGCATGACCGGCTTTACGGTTCAATCAGTCCCAGCAGCATCAGATATTTATTCGTTAATAAACATGTATGGAGGGCTGTGGCGACACAGCTGTGCTCGCCGTGCTTCGCGCCGTGCTTCGCGCCGTGCTTCGCGCCGTACTTTGCGCCGTGCTTCGCGCCGTGCTTCGTGCAGTGCTTCGCGCCGTGCTTTGCGCCGTGCTTCGCGCTCGTACTTCGCGCCGTGCTTCACGCCGTGCTTCGCGCCATGCTTCGCGCCGTACTTCACGCACGTACTTCGTGCCGTGCTTTGCGCCGTGCTTCGCGCCGTGCTTCGCGCTCGATACCCCTCGGGACGATAACGCTCTCATGTTTAGAGATGGTCCGAGGATGACGCCCCCTCTCCACCCCCCTCCCCCCACCATCCTCGCCCCCCTTGCACGTCGTGGCTGTAATGAGTGCTATGCGGAGATTTATTTACGTTTTGAGCGAGGGGAATCATTGACTAAAACCGAAATGTGGAAAAAATATTTCATCAATGGCAATTGGTGGTGAAAAATATTCCATCATCGAAGTCTTTTTATGTCCACCCTGTTCAGTTCAGTCAAAAACTAATTTAAAAAGGAGGATAACAAATACAAATACAACTATACAATATATAATATAATATAAAGAAACAATAAAATAGCAATTAACATAACAACAGAAAACTTACTACTAGAGAAAATGACAACATTGAAAATAAAGATGAAAAAGGAAAATGCATTGAAGTAGAGGTAAATGAGAAAGCAAGAAAGTAATAAATTGACGTAACAGACTTACACACAAGTGTGGAAGAGAAGTAATGCCACTGTGCACAGGCAATGAGCAAACGGAGAGAGAAACAGAAATGAAATAAATAGTAAAGAAAAAGTTAGTAAAAAGAGAACAGTAAGTATAAATAAGTGAAAGAACAAGGAATGGTAACAGGAAAAGAAATATGAAATAAATAACGGATTTATAAACGAAAGCAACTCTTGCAAACAAAAATCAGAATGTGCATTTAGGGAATAATCTAAAATTGTTATGTACGAATAGTAGCTCTGCTTGTCGTAATAGGCGACAAAGGGCTGACTAGCCCAGGGCTATGTATACACTATACATACTGGCCCAGCGCGTGGGCGACGGAATATCCACAATATATCTAATGGAAATCATTTCGTATTTCAACGGCGTATTAGCTAAATGAGCATGTGCACAATTTCCATACATCTATGTACCCCCACGCACGCCTCAGTACTCTCACGCACACTCACGCACTCACTGCAGCTGTGGCCTGACGCAAACAAGGCCGGGAACCGAACCAGAACTTTGTGATTAGTTTTACGGGTGGAAAACTCGGACAGTTTGTGATGATCTGGCCATGGCTTTGGCTACCCCGGCCATAACTATCTAGCTTGTATACAGGCTTTTCTAAAATACATCCCACTTGTATAGAAAGGTGTTAACTGTTAACACCTCATTGCTCGTGTATAAGCATTTAATTACCCGGACAATACAGATTACCAAACAACAAAAACACTGCATGTGTATGAGCATAAACTAGCAAAACGCTCTGTGTGACGCGTTGATAAGCGAGCGCGTCCATGTCCACCAACTTTCTGGCGAAAAGTTTCAAAACTATCGTTATTGTTCAACGTATAAGAGATAAAGATAAAAGTGTCAAAAAATACCTTGTTGCTCCAGCGCCGTTATATTGAAAACACAAATATCATCATCAATATAAGAATGACATATTTGTTCAATAAACAACAATCAACAACAACCAAAATAAAAATGTGCAAAGATTGGTTTTTATTGGAATAGTAATCATATTTACTGGCACTGTTCGACAAAATATTGACTTTCCATATTAATTGAAGCTTGGATTTTTTGTTCACTTCGCTACAATTCAGCAATACAAATTTGTACCAACAATACTTATCGGATCGCGTTGAAGTTAGTATATTCGTGACCGGACGAAACGTGAATATAATATGGCTATCTCATATTTTGCCGTCAGTTTGTACAGAAACATATTTTCTAGTAACTGCATTGTAATTTGTAACGTTGTAAATTCTCGACCAATTGGCCACAAAACTGACGGTATTCAACCCAAACTGAAGCTTGTCGATAGTTCAAATTTCAGCTTGATTTGACTCTCTGTTCGTAACATTAAAAAAAGAACAGAACGAGTGCCTTAAAAGTATAATGAAGACGCTCGCGCCACTCGCTTAAAAAGGAAAATTGCAACTTACAAAGAACACAAAATAAAAAATATAAATACAAAATTGTAAAATATGTATTCACAGTTAGAGAGATAGGAAATTAAAAAATCAAATCATAAATTGTATAACAGAAAGTCACTTAAGTCTGAAATAAATGAAAGTTGGTCTAAATATTAAAATAAATAATGAAAAAAATGTATATGTAAAATATAAGTTAATTTACAAGACAAGGTAAGGTTTTTGTAGAGCTTATGTAGAGCCAACACACGCATCTCACCTTACCTGTCAGCATTTAGGGTGGGGAGGGGGGGGGGGGGGGGTCATCACTCCATTCCTTCCCTCTCCGCAATATGTAACTAAAACCATTTGAAAAATTCTGCTAAAAATAAATTCTGTACCGATTATTTTGTGTCGTAAGGTTCGTTTCAAAATGCAGAGCGTCCCAATTCATGATGACTGACTACGTCATTGGAAGGGGTAGATGTTTTCAAGTCAAGTAATAACGTAAATGTGTGACAGTTAAAACAGTAGTAATTATTTCGTATGCGCCATAAATGAAAATAGCCACAGGTTAAAAGAAATACCGACGCACGTGAAAACATTGCTTGATGGAGAATAGAATACAACAAACAATGTTTGCCTGCTGATGACAGCTAATTACAACTTGTTCAATTTGACGTCGATTGATACCGTAAAATACGAACATACATACAGCGATAATAACGCAATAAAACGCACAACTCAGGACTCCGATAGACGTTATAAATAGAGGTGTTTGAAAATGGTTTTTATTTCTAAATTTTGTTTAAAACGTAAAAAGCGGTGTAATGTTTTTATTTTTTCGCCTTGCAAAGCAGTAAAATAATCTATAATATGCAATCATACTAAAATATTGATTATTTAGATTGCTGTAAACGTTATTTCGTTCTTTGAACTCAAAATGTTTTTATTTCACGTACAATCTCAAAATTCGTTTTATTCAAAGAATTGTGTTATTTCGTGATTTGATTCCAACTCCTATTGATACGTCGTGTGTAGAGATATGTGAAATAAAAAGACATTACATGGAAAACTTTCAACACAATAAAATCATATATATTTTCGAAAGTAAATTGTTAAATTTTCTTTTCAGTTAGACAGTTCCAAATTTCTGTTTCTTTGCCGCTGACAAGAACTCCTCGTTTAGTCCAGGCAATAAATAGATCAACGGTAGCTCTTCCTGTCGTAAAAGGCGACACATATGGACCTTTTGGGTATCTTGTAGTTCAATACCTCTTAAGCAAGAGATTGTCAAACAATTGACATTTTACGCCACTATAAATAATAAATCAGTTTGATTGTGTATTTCGCACTCTAACCTAGTACCTCCCTACCCAAACTTGGGACACGGGCGATTTTTATTTAGGACACCAACAAAATGTATTTTGTTCAAATATTTTTTTGTGTTGCAGACTGGTATTATTAAAACAAATATTTTTAAAACATAAAAAAAACGCAGATTATACTTCTTCTTTCATGGAAAGACGTTGATCTTTTATGTACCTTACCCTACATGTACATATGAAAAAAGTAACACATGATACAAAAAGTTGTGGTGGGGGGGGTTTACGTGTTGGAACGGAAATATTTCTAGGAGTAGAATTAAGGCACCGATGAAAACGTTACAGCCCGTTAGAGCCTCGTGTACTATCACTGGCCATCACTATCTGTGTAGAGTGTAGAGGCAAAGATTATAAAGGGTAGAGGGATAATCAAGGCTATCTATGAAAGGTGTCGAGTCCATTAAGGGTGATATGTCCACTTCGCTCAGCCCGTTGTGCATTGATGGTGTCAACGTGTAGCGCGTGCAGCGGTCATCACTTGAACCATGTAGCGCTATGTGTGACGTCACAAGACCAGGCAATGACATGGAACTACAACAGCGCGTGCAGCGGTCATCACTTGAACCATGTAGCGCTGTGTGTGACGTCACAAGACCAGGCAATGACATGGAACTACAACAGCGCGTGCAGCGGTCATCACTTGAACCATGTAGCGCTGTGTGTGACGTAACAAGACCAGGCAATGACATGGAACTACAACAGCGCGTGCAGCGGTCATCACTTGAACCATGTAGCGCTGTGTGTGACGTAACAAGACCAGGCAATGACATGGAACTACAACAGCGCGTGCAGCGGTCATCACTTGAACCATGTAGCTCTGTGTGTGACGTCACAAGACCAGGCAATGACATGGAACTACAACAGCGCGTGCAGCGGTCATCACTTGAACCATGTAGCGCTGTGTGTGACGTCACAAGACCAGGCAATGACATGGAACTACAACAGCGCGTGCAGCGGTCATCACTTGAACCATGTAGCGCTGTGTGTGACGTCACAAGACCAGGCAATGACATGGAACTACAACAGCGCGTGCAGCGGTCATCACTTGAACCATGTAGCGCTGTGTGTGCCATGTCATGACATGGAACTAAAACAGTGCGGGTGGCGGTGGGACGCGTTACTTGTATGGTATCGGCATCACTGATTGCCATTCAATCAGCCAATAACAAGACGCTAACGGAATCAATTCTGAAAATCATCTATTTCCTAGCGGGGGCTCGTCGAAACTCCGCTAGGGGATTGACTGACAGGCCTTGATAGCAACCAGGGATGGGAAAAAGCGTTTAAACTCTAAACGTTTAACCCCGTCTTAAAACGCGACGTTTAAAGGTAAATACACCCCTCCCCCCCTCCCCCCCGAACCCAAGGAACAAGTGTTTATTGTATACTATACCTACTAATTGCTATGGTGTGCGTTCTCCTGGGTGTGTCAACAGTGAAGTGATAAACCATAATCGATATTCTGACTTCGAAAATTCGACGGCACTTTTATTTTTTCGTTTCTACCTCTAAGCTAAACTCTAAGCGTTTAAACGACCATTTATTCCCCCCCCCCCCCCTCCACCCCATAGTTACATTAAAATACGTTAATTTCATTCGAGTTTTCTCCTAATGAAGTGCCTCAAGTTGGTCAACCAGTATGTTCTATATACCTGTGCGACTGTGAGTAATATGACGCCATCGCTTCATGCACAGCCTTGATGTACCTAGACAGAGCCTTGTTTGAGTCGGAAACGATTCCACAGCCGACTGGATATTGATCATACGCTTGTTATGTAGGATCACTCGAGTGAGGATAATTTAACAAGCAGTGAGCTGGATGGGCGGGGGGGGGGTGGAGGGGGGGGGGGGGAGCGCTTAGACGTTCCGACTTCTTCAGCTCACTCGCCCGATGTTGTAAATGACGGGATGAGTCCGTCTTAGAGGGGCGGTGGATACTTATAAAGTGCAACACAACAATAGGGGGCTGTAGATCAGTACAGACAATGACAGAAAGCGATTTGCTACGCAAAGTGCTATAGGGTACGAACAACACCAAAACACAACAATGAAACAAATGAATTGAACCGATGGACAAACAAAAAGCCGTCAAAAAATAAATGAAGTTCTGAAGTTGGAAAAAACAAACGTTCAGAACATTTACAAACTTTCAGATAGTTGCTGTTCATTACTGAACATAAATTTTAACTGGCGAACAGTTACTATCGTTACAACTAATTGTTTCTTCTCATTATTTGCAAAGATATTACTTTCTTGTTGTTTGTCCACCAGTTCAATTCATTTATTCCATTGTTGTAGATCGGCTGTAAAGTCAGTTGCACGTTCCCTATACACATTTGGTTTATTTTATTTTACAAAATGGAAAAGCATAACCTTGTAAAAAACTGTATAAAGGAAGTGTATTGCATTTCTATCGTTTCTGTACCCTAGATCGTATGCAAGATACACCTTTATTCCTTTGTATGACGTAATAACTCTTCTGCTCGTCCAGAGATTCGCCAACTCAGAACAAAGGGAGACTTATGAGTCCCATCGCCATTATCACAGAAGGAGTTCTGCTTCCGGTGTATTCACATCACAGCCTCCTAGATATCTCTCACTCGATCAAACGTTCTACTTCCAGTGTATTCGCAACACAGCCTCCTAGATATCTCTCACTGGATCAAACGTTCTACTTGCCGTGTATTCGCATCACAGCCTCCTAGATATCTCTCACTGGATCAAACGTTCTACTTCCAGTGTATTCGCATCACAGCCTCCTAGATATATCTCACTAGATCAAACGTTCTACTTCCAGTGTATTCGCAATACAGCCTCCTAGATCTCTCACTGGATCAAACGTTCTACTTCCAGTGTATTCTCATCACAGCCTCCTAGATATCTCTCACTGGACCAAACGTTCTACTTCTAGTGTATTCGCAACAGCCTCCTAGATATCTCTCACTGAATAAAACGTTCTACTTCCAGTGTATTCTCATCACAGCCTCCTAGATATCTCTCACTGAATCAAACGTTCTACTTCCAGTGTATTCGCAACACAGCCTCCAAATATCTCTCACTGGATCAAACAGAAACAATGGATTCAGAAACGCAACCCTCCCCCCCCCCTCTCTCTTTTTGTGGCCCCCCTCTCCTTTTGTGACTTCTCTTAATAAACGATGAGTCCAGATAGCCCCGTGTTTTATGGAAGGTGAAGATAGTAAACAATAGGCCTACCTACGTATTGGATGTTTTTTACAAGGGTTGATTCGAAATCTTTATGCCGTATAAAAACAAGAGATTTAGGGGTGGCTATGTGATATAGGGCGGGAGGGTTCTTATAGCAGGTAGGGATTGGGAGACGGAATAATATACTACTCCCAATGTAACTTGTCTCATGGCGACCTCAGATCCTTATCTATCGCTCTTTCAAGCACTCTGTTTTAATGAAAGTCGACAGATTCCTGGCGGATTCGCAAAGGTCGCGTCGTTGACGAGTTATTCGCAGATCGACCAACGAGGAGATAGCGGCCCTCAGGAGGGACAGGCTGAGGCTTAAACAGACGAACGGGCCTCGGTTCTCTTGAAAATGTCATCTACAGTGGTGACGAAACGTGGACTGTAAAAAGGTTTGATTTACCGTAATCTTTGGTACTTTTTGCCATGTATCCCATGAGATAACATGGAGTGAGTGCAAAAAGTACAAAAGGTGTAGCTAATTCAAACGAACCTAATAACTCGTGAATGACGTGGCGTAACAGCCCGAGTAAGTTTCAATTTTATATCAAGATAACCCAGCCGTGAAAGTTAAATGTGAAATAATAATTCCAATGACAAATTATTATTATTATACTCATAATGATAGTTAATAAATAAATACATCATAAAGATGAAATATTTGAGAGATTTTTAAAACCAATCCACGTACGTTGATCTAGTGGTTAGCATCCCTGCTTCCAATCCAGAAGGTCCCGGGTTCAAATCCCGCTTCAGGCAGAGGTTTTTAACTTATAATGTGTATTCAATTCCATTACATCTTGGCTTAGGAATAAGTAAACGGTGACTTTGGAGCCGTCCTAGCAACGAAGCACTCAATAAATTAAAAGTTGTTCTGAATCGGCCTTGTTGATTCTGGCATTTGTCCGCAGGTGTTCGCACTGTACAATCACTGATTCATCTGTTTCATATTTGAAATATTGATCTTTGATTGGTTATCGCTCACTCGTCGATGGTGTTCGAAGCCTACAAGGTTAGTCACTTTAAATTAAAGTCCCCCACTGCAAATCAGTTTAGTTACTGAGTGGGTGGATTCTTAATGTGAATGCACTCACTAGGAACCAATTAACTATATATTTAAAGTGTATTGTATAACCTGTTTGACAACAATAAAATCTTTCAACTTTCAACTTAAAACAAAAAAAAATAAAAAAATATATTGTTTTATTTTTAGCTACAAAGTCAGAGGTCGTCGCCTCGTACGACAGGCAGGCCTACCTTGCGTGGTGACGTCATCAAAGTCGGAGTCGTCGAGTGCGGCCGCCAGGAGATCCTCGCTGCTCATTGGTTGATGCTTGTTGGTCAACATGAGCGTATCAGGCCTCTCCCTCGGGCAGAGGAAGGTGAGTGCTGCAAACAAATTAGAAATTTGAAATTTGAAATTTGAAATTTGAAATTTGAAATTTGAAATTTGAAATTTGAAATTTGAAATTTGAAATTCGAAATTTGAAATGTATTATCTTTACGGCTGTATGTTCACTTCCTAACTTGCGGAACACCCAATTTGAGTCTGTTAAAATTGTTTTAATATAGGTTTAAATTGTCCCAAAAGAATATCAAAACACGTCATCAAATATAGAATTTAATGCTGATGAATTTTATTCCAAAAAATATTTTACATATTCCAGATGTTTTATAAATGATTTATATAATATTTCAAATAAAAGATAATTTTTTGAACATCTGAAAAATGGAAATACTGATTGAAACAAAGGAACATTCATAAGAAAGAGCATAACATTTTCTACAAGGTGACATGTTTTCATTTACATTTGGCACAATTTAAATACATTTTTAATCAAGCAATTGTAACAGACCAAAATCGGGAGCTTCACAGGCTACGTGCACATGCAACAGCCAGCATACAACCAGTTCAGTCATTTTGAGCCACCTATATGTAGTTTTGCAAGCTAAAATTAAGACCGATTTTCCACAAAACTAATGCAATTCAATCCACATCATAGCTTGTAGATGGTCCAAATTTCAACTTGATCGGACTCTCCGTTCGAACCTTGCTATCGCAAGCCATAAAAAAAATATTTAAAACAAAACGAGTGTCATAAAAGTGGAATGGAGACGTTCGCTACGCTCGCTTAACTAATCCGTTGTGTAACCATCCTGCAGATCTGTAGCGCATCGCGTGTTGCTGACAGGTCTGTGCACGTTTAATCTAGTTGCCCGTCTCAAAGAGTGGAGAACAAATACAATTATATATACCTACACGCTATTGTGAAGTGGGTTATATCAAAGCGAGTAGACTAGCACAGGTGCAGCTGACTTTACGGGCACAATTGTAACAACAGCTCAGGGCGTTTGTCTGTGTTACTTTATTTAGCATCTGTATAACCAATGACCTAAAAGGGCTACTCAAGCGTACAATTAATCAACGCAAAAAACACAAAGCTCGCAAATTAATTATTAAATGTATATCGTATTCATTTATGATAAAACTGATATAAAATGGAGGGCAAGAATAAAATAGATTATTAATTAAGGACACACGTCAATAAAATAATTGAGGTATAGTACAAAATATCAGTAGATAAGGAAACAAGTGAAATAATAAATTGATATAACAAATGTGCAGATAAGTATTAGGAAATAAATGAGATATCGCTATATTCTGTAGGAAAATAACAAAAGGGGCAGGTGAAGCAATAGTTAAAGAATGGGTTAATAAGGAGGGAGTACACAATGTAAGTATCCACTCTTTGTCTCGATTATCATCGTGACCCAAATAATATGTAAATCAATGCCGAAATATCGCCAACTGGGATCATTTCTTTAAACTCGGCGCCTCCACCAAATACTTCAAATAATATTAACAAACTTGACATTACGCGTTGGACCTAACGAGAAAGAGTTTTATGATCTCAGGAACAATGTGACATATTTAAAAATGGTCTTAATTGTCATTGAAAGCAAAGGTGTCGATACATAATCTGATTAAATAGTTGAAAACACAGTTCATTTTTTGAAATAAAAGTAGCCTACTGTTTTTGACATTATAATTATAATTATTATTATTATTATTGTTATTGTTATTGTTATTGTTATTGTTATTGTTATTGTTATTGTTATTATTATTTTATTGTTGCAATACATACACACTCGGTCAAAACCGGCGTTAACATGTTGTACGGACCTAAATGCCAAGT